>OX451216.1:11690965-12130028 GCA_949628195.1 Phasia obesa
AATCTACTTTTTATATGAAAATCTTATTTTTGTCGAGAAAAGGACAAAAATCTGTGGCGACCTATATTTTTCATAAAAAATCTACTTTTTATAAGAAAATCTTATTTTTGCTGTATCTTCTTAAAACAGCGTCTAATCGGGAAAAGGACAAAAATCTGTGACGACCTATGTTTTTCATAAAAAATCTATTTTTTATATGAAAATCTTATTTTTGCTGTATCTTCTTAAAACAGCGTCTAATCGAGAAAAGGACAAAAATCTGTGACGACCTATATTTTTCATAAAAAATCTACTTTTTATATGAAAATCTTATTTTGGCTGTATCTTCTTAAAACAGCGTCTAATCGAGAAAAGGACAAAAATCTGTGACGACCTATATTTTTCATAAAAAATCTACTTTTTATATGAAAATCTTATTTTTGCTGTATCTTCTTAAAACAGCGTCTATTTTTTATATGAAAATCTTATTTTTGCTGTATCTTCTTCAAACAGCGTCTAATCGAGAAAAGGACAAAAATCTGTGACGACCTATATTTTTCATAAAAAATCTACTTTTTATATGAAAATCTTATTTTTGCTGTATCTTCTTCAAACAGCGTCTAATCGGGAAAAGGACATAAAAAATCTACTTTTTATATGAAAATCTTATTTTGGCTGTATCTTCTTAAAACAGCGTCTAATTGAGAAAAGGACAAAAATCTGTGACGACCTATATTTTTCATAAAAAATCTACTTTTTATATGAAAATCTTATTTTTGCTGTATCTTCTTAAAACAGCGTATAATAGGGAAAAGGAAAAAAATCTGTGACGACCTATATTTTTCATAAAAAATCTACTTTTTATAAGAAAATCTTATTTTTGCTGTATCTTCTAAAAACAGCGTCTAATCGAGAAAAGGACAAGAATCTGTGACGACCCATATTTTTCATAAAAAATCGATTTTTTATGTGAAAATCATATTTTTGCTGTATCTTCTTAAAACAGCGTCTAATCGAGAAAAGGACAAATATCTGTGACGACCTATATTTTTCATAAAAAATCTATTTTTTATATGAAAATCTTATTTTTGCTGTATCTTCTTCAAACAGCGTCTAATCGAGAAAAGGACAAAAATCTGTGACGACCTATATTTTTCATAAAAAATCTATTTTGTTATATGAAAATCTTATTTTGGCTGTATCTTCTTAAAACAGCGTCTAATCGAGAAAAGGACAAAAATCTGTGACGACCTATATTTTTCATAAGAAATCTACTTTTTATATGAAAATCTTATTTTTGCTGTATCTTCTTAAAACAGCGTCTATTTTTTATATGAAAATCTTATTTTTGCTGTATCTTCTTCAAACAGCGTCTAATCGAGAAAAGGACAAAAATCTGTGACGACCTATATTTTTCATAAAGAATCTACTTTTTATATGAAAATCTTATTTTTGCTGTATCTTCTTAAAACAGCGTCTATTTTTTATATGAAAATCTTATTTTTGCTGTATCTTCTTAAAACAGCGTCTAATCGGGAAAAGGACAAAAATCTGTGACGACCTATATTTTTCATAAAAAATCTACTTTTTATAAGAAAATCTTATTTTTGCTGTATCTTCTAAAAACAGCGTCTAATCGAGAAAAGGACAGAAATCTGTGACGACCTATATTTTTAATGAAAAATCTTTTATTATATGAAAATCTTATTTTTGCTGTATCTTCTTCAAACAGCGTCTAATCGGGAAAAGGACAAAAATCTGTGACGACCTATATTTTTCATAAAAAATCTATTTTTTATATGAAAATCTTATTTTTGCTATATCTTCTTAAAACAGCGTCTAATCGAGAAAAGGACAAAAATCTGTGACGACCTATATTTTTCATAAAAAATCTACTTTTTATATGAAAATCTTATTTTGGCTGTATCTTCTTAAAACAGCGTCTAATCGAGAAAAGGACAAAAATCTGTGACGACCTATATTTTTCATAAGAAATCTACTTTTTATATGAAAATCTTATTTTTGCTGTATCTTCTTAAAACAGCGTCTATTTTTTATATGAAAATCTTATTTTTGCTGTATCTTCTTCAAACAGCGTCTAATCGAGAAAAGGACAAAAATCTGTGACGACCTATATTTTTCATAAAAAATCTACTTTTTATATGAAAATCTTATTTTTGCTGTATCTTCTTCAAACAGCGTCTAATCGGGAAAAGGACATAAAAAATCTACTTTTTATATGAAAATCTTATTTTTGCTGTATCTTCTTAAAACAGCGTCTAATCGAGAAAAGGACAGAAATCTGTGACGACCTATATTTTTAATGAAAAATCTTTTATTATATGAAAATCTTATTTTTGCTGTATCTTCTTCAAACAGCGTCTAATCGGGAAAAGGACAAAAATCTGTGACGACCTATATTTTTCATAAAAAATCTACTTTTTATATGAAAATCTTATTTTTGCTGTATCTTCTTAAAACAGCGTCTATTTTTTATATGAAAATCTTATTTTTGCTGTATCTTCTTCAAACAGCGTCTAATCGAGAAAAGGACAAAAATCTGTGACGACCTATATTTTTCATAAAAAATCTACTTTTTATATGAAAATCTTATTTTGGCTGTATCTTCTTAAAACAGCGTCTAATCGAGAAAAGGACAAAAATCTGTGACGACCTATATTTTTCATAAAGAATTTACTTTTTATATGAAAATCTTATTTTTGCTGTATCTTCTTAAAACAGCGTCTATTTTTTATATGAAAATCTTATTTTTGCTGTATCTTCTTAAAACAGCGTCTAATCGGGAAAAGGACAAAAATCTGTGACGACCTATATTTTTCATAAAAAATCTACTTTTTATAAGAAAATCTTATTTTTGCTGTATCTTCTAAAAACAGCGTCTAATCGAGAAAAGGACAGAAATCTGTGACGACCTATATTTTTAATGAAAAATCTTTTATTATATGAAAATCTTATTTTTGCTGTATCTTCTTCAAACAGCGTCTAATCGGGAAAAGGACAAAAATCTGTGACGACCTATATTTTTCATAAAAAATCTATTTTTTATATGAAAATCTTATTTTTGCTATATCTTCTTAAAACAGCGTCTAATCGAGAAAAGGACAAAAATCTGTGACGACCTATATTTTTCATAAAAAATCTACTTTTTATATGAAAATCTTATTTTGGCTGTATCTTCTTAAAACAGCGTCTAATCGAGAAAAGGACAAAAATCTGTGACGACCTATATTTTTCATAAAGAATCTACTTTTTATATGAAAATCTTATTTTTGCTGTATCTACTTAAAACAGCGTCTATTTTTTATATGAAAATCTTATTTTTGCTGTATCTTCTTTAAACAGCGTCTAATCGAGAAAAGGACAAAAATCTGCGACGACCTATATTTTTCATAAAAAATCTATTTTTTATATAAAAATCTTATTTTTGCTGTATCTTCTTAAAACAGCGTCTAATCGAGAAAACGACAAAAATCTGTGACGACCTATATTTTTCATAAAAAATCTATTTTTTATATGAAAATCTTATTTTTGCTGTATCTTCTTCAAACAGCGTCTAATCGGGAAAAGGACAAAAATCTGTGACGACCTATATTTTTCATAAAAAATCTACTTTTTATATGAAAATCTTATTTTTGCTGTATCTTCTTAAAACAGCGTCTAATCGAGAAAAGGACAAAAATCTGTGACGACCTATATTTTTCATAAAAAATCTACTTTTTATATGAAAATCTTATTTTGGCTGTATCTTCTTAAAACAGCGCCTAATCGAGAAAAGGACAAAAATCTGTGACGACCTATATTTTTCATAAAGAATCTACTTTTTATATGAAAATCTTATTTTTGTCGAGAAAAGCACAAAAATCTGTGACGACCTGTATTTTTCATAAAAAATCTACTTTTTATAAGAAAATCTTATTTTTGCTGTATCTTCTTAAAACAGCGTCTAATCGAGAAAAGGACAAAAACCTGTGACGACCTATATTTTTTATAAAAAATCTACTTTTTATATGAAAATCTTATTTTTGCTGTATCTTCTTAAAACAGCGTCTATTTTTTATATGAAAATTTTTCATAAAAAATCTATTTTTTATATGAAAATCTTATTTTTGGTGTATCTTCTTAAAACAGCGTCTAATCGAGAAAAGGACAAAAATCTGTGACGACCTATATTTTTCATAAAAAATCTATTTTTTATATGAAAATCTTATTTTTGCTGTATCTTCTTCAAACAGCGTCTAATCGGGAAAAGGACAAAAATCTGTGACGACCTATATTTTTCATAAAAAATCTACTTTTTATATGAAAATCTTATTTTTGCTGTATCTTCTTAAAACAGCGTCTAATCGAGAAAAGGACAAAAATCTGTGACGACCTATATTTTTCATAAAAAATCTACTTTTTATATGAAAATCTTATTTTGGCTGTATCTTCTTAAAACAGCGTCTAATCGAGAAAAGGACAAAAATCTGTGACGACCTATATTTTTCATAAAAAATCTACTTTTTATATGAAAATCTTATTTTTGTCGAGAAAAGGACAAAAATCTGTGGCGACCTATATTTTTCATAAAAAATCTACTTTTTATAAGAAAATTTTATTTTTGCTGTATCTTCTTAAAACAGCGTCTAATCGAGAAAAGGACAAAAATCTGTGACGACCTATATTTTTCATAAAAAATCTACTTTTTATTTGAAAATCTTATTTTTGCTGTATCTTCTTAAACCAGCGTCTAATCGAGAAAATCTGTGACGACCAATATTTTTCAAAAAAAAAATCTATTTTTTATATGAAAATCTTATTTTTGCTGTATCTTCTTAAAACAGCGTCTAATCGAGAAAAGGACAAAAATCTGTGACGACCTATATTTTTCATAAAAAATCTACTTTTTATATGAAAATCTTATTTTTGCTGTATCTTCTTAAAACAGCGTCTAATCGAGAAAAGGACAAAAATCTGTGACGACCTATATTTTTCATAAAAAATCTATTTTTTATGTGAAAATCGTATTTTTGCTGTATCTTCTTCAAACAGCGTCTAATCGAGAAAAGGACAAAAATCTGTGACGACCTATATTTTTCATAAAAAATCTACTTTTTATATGAAAATCTTATTTTTGCTGTATCTTCTTAAAACAGCGTCTAATCGAGAAAAGGACAAAAATCTGTGACGACCTATATTTTTCATAAAAAATCTATTTTTTATGTGAAAATCGTATTTTTGCTGTATCTTCTTCAAACAGCGTCTAATCGAGAAAAGGACAAAAATCTGTGACGACCTATATTTTTCATAAAAAATCTATTTTTTATATGAAAATCGTATTTTTGCTGTATCTTCTTAAACCAGCGTCTAATCGAGAAAATCTGTGACGACCAATATTTTTCAAAAAAAAAATCTATTTTTTATATGAAAATCTTATTTTTGCTGTATCTTCTTAAAACAGCGTCTAATCGAGAAAAGGACAAAAATCTGTGACGACCTATATTTTTCATAAAAAATCTACTTTTTATATGAAAATCTTATTTTTGCTGTATCTTCTTAAAACAGCGTCTAATCGAGAAAAGGACAAAAATCTGTGACGACCTATATTTTTCATAAAAAATCTATTTTTTATGTGAAAATCGTATTTTTGCTGTATCTTCTTAAAACAGCATCTAATCGAGAAAAGGACAAAAATCTGTGACGACCTATATTTTTCATAAAAAATCTATTTTTTATATGAAAATCTTATTTTTGCTGTATCTTCTTCAAACAGCGTCTAATCGAGAAAAGGACAAAAATGTGTGACGACCTATATTTTTCATAAAAAATCTATTTTTTATATGAAAATCTTATTTTTGCTGTATCTTCTTAAAACAGCGTCTAATCGAGAAAAGGACAAAAATCTGTGACGACCTATATTTTTCATAAAAAATCTATTTTCTACTTTTTATATGAAAATCTTATTTTTGCTGTATCTTCTTAAAACAGCGTCTAATCGAGAAAAGGACAAAAATCTGTGACGACCTATATTTTTCATAAAAAATCTACTTTTTATATGAAAATCTTATTTTTGCTGTATCTTCTTAAAACAGCGTCTAATCGAGAAAAGGACAAAAATCTGTGACGACCTATATTTTTCATAAAAAATCTACTTTTTATATGAAAATCTTATTTTTGCTGTATCTTCTTAAACCAGCGTCTAATCGAGAAAATCTGTGACGACCTATATTTTACAAAAAAAGAAATCTATTTTTTATATGAAAATCTTATTTTTGCTGTATCTTCTTAAAACAGCGTCTAATCGAGAAAAGGACAAAAATCTGTGACGACCTATATTTTTCATAAAAAATCTATTTTTTATATGAAAATCGTATTTTTGCTGTATCTTCTTCAAACAGCGTCTAATCGAGAAAAGGACAAAAATCTGTGACGACCTATATTTTTCATAAAAAATCTATTTTTTATATGAAAATCTTATTTTTGCGTATCTTCTTAAAACAGCGTCTAATCGAGAAAAGGACAAAAATCTGTGACGACCTATATTTTTCATAAAAAATCTACTTTTTATATGAAAATCTTATTTTTGCTGTATCTTCTTAAAACAGCGTCTAATCGAGAAAAGGACAAAAATCTGTGACGACCTATATTTTTCATAAAAAATCTATTTTCTACTTTTTATATGAAAATCTTATTTTTGCTGTATCTTCTTAAAACAGCGTCTAATCGAGAAAAGGACAAAAATCTGTGACGACCTATATTTTTCATAAAAAATCTACTTTTTATATGAAAATCTTATTTTTGCTGTATCTTCTTAAAACAGCGTCTAATCGAGAAAAGGACAAAAATCTGTGACGACCTATATTTTTCATAAAAAATCTACTTTTTATATGAAAATCTTATTTTTGCTGTATCTTCTTAAACCAGCGTCTAATCGAGAAAATCTGTGACGACCTATATTTTACAAAAAAAGAAATCTATTTTTTATATGAAAATCTTATTTTTGCTGTATCTTCTTAAAACAGCGTCTAATCGAGAAAAGGACAAAAATCTGTGACGACCTATATTTTTCATAAAAAATCTATTTTTTATATGAAAATCGTATTTTTGCTGTATCTTCTTCAAACAGCGTCTAATCGAGAAAAGGACAAAAATCTGTGACGACCTATATTTTTCATAAAAAATCTATTTTTTATATGAAAATCGTATTTTTGCTGTATCTTCTTAAACCAGCGCCTAATCGAGAAAATCTGTGACGACCTATATTTTGTTAGAGGTTTTTATCTTACTATGATCCTCCGAGGATCGTTCACTCCGGGTACACAAATAAAACAAGAGCCGACTTTTCGGTTTGAAGGTTTATTAAAAACTGTAAAACTTAAAAGCTAAATTATGTACATTTGGGATAAATTCTTAAACTAGATAATATTTACAAAGCATTCAGTATTCGTATATGATACATTTAATCATGGTATCTTTAAGATTATGCAATCGTGTTGCCAATATTTAAAACTAAAATGTGTAATTTCAACACTCCTCCTCAACACGAGTGCATAAGAACAAAAATCAAAAATAAAATTCATAATTACATTCAAATTAAATTCATGGTAATGATCGTTACTTATGTACTAATTACAAACAATAAAGAAAACATTTTGTTTTTATTTATTTCAACCCTAACTTACTTACGAAGTTACAATGTTTGACTTTAACTAAATTCTTTGTTAGTACATCAGCGATCATCTCGTTAGTAGGAATGTACTCTATTTTTAATAAATTATCATTAACAATATCTCTAATGAAGTTATATTTGATATCTATGTGCTTTGTACGTGAATGGTATGTATGATTTTTTGCTAATTGCTGCGCACTTAAATTATCTCCATAAATAACTATTGGTTCGTCACTGTTCGTCAAACCTATTTCTTTTAATAACTTTTTCAGATAAATTGCCTCTTTAGCTGCGGTTGACAATGCAACGAATTCCGCCTCTGTACTACTTAACGCAACTGTTTGTTGTTTACTTGACTCCCACGAAAAAACACTACCACCCATAAAGAATGCGTAACCTGTGTACGACTTTCTGTCAAGCGTGTTGCTTCCCCAGTCTGCGTCAACGTAACCAACAATTGGTTGTCCTGTTTTTCTAAATGTTATCTTCAGCCCTTTGGTTGCAGATAAATACCTAAGTACATGTTTTATACCACTTAAATGTTCTTGGTGAGGGTTTGTGTTGCGCTGTGCCAACTTTGAAACCGAATGCAAAATGTCGGGTCTTGTTGACAAAGCCAAATACATTAACGAACCTATTAACGACTGATATTCGTTAGCGTCTACTTTCTTGCAGTTTTCGTCTTCACACTTAACCTGAAAACCTGCATCTAATGGAGTACCAACACTTCTACAATTTTCCATATTGTGTTCTTTTAATAAATTTTCAATATAATTATTCTGACATATAGAAATTTCTCCTAACTCTCCTTTTCTTTCTATTTCTATACCTAAGAAATAATTAAGTTTCCCCTTGTCAACGCAATCAAAGTGTTTTGAAATTTCATACTTAACATTATAAACATCTTCTTTTGACTTTGATGCAATAATTATGTCATCTACGTAAACTGCTATAAAAATAATTTTGTCGTTATGCTTATACAAACATTTCTCACTTTCTAAAGGGGTAAAACCTATCGAACATAGAACCTTATCTAACTTTATGTTCCACTCCCGACCTGCCTGCTTCAAACCATAAATTGCCTTATTAAGCTTCAAAACATGTTCGGGATACCTTTCGTCTATAAAACATTCTGGTTGTCGCATATAAACTGTATCATGCAACTCCCCATTTAAGTATGCTGTACACACATCTATTTGCTCTAAATACAAGTCGTGCTCGACTGCTAACGCTAACAACATACGAATTGTTGCATACCTAACTACTGGAGAAAAAGTTTCTTTGTAATCTACTCCATATTTCTGCGCACAACCCTTAGCAACCAACCTAGCTTTAAACTTTTCTACGCTGCCATCTTTGTTCTTTTTAATGTTAAAAACCCACTTCGAACCTATCGCTCTCTGTCTGGCAGGCAATTCTACTAATTTCCATGTTTTATTTTTTAGCAAAGAATCATACTCATTTTTCATAGCGTTTTTCCATTCATTTTTATACTTACTATTTAACGCCTCTGCGACAGAATTAGGGATATCTATGGTTGTTGCTTCTTGCATCGAGTTCACCATGTTGAATTTCTTCTTTGGTCTACCAGGCTTACCAGTTCTTTCTAGCTTCGGTCTTCCAGGTCCAACTCTTTGTTGTTGCTCCTCCTCGATTGGCATTTCTTCGACGCTTTCATATTCGACATCATCACTTTGCTCGCTCTCGTTGTTTTCTTGATGCTCATTGTTACTATTTATGTTGTTTTCTTGATGTTGATTGGCTGTACATTTTCCTTCTTTGAAATCTATCAGGAATTTGCTGACATCGATACTGTTGTTGTTTTTCTCAGTTTCGTTTTCTGTAGCATCGATCATGTTGTTACTTTCTGCAGACTCATCAAAATAAACATCACGCTTTTCTACAACATTTTTTGTTTCGGGATCAAACAATCTATACGCTTTTGATGTTAACGAATAACCAACCATCTTATATACTTTCCCCTTCGTTTGAAACTTTTTACGCTGTGTTTTATCTAGCGCTACTGCTATCGAGCCAAAAACCTTAAGATGACTCACACTTGGTTTAAAACCTGAAAACACTTCCATCGGCGTCTTGTTTGCAATAAGTTTTGTTGGTGCTCTATTTCTGATGTACGCTGCTGTAGATACTGCTTCTGCCCACAAGTTTTCATTCATACCGCCGTGAACTAACATGCTTCTCGCCATTTCTACCAGAGTACGATTACACCGCTCGGCCACACCATTTTGCTGCGGCGTGTATGGTACAGTAAGTTGTCTCTTTATTCCACACTTGTTTAAGTGCTCATCAAACCGTTTGTTTACAAACTCACCACCATTATCGCTTCTCAAACATTTTATTTTTCTTTCCGTTTGACGTTCTACCATATTTTGAAACGAAACAAATTTGTCAAACGCTTCATCTTTTGTTTTCATGAAATACACAAATACACGTCGAGAATGATCATCTATAAAAGTAATGAAGTAACGTGAACCACCAAGGGACTGCGTATTAAATGGACCACACACATCTATATGAATAAGATCTAGTATGTTGTTGGATTTTATCTCATTGCTGTGGTTAAACGGCTTCACATGTATTTTTGTTTTCATACATGTTATGCAACTCACATTATTTTTAAAACGTAAATCTTTCAAGCCTCGTACCATTTCTTTTTGCTGCAACTCACACAAACTCTCAAAATTTAAATGACCATACCTGTTGTGCCACATGATGTCGTTGCTGCTTCTCATTTGACATAGTTGTTGGTTCTGCTTTTCAACTTCAAACACGAACAATCTGTTTTGTTTCTTTGCTGCTAAAACACACTCGTTGTTGCTATTGATGAACTTCACTCCTTCTTTGTTGAATGTCACACGAATGCCCTTATCAACAGCTCGACTGACTGACACAAAATTTCCAACTAAATTTGGCACGTATAAAACATTACGTAGCAACAAATCACCTTCGCTTGTTACTATGCTGACATCGCCTATACCTTCTGCTTGTATGTAGTTCTCTCCAGCAAGTGTAATACGTTCGCTGTGTTCTCTCAATGTTGTGAAGCACGATCGATCACCAGACATATGTGCGGTTGCACCACTATCAACACACCAAATGTTACTATGCAGAGCATTTGCATCTGCCGCTGCCAGAACTGTAAACTGTGTGTGCTCTTTGTTGCTTTCTTGTTTTTTCTTGGAGTAACAGTTTGCTGCAAAATGCCCTTGTTTTCCACAAATAAAGCAACCTGTACTTTTCTTCTTATTTTGGCGTTCTCCTCTCTTGTTGAATTGTTTTTTGTAATTTTCGTTGTTTGGCGTTCTTACCTTTGCTACAAATGCTGACTGTTGCGCTCTATCTCCTTCTTTTTGCGTCTTTCGCTCAGACTCTTCCAGCAGCTTTACTTTCAGATTTTGGAGGGATGGTAAAGTGTCTCTTGTCTCCATGGCAACCACGAATTGCTCGTATTGGAAAGGCAAACTTGATAATAATATTATAGTTACCAACTCCTCGTTCAGCTTGATTCCAACCTCAGCTAATTTGTCGACTGTACCACTGAAGTTATTGATATGCTCCGACATATTTCCATCTTCTGACATGCGTGTGTTTAACAATTGCTTATACAAATATACCTTTTTTACAGGACCACTTGGACGAAACACTTCTTGTAATGTATTCCAAGCCTCTGCTGCCGTCTTACAGTTTTTTATGTGGTTCAGTTGAGACGCATGAATGCACAACGTTATTGTAGCCAACGCCTTCTCGTCCAGCTCTAACCATTTTTCGGCATCTTTCGCATTTTCTTGAACATCTTTTCCACTCACGACGTTCCAAAACCCAGAATGAATTAACACACTTTTCATGTGTATGCACCACGCATCGTAATTTTTTTCATTTAGTTTATCAATCTGATATAAACTCATTTTTTAACTTTAATGTCACTTTCACTTTTATTTTAATGTTTTTAATTTCTTTTAAATTTTATTTTTTATATTTTTGCCAGCCACTTCTTTCACTTGTGGTCTGGGCCCATAACCTATGTTAGAGGTTTTTATCTTACTATGATCCTCCGAGGATCGTTCACTCCGGGTACACAAATAAAACAAGAGCCGACTTTTCGGTTTGAAGGTTTATTAAAAACTGTAAAACTTAAAAGCTAAATTATGTACATTTGGGATAAATTCTTAAACTAGATAATATTTACAAAGCATTCAGTATTCGTATATGATACATTTAATCATGGTATCTTTAAGATTATGCAATCGTGTTGCCAATATTTAAAACTAAAATGTGTAATTTCAACATATTTTTCATAAAAAATCTATTTTTTATATGAAAATCGTATTTTTGCTGTATCTTCTTCAAACAGCGTCTAATCGAGAAAAGGACAAAAATCTGTGACGACCTATATTTTTCATAAAAAATCTACTTTTTATATGAAAATCTTATTTTTGCTGTATCTTCTTAAACCAGCGTCTAATCGAGAAAATCTGTGACGACCTATATTTTACAAAAAAAGAAATCTATTTTTTATATGAAAATCTTATTTTTGCTGTATCTTCTTAAAACAGCGTCTAATCGAGAAAAGGACAAAAATCTGTGACGACCTATATTTTTCATAAAAAATCTATTTTTTATATGCAAATCTTATTTTTGCTGTATCTTCTTCAAACAGCGTCTAATCGAATAACGGACAAACATCTGTGACGACCTATATTTTTCATAAAAAATCTACTTTTTATATGAAAATCTTATTTTTGCTGTATATTCTTAAAACAGCGTCTAATCGAAAAAAAGACAAACATCTGTGACGACCTATATTTTTCATAAAAAGTCTATTTTTTGCTTTATCTTCTTAAAACAGCGTCAAAAATCGACGACCTTTATTTTTGCTGTTCTCTTCTTAAAACAGCGTCTAAGCGAAAAGGTTAGGTTAGCTTAACCTAACCTAACCTACCCACTATCCTAAGATTAACGCTGATATCGCCGTCTTTATTGATTTTTTATCTTGGTCAGATGATACCTGAAATTTCCATGACCTGTCGCTAACGCTTAATTATATCAGAAGTGTCCATAAATATCAACACGCTCCTCTTCCTGCTTATTAAACAAGAATTTCCTTTAGAGACTGATCGCTACACCTTTTGCCTTATACTTAGTTTAAAACAGAGTCGTGCTTTGTTAAAGGCGATTACACAACAATAATTATTTGCTCACAATATAAACAATAAATAAATTCTTTTTTTACTTTCTTTTATGTTTTGCGAAATGAGGCCTTTTAAAAGGCGTCTTTGAAATTTAATTCCTTTGGATATTATTTAGTACATGTCGATTTGAATAAATAATATTCTCCGAACAGTTTTTTTCTTGACTCCCACATCACTTCTAAAGTAAAGAAAATTATGGACAGCATATTTGGTCGATATTTACATTTGAATAAAATGTCAATTATTGACATAATTTCGTATGCTGTTCGTTAAAACTTCAAATATTTGCTTTTAACTTTTAAAATTTAATCAAACAATAATCATTAATATCTTTCAAATTGATTGAAATTATTAATTAACAAAATCAGAACATGGTTTTGTTTTTTTTTTAATTTTGTGAAAATCATAATAAGCAAAATACTAATAAAACCTATTCCAAATATTGTCTTTTCTGGAATATTTGTAACCCTTGTTAATAGTTTTAAAATTAATATTTAATATTTTTAAATGTTTTAATGAATCCTGTTTAAATTCCAGTGAACCAACAATCCGAAGTATTTTTTTTTTTTTTTTTTCTTTACAAATTTCAACAATTATTTCACAAAGTCTTTATTCATTAATGGGAGGTTTCAACGGTACGTCTTTACGTACGGAAATTCCAAGAGACTATGACATCAAATTTGTACAATTTTTACGAAATGATCGTAAAAATCATGCGACTGATTTTCTTGTGTTTCCACCAATGGTGTATCGTAAAACATAGTAAAATGAGACATCTGTTTTAAGATTTTCCATTGTTTACTAAAAAATCAGTGATATCAGCTGAGTATTTTAGTGATATATCCAGCTTTTTTGGTAATTTTACTCGATTGGCCTTTGAAAAGTGGTCGTTATTTGTCATCACTTCACAACCGAGCAAATAAAGATCGCTCATGGGAAGATATCACAGGAAAGTATAATCAAGTCGCATTTAATCACTTAATAAAGAGCTGGCGCTCTCTTTCTCGCTTCTTTACACTACAATATGCCACAATATGTTGATTTTTGCTTTTCCTATATTACATTCATCTGGATAGTTCGCTGTTTGTCGGAGCGAAGAAAAATCTCAAATGATTAAATATGAAATTCGATAACACTTTCAAACTTTTTCCAAAATTATGGGTTTCCGATGATTGATTCTATTAGAGGAGACCAAAAAACTATACGTGTGTCGGCGTTTTGCAAGATCACATACATAAGAATTTTATTTTAGAGTCGGTTAAAGTTTTCCAGCTTTAACCTGTTCTTGCAGCATATCGGTTTATAAAACTATATTTTCTTTATATATAAATATATATTGAAATAATACCTTAACCTTCTGAAATTAAGTGCCTCGGTATACATCTTGATCGTCGCCTTACTTGAAAAAGCCATAGAGAGTCAAAGTTAACTCCAATAGAGTTGAAACCATTCAAACTTAAGTGGCTTATGGGTAGAAACTTTACCCTCTAACTTCGATTCTAAAACTAATTTGGCGTCATGGAATTTAGCCAATTTTATCAGAACTTAAAAAAAATCCGGGTTGACATTTTAAAATTTTGATATTGATTACAAGCACTTTCTGGTATATTAAAATTTAGAACATATACAAAGACCTACTAAACGTGCCGTTGGTTGAAGCAGAAACCCCGAAATATGAATTAAAGCATTTGAAGAAGTTCGAAACACATTTAAACCTCCTGGCCTCTCTTAAAAAAAAAAAAATAAAAAAATATCATAAACGAGCGTATCTATATTCGACTAAGAAGGAAACATTTTGTTTTTTGGGCAGAACCCCAGAGCCGTGAAAATAAAACGATCTTACACTCTACTTTACGATACCTCATGAAAACAGTAATTATCATGGATATATCACATAAAGAATAAATGCTCAAAGTATATTCGAATCGAAAAAATAATTATTATCGATTTGGGTTGTCAAGTAAACTACCATTTACCCCCTCCCGATCTCCATATACGAAAGGCACATACTGAATTTCAATTTGATATGGCAAACGAGATTATTTTTAGAACCTCCACAAAAATAGTGGCATACGCCCACCCACAGACATCATCGCAAAAATAGTCAAAATGGCATCAGGCGACCTCAAAACGTAACAATCCTTTTACATCTCGAAATCGATTTTTTTCAAGATTACTATACTTTATCTATGCTACGTATGGTAATGTAAAATGGATCCTTATTCCTTTCAAAAAATTAACGTCAATCAATGTGAAGTGCATAAATCTAAACTGTGCGTTGTGCTGTACGAGTATCATATAATATTAAATTGTCCAAGGTGATTTCAACATAATGGAGTAAACAAGCAGTTAACCTAGTCTGCAAATATACTTGAATTAAAACTTATTTATTAACCATAATTATTAAAATGGTTTTAATTAACTCTTCGAAATAACTAGTTGAAAATACTTAAAAATAAGTTTCCTAATTATAAAGATTTAGAGGTCAAATGTTAGAATTAATAAATCAAATCGATGTAAGATTTATTACAATTTTACTTATCACACACTGCTTAACACAGTTAAAAACATAAATTTATATAGAATTTAATTCGATTAGAAATATACGAATAAAAACATCTACACATTAACAAACTACAAACAAACATTTGCATATATGTATATAGATGTAAGTAATCATACCTTAAAGAAAATACAAAAAAGATGAAGAAAAATTAACGTGCGGATTACTACAACTGCAGTGTGCTTTAAAACAAACTCAATTGCATCTTTTCAATTTTGTAAAATAAGAAAACTTAAATTAACTTTTCTTTTTTGCGGTTGCAAATACACACCCATATACACATACATTCATACAGAATGTATGTGTATATGGGTAATGTGCACGAGCAACAGTGATACCTATTAATAGACTCACAACAATTACATGTATATATAATTTACATACAAGTGTACGCTCATATACATGCATCACCATATGCACAGACATTTAAATAACACTTAGCTTTCAACTTTATATACTGGAAATACTTTGGAAGAGATTTACACACACGTAGACACTTCGATAACTGATTTTTAAGGAAAATATACTGCTATTTCAGATGCTGACTCTAAGTTAAAATCAATTGGCTGCTATGGATAGTAGTACATACATAAATGTCTTGTACAGATACGTAGGTAGTACGTGTAGGTACAAGTTTATATATGAATGCGTGTGTTTAAGGTAATAAATGTTCCCGCTAGTTCATTTGTTGGCACTAGAGAACTTGTTACCAGTGTATATAAAAACGGAGCTGGTAATTTTAAGGACTTATATTTAATTATACAGGCCGACCTTATTGTCACGGAATACGAAAAAAACTGTATTCAATCATCAAGAGTCAGTTGGTGAGAACAAAGTCTACCACTACCCATTACTTCCCTCTTGTTTAATATTTTGTCTAATTTTTCTTTAAAATTAATCACGTAATTTATAATTAAAATTATTCTTTCTTAGAGAGAATAAAACGAAATTAAGCTTGACTTCAAATTTCATATGTTTGGAAAAAAACTTTACTAATACGCCACCCTGCATTGCTTATCTTCTTACAAAAGTATGGAAATCATCTCTTTGATGTCCACCCATTTTTAGGGTTGCAAAAGGCTATGATTGTATGGGCTGCTGAGTTTGACTGCCACCTGTAACATATGTGTTAGTTTTTATCATTCATTGTCAAGCCCCTGCTAGCTTCGTGGACTGGTTCCTATATACCCTAGATCATTGGCATTAAGGTGTTAAAAATCAGGCAGACAATATAATGTTCCAGGAAACTATCAACCTTTTCGATTACAAAGCGTTTTTCAAATTTTTAGCTTAGTAAGTCGTGTGTTTGCCACGCTGTATGATTTTCTGGGCTATCATTTTTATAATTTAAGTAAAATCCTAAATAACTGGTAAGCACTTTACCGTTTGCCTAGAGCGGTCTAGCTGGCGTTATTTTTATAGAAGTATAGAAAGTTTAATAATATTCTACGAACTGCAGGGTTAAAATACAATTTATTATTTTAGGGTGCAGATTGTTAGACACACAAATTGTTCTCCGCAAAAAAAAGAAAAACTGCAGGCACAACAGGTATTTTCATCTATGCACTATTTAATGTGGCAACTTATCTGATTAGCTGATCTTAATTACTTTATTTAAATAATTTGCAAAAGCTTGTCTTCATTGCGCTCGAGTATGTTGGACTTTAAATTTACTTTTAAATAAATAGTTTCATTTAAAAGTTTTTTTTTTATTTATTTGTAACCTTTGTAAGATCATAACACATCGACCTTTATCGCCACTAAATTTATTGCATACATATGTATGTATTTATTAAATTCCTTATATTTTCTTCAGCCTCTTCCACTTCGCCTGTTCATTTCGCTCGTTCTTTATTTTTTACATGACAATAATAACTGAATGTAGGCAAGCAGCCAAAACGTTGCATATTCCTTCTTATTCATTTAAAAAGTACTATATTTAATAGTGTGTGTATGTATCGGTGTGAGCGTGCTGTTGTAGGAAAATGTACCATTTTTCTGTTTTGGTAAGTAAAATTCTTGCTGTATGTCCTTTTTGTCTCTTTAACAAAAAATTAATGTTCATGCAAATGCGACAGTAAAATATTAGTCCTTCTGTTCATTTTGAATTTAACCTCCTTACAAGGCCACCATAAAAACATATTCACGCGAGCGCACTCACACACACTTACATAGATATATATAAATGCACATTAAAACACTTACAAATATTAGTAAGAAAATTCATAGCTTATTCCATTATAATGATGCCAGAGTAAATTTGTAAATGGAGTGCTGACTCGCGCACGAGTTTTTCTTCATTAAATAACTTTAAATGAATTTTTTGCTGCAAAAAGCAAAAAACAGAAAATAAAATAAATAAATATGTGCCAAAATTCTTGAAAATAATAAAAATAAACTTTGTCGTCGTTACTTTCTCTTACTTTATTGTCTGTCCTGGTGTTAAAAGGGAACTCTTGTTGAATGTAGTGGAATAATGTTGCTCGCTTACAAACAAGTAAATTCTTGCTGGTTGCTTCCCTCATGCTCGTTGTCAGTATTTTATGGGTGACATTTCCATTAAAAGATAATAATTATATACGAGTTACCGAAACGTCATTTGACCTGGACAAATACAAAATATAGTATTTGATTTAAATGTGCACATTTTATTTCGCAACTACAAATGCAAACAAACTGAAAACACAATTACGCAGTTACACAGACATCCACCTAATGAAGACAACAGTTATACAGCAAACAGAACTAAATTAATGTGTCGACTGTATAAATTTTGGAATGGTAGACACTTATTAGTTTTATATTTTCAATAAATATTAAATACGAGGCTAAGTCGATAAGTCTTTAAAAATTTATATAAGAACAACTAAAGATTTAAATGGATGTTTCTAAATAATGTCGGAGTTTCAAGACATTTAAATTGGATTAATAATTCCCTGATTATTTTTTTTTAATCAATTGAAATCCCAAACACCTAATAAATTTAAAAAATAAGAAATTTTTGGTTAATTATATCAAAATAAACCACATCCTTAATGGAACCCCCATTTGTTCTCAAGAATTGTAGGCAACCAATTTATAATTTAGAGTCATCTTACTTTCAGTGAGTCACGTGTTACTACCATCCTTTACTTTTGACTTTAGTAAATTTAGACTGCTGAGTTGTCTGCCTTCTTTCTTATCACTGTTTCTCTTTATTACATGCTAGCATTTCTCCAAGGTTTAGATCACCCATGACATTCACATTTAACAAGTTTCTGGCCGTGGTTCTAAGTGTTTTGGCAGTCAGTGCTAGACATTTATACACAATATGCGCTACCGTCTCATCCTCTTCCAGCCACAGTCTGCAAGTATAATCTTCTTTAATTTTCATCTTGGCTAGATGATACTTGAAGATTCCATGATTTGTCAACGACCCAGTTATCCAGCTTAAGATTGATTTACAAGGCAAATGCTCCAGGCAAGCTTTCAAGTAGAATTGAAGTGATTAAGCTTGATGTACTTTTATTAAATCTAAGCATATGACTAGCCTTTCTGCTAAGAGGCTCTTCGAGCAACATTTAAGCCTGTCTACATATAGTAGCCTCCCTTTACTTTTCCAGTTTAAATGACTTTATCCATTGTAGGACCTTTGCTCGTTTTAGGCCATTTTCCAGTATAATGGGGTTACTATTAGCCGTCATCTAGAATTATATAAAAGAGTTTTAGTGATGCAGACCCTTGCTATGTGGTGTAGAGTCTTGCTGAACATTTGTCACTTGTTATTTTCCAACTGTAGTTGGTGCTTCCTGAACGTTTATGTGAAGCTGACCTTTCTTTGATGCCAGTTATGTGCTGAAACACCGAAAGTGGGCGCGCTTATTCTTTTCTTTTTAAGTGGTTATATCTGGAGAAATAAATTCGAAAGCTGCGGGCTGCTGTTTTCTTTCCTTTTTTAAGTGGATTTATCTTTAAGAGGCTTGAATACTTTTAAACTAAACTAGAACAAGGCCACCCTATACGTACATCGGAGTTTTAATTATTTTGCCAAGATATTAAATCTTATAAACGAGTATATCATTTGTTAAAGTAGTCCTATTTTTTGTAAAAATTTTATCGAAATTTTTTTGTAAAAATTTTATCGAAATTTTTTTCTAAAAATTTCATCGAAATTTATTTATAAAAATTTTATCTAATTTTTTCGTAAAAATTTTATCCGATATTTTTTTAAACATTTTATTGAAAATTTTAAAGTAAAAATTTGATAAAATTTGTAAAAATTTTATCGCAAACTTTTTGTAAAAATTTAACAAAAATTATTTGTAAAAATTTTATCAATAATTTTTTGTAAATATTTTATCTAATTTTTTCGTAAATTTTATCAAAATTTTTTTTTTAATTTTTTTCTAAAATTTTATCGAAAATTTTTTCTAAAATTTTATTGAAAATTTATAGTAAAAATTTTATTGAAAATTTGTTGTAAAAATTTTATTGAAAATTTGTTGTAAAAATTTTATTGATTTTTTTTTTAATTTTACAAAATATTTTTTGTAAAAGTCAGGACTTTCATGCAATCTATATTCCGTCGAAATGGTTAGAATAAGACATAGATAGTATAATAAATAAATAACTTTAAATATCTCTAAACAAAGCTCTTATCAATTTTGAGTCATTCTTTTACGATTATTTTTTTATACATTTTTGACAAGATTTAATTATAGATATTAACAAAAATGTTTATTTCCATGAATAAATTGAGATTTACCAAATAAATATAAAATTTTTTGATTAGAGCAAAAGGAATGCAAGCATTTCCACAGAACGTATGAATAATAAATATTGCACGATTAAGTATACGTCACCTAAACAATCCACAAAACCACTAACTAAACTACTATTGTGTATTTTAAAGCTAAAATTCCACACAATAATTGTCAGCGCATTTGTCAACAACCATAGCATGA
The DNA here is from genome assembly GCA_949628195.1 of Phasia obesa. Taxonomy (NCBI): domain Eukaryota; kingdom Metazoa; phylum Arthropoda; class Insecta; order Diptera; family Tachinidae; genus Phasia; species Phasia obesa. The sequence continues at coordinate 11,711,330 of OX451216.1, forward strand.
AATTTAGATTTTAGTTCGCAAAAATGTGTTGACCTTTTGACGATAAACTACTGATTTTCATAAAACGACAAAGAATTACAAATTAATTTTATTATGACATTGTGTATTACAACGTTTTTATTTTTTGTTTTATTTTTGGCATTTCAAAGTTTTGTGTAAATTTGACATTTAAAATGCAAAAGTTTTAATGTTATGAAATTTGCAGCTTTGTTTGGATTGTTTTTTTTAATTTTTTGTTCTATTCATTTGCGTATCTATAGTGTTTTCAATACATTAATCTGTGTAAACCGCAATTATATCCAGCGTTAAACTAGCAAAAGAATTTGAGTTGCTGTCGTTGTTTTACAAGTATTTATTTTATTTAATTTTAAAATTATTTATATGAAACTATACATCCAGTCATTTCTATGTGTATACACGAGTTTTTATGCAGAATTATTCATTTAAATCACCAAACTAAAAAACAAAAAAATTACAAAAATAACTTAAACAACAAATCAAAATATTTATGATAAACAGCATGAATTACAGCCGAAAGAAAAACTAGTTAAAAACTCAATTGGTAACAAATAGATTACAAAAAAACGAATAAGTTTAGTCAGTACTTTAAATATAGATAATTTACAATTGAATTTGAATCTATATTGGAGCAAGTCTGTCTAAAATATCAATTATAGCTTAAATCAAGATCTTTCAGTATTATCTAAAGGGAGCCGGGCAAACATATTTGATTTTATTACTAAGACCTATTGTATTGTATGCTTCATTAAAATTAAAATTCTTGGCATAGAAATTAGAGCAAACAAAAAAAACTGATCAAAATATACATTACAACTTTTACATCCCGTTGGATTGTTTTAAACTTAATTTGAGTTAATTCTGGCTCTAATAAGGCGCCACTCAAGATGTATACCGAGGCATTTGAACTCAGAAAGTTAAGGAACATTTAATTATTTATGCGAAAAGGTGGATATGATCCTATACGCAGTGTGAGCGTTATATGACTTCATTTTTGTTCATTCATCTCTATTCTCTATTTATTGAATTTTTTTAAATTAATATGATGTCTTGTAAATATCGTGATGTTACTTGGGGACTTTTCTGAATGCCCTGAAAGGCTGTATCGCCAGCAAATGTCAATGTGTTGATTCGGTTGCTACGTGGGATATTTGTAGTGTACCACAAATTTAAAATGATCTCAATACACTAAGGCTTAAAAATAATATTTCTTTCAGAATAAACTTTCGATTAGGTAAATCACTTTCTAAGAAGTTATAGTAGTTTTTATGCAAATTAAGTTTTAACTTACATATATTTTAATGCCCTTATGCAAAAGAAATAAAGTCTACTTCAGGTCTATTTTACGATATATTTTTGATTGTAATTTTTCTTAAAGTATATTTCAAATAGACTTTATTTCTTTTGTATATGACCACTAGGCCTATTTGGTCGAACGCTTAAGACACTTTTTTGAAAAGAGCTAAAAAAGATTTTATTTCCTCAAAGGAATTTTTGACGAAAATTTCTAATATGTATGTGTATTTTTACCCGATTGTAACTATAATGTTTTTCTGAAGCTGAATTGATGGTTGGGAATACGTCCTTTTCGCTTAAAAATAGGTTCAGCTTAGAGGTTAGAATTTTCTAAAAGTTCTTTGGCATATTTGATAAAGGGCTTTCAGATTTGTATGATTCTTCTTTTGTTATTTTAAAATATTTTTGGTATTTTAAAATCTTAGCTATTAACAAAACCTTACTCTCTGATGGGAAGTAATCAAGAGGTAAAATGGCATTAAAAACAAAAATAAGAGCTAGTCTGAGGGACACATCGATACGTGGCAACTCAATATCATTCGTATATCATATTTTGATATAATCTAACTGCGAGTTATTTGATCGAACGGCTTTTCATTTTGTCAGCGAAATTTCTATTGAGTAGTTGAAGCTCTGTCTTATGCTTTGCCCATTGTAAACCTGTCATTTTTAGCAGTATTCGTTGTACATCGGTATTTCTTATTTTAATGACAGAAGCAATTTGATCTGATTTTCCGACTAAGAATACTTCTCACTTATTTCCATTTCTGGCGTTCTAGAGATCAAGTCCTCATGAAATTTCAGTTTATTCAGTTTATTTGTGTATTTATTTTTTATCGTTAATTTTAAAATATTTCTAGAATTGCTTAATATTTGTTTTCTTTTACCTTTTTTTTATATACAAAGCCTAATGTTTAAGTAAGATAAACGGATTAAACTCTTTAAGGTATGCCACCTATCACAGATTATCTAAATATATAGTGTCAATTGACCCCTATCTACAAAAACTCATACCTTTTTTACGGTAATAAATGTTTCCATTTTGATTAAGGTAAGATTTGTTTCGGTGAAAACCAACTCTGTTGCTATACCTACATAACTTAGGCTTTTTAAGAACTCTAGCAGTCACTTTTACTCTTCTAACTGAAGCCAATAATGAACCATTAGATTTAAATATTCAAGCGTTATCATATTCGCACTACTACGTTCAATGTTCATTTCAATTTAAAACATAACAACATGTTAAATATAAATGAAAAGTCTTTAAACAAAAAATATTATTGTTAATAAATTAAAACAACATGTAAATAACAAACAAAAACCACAAAAATCATTGTCAAAATGAAAATCTATTCGCTAACTCACACCGCCAATCTCATACATATTTGATGTCATAAAAAAAAACTTAAATGCCATCCATATATACAACCACATACACTTACATATGAAAAACCGTTGGATAAAAGTTTTTGAATAAAAAATAACTTGAACTCGTTTTTTCTTATGTAACAAATACTTTAACAACGCAATTTTATAAAAAAAACTTTTTTCTTTATTTCATTATCCTTTTAATATTTTGCTTTTATTTTTATTGGATAATAAATTTTGACCCAGAAATGTTTATATAATATTATATGATTACTAGCTGTGCCCGCCACGTCGTGGGTGTCCTGACAATATTTGCTTCAGTTATGGTTTATGAATTTAATTTATATAAAGGTACCCATCCCTGGACAAAATTATAAATTTCTAAAAAATTCTAAAATTCTAAAAATTGTAAACCTCTGTAAGTGGTGTTTAAACTATTTTAATAACAATGTAATTCCACAAAGTAAAAAAAATTAATCAACTGGTGTGTGGTGAAAATGTAACTGTGCTGAAAAAAGCCGTGTTGAAATGATCGCAGTTTTAAACCGAAAATTTCAGCATCTTTAAACCGGAAATTGCGTTTTTAACTGCTTTTTCTCCACTTTCTCTTGGAAATAAGATATTTTTGCGGAAAAAAAGTATTCTATATTGGGATCAGAATAATAAGGTACCTCCTCACAATATTTTAATAAAATCCATCCAGTAGTTTTTACGTGATGCGAACACAAACAGTGGAGAACAGAAGGACATATATTTTATTATATGTTTAGATTTTTGATTTTAATAATTTAATTTTTAATTTTCTCTTCTTGTCTTCAACTCATCGAGCACTCAAAACTATATAATTTTAATATAAAGCACAAAATATGTTTGTTTGTCTCAAAACTATATCCGCCTGTACCAGTTGACTGCTGCCTGATGAGTGGGCGTGTCACTTATTATTTAAGGTAAATATTTATCATTTTGTTAGTTGTGAAATGTAGTAGGTAGAGCTTTGAAATTTGCATAGTTTAGTAAAGTTTGACTGGTCAGGAATAGTGGGCGTGGTATCTCACACACAAACTGAAAAATGTGCCAAGTAGAGTCTTGAAATTTCGATTATTATTCCGTATAGGCGAGCAAAAAGATGTAAGGATTTAAACACAGTAAAAAATAAATATTGCGTATCTTAAGATCTATAATAAGTTGTGTTGAAATTTTATAAGAGTAACAAATCCCCTTATTAATGTTCTTAGTCGAGCAAGAAATTAGCAGGATTGAAATAATGGGCGTGATACTGCTCACAATAAGAGAAACATATTATCGCTTATCAAGAGAACTGTATAAGATAGAGTCTTAAAATCTTTAACAAGTAACCCCTGATTGATGTTTATAGTACGTGTACAAAAAACTGGCTGTATTCGAACAGTGGGCGTAGTACCTTCCAAACAGGGTAAGAAATTTACATTACGTACCTAAGAATCTGTAATAGGTAGAGTGTTGATATGTTGTACTAGTAACGGTCTTGTTAATATACTTAGTCCAGTAAAAAACTGACTGGATTAAAGCTTGGGCGTGGTACGTCCCACAATAAGATACAAATTATTATCGTGCACCTTTAGAACTATAATAGATAGAATCTAAATAAGTAACTCCATATCATTTAATTAAAACTGTTAAATGGCAACTAGTTTTGTCTACTTATTAAAAATGACAAAAGTAGTTGAACGTTTAATCGATGGTCAGAAAACTAAATGGTTGATATTCCTGCTATTACAAATTGGCATTTTTCATAAAGTAGTTTACCTTATACTATTAGCTTCTCCTTGGATGATTTTGTAATTTAACTTGTACTCATTAGCGCAAACTGCATTGAAATAAAATCCTTTTAAGTAAGTTAAAGTTTATCTTTTCAATAATTCATTTGTCGCTCATAATTTTTGAACTTTAATTAGCAAAAACTTATTTCAACCAGCATCCAAGTTTGTTACGAACTTACAATTTCAATAAAAGTCTGAATGTATAGTTGCTGCACACGTACAAATATACGTATTCATGTATGTATGTATGTATGTATGTATGTATGTATGTATGTATGTATGTATGTATGTATGTATGTATGTATGTATGTATGTATGTATGTATGTATGTATGTATGTATGTATGTATGTATGTATGTATGTATGTATGTATGTATGTATGTATGTATGTATGTATGTATGTATGTATGTATGTATGTATGTATGTATGTATGAATGTATATGTGTAGTATGTAACTTTTAATTCCACTTTTATACAACTGCCTAATTATTCACAGCATTTCGTTTTTCATTTCTACAGGGTGGGCCAAAAGAAACCAAGGGGTGTAAAAGTTTAATAACTTTTTTGTTTATTAACTTTTTTTTATTTTTTCTTTCAGATTATATAGACAACACTTGGAATTGTATTATTTAAACCAGAGATCAATTATTTTAACGCAAAGAGCATATCGCCGACATTATTGAAAATTTGATTATGAGTGATGAAGCTCATTTTCATTTGAATGGCTTTGTTAATAAGCAGAACTGTAGGTTCTGGGGTTCTGAAAATCCAAGAGCCATTCATCAACGCCAATTGCACCCCATCAGGTGTACAGTATGGTGTGGGATCACATCTGAAAATGTCATTGGGCCCTACTTCTTCGAGAATGAAGATGGAAGTGCTGTAACCGTAAATGGAGAGCGGTATCGGTTTATGATAGAAAATTTTTTACGTCCTGCTCTTGAAAACAGACCTGGTATGTGGTTTCAGCAGGACGGAGCCACTGCCCATACTGCCCGAGACACAATGGCACTTTTAAGACAAATTTTTGGAGAGCCCTTGGTTTCTTTTGGCCCACCCTGTATCAACATCTTTTTCATTCGCATTCGTTTAAATTTTAAAAACACGGAATCCTTTTATACTGCTGTGAAAGAGACACTTATACCACACAAATCATCAGTGCTATTAACTAAACCAGCTTAATGGCAGTAATTTTGGAGTGTCTTAAAGGGAAGTAATATGCTTTTCAGACTTTTTGGTTTCAGACTTTTTAGTTAATAGTGCTTTTATTATATATAACTTTAAGCTAAATGATAAATTATTATCCTAGAGAAGTAACAAGAAGTAACAAGTAACCCCCATAATAATGTGCATAGTGTAGTAAGGGCTGGATTGAAAAAATGGGCGTGGTACCTCCCATACAAAGTGAAAACTAATTTTTACATAATCTAGCAAAAAACATATTGGATAGGAACAATGGGCATTATACCTTGAAACAAAAACTGAAAATTTTTTGTCGTGAAACTAGGAAAGTTAAAGTGTTAAAATTTTTTACTCCTAGAATAGTGAGCATTTTCGAATTAAAGCTGGTGGTTAGGGCGGGAGAACCGGGTACACCCATACAAAGTATTTATCTGATATCTATAGAACTTCAAAAGGGATCTACTCTAAGTTTGACACAGTACAGTGGGGCAGAATCAAAATATTTTGGAAGAAACTCAGCCATTTGTGAAAGGCTAGGTCAATTAATCCTAAATTTGGTATGAGCATAGCAGAGGAGTAACTCAGTTTAACTTTTAACGGTAGTTACCATCCACTTGCCAAGGGTGGCGCTATGTGGTTTGGAAATTGGATACCTCGGCCCTGCAAATCCTTTGAAAGCTTAGCATTTTTTTAATTTTTTCCACATAAGGACTAGAGGTCATGAAGTATATATAGCCTTATGGTAGTGTTTTTTTCCGATCTCAGCTTTGGGATTTTAAAACATATTGGCTAAAGTCAAAATTTCGATGTAAAATAGGTTAAATCTCCTCTATCTTCTACAAGGTTAATCAATTTTATACGAAATTTGGTTTAAACGTACGTACGTATTGTTAGCTTACAAAAAGATACAAAATTTTTATATATTCCTTAAGAAAATTTAAAAAATAAGATTGACCACCATTTTTAGGCTAAATAACACAATAATTCAATAATTTTGAATTTAACTAAGAACAGATATAATCTTGAAATCTTACCACAATATTAAAAATGATCCCTAACTATGGGAAAAATTAAAAAAAAAATTTTTGAAAATTGTTTAAAATATTTTGAAAAAAACTGAACCAGGGTATCGAAAAATCAAACATTTTAATTTTAAAATGCTCATAACTCAGTAATTTTAAAACATATTTTATACATTAAATAGCCATTTTGAAGAAATTCCAAGCTCTAAGAGGATTTGCAGGACCGAGGTACCCAAATTGGAAACCACATAGTGCCATCCCTGGCAAGTGGATGGTGCCCACCTTCAAAACTTAAGCTGAAATACTCCCCTGCTATGTTCATGCCCTTGAGAAACGGCTGAGTTAATCCCAATATATTTTGATTCTGTCCCACTGTGCACAGTGGGGCAGAATCCGACAATAACGTGCTTTTTCGAGCTAAAGCTTTTATTTTCAAGTGTTTCTCAGGGACAGCTAGGCTTTTACAATAAAAATAAAAAATTAATTTGTCGTTATAATGATAACTGAAATTACTTTTCTTTTTGTGCAAAATTTTATTCCGCACTTAAAAAGAATTTATTTTATTATTGGGGTTCATTCTCATATTTATTGCTCATTCAAATTCTGTTAGTAGCAATTTTAGAATTTTAACACATCCACCCGTTATTAATGCACAGAGCAAACAGTCATCGTCTTACTTGCCGTAATATTTAGTTTTTGTTAAGTACAACCCAAATGTAAATTCATAAGATGAAACGCAAATAAAGCATGAAGAAATAAAGTGTTTAAACTTTAATGGCATGTAAAAGAAACAGAAGAAGAAACATATATGAAATCCTAAAAAGATCCTTTTACATATTTATATTGCTGACAAATTAATATTAATTTAATAATAATATTAAAATACTACAAATAATTGTTCTTTTAAATGTTTGCTGGGTTAAGTTTACTTATAACAACCTACACAAGTTTCATTTTCCAACTACACTCAAGTGTGTTTATGTGTTCATTGTGCACTCTTATGACTGTATGTTTACGACTGCTACGCACACTTCTTACACATTTTCCACAATGTGTGGCAACAAAATTCTCTGTCTAAAAATACATACAAGTGATAAAAAAAAACAAATCAATAATCGAGATTGTGCATTATTGCGGTTTTATTTTTACAACAGTCTCATTCGAAAAACCGAATAACAGATACGAAATTACTCAATAGTTTTAATACAATTTATGTAAGTCGTTTGAGTAAAACTCAGTTTAATTTTCAATCTGGTACTTAATTTAATCCAATATTAATACAAGTTAAACCTTGTAGGGTAATACTACAACAACACATTGCAAGATTTTTATTGAAAATGTTTTCCAGAAATTTTTATAGAAAAATTTGAACGAAATTTTTGACCGAAATTTCTTTAAAAATTTTACGGAAAATTTTACCTGAAATTTTTTTTAGAAAATTTTAACTGGGAAAATTTCCAAAAATTCTTACCGAATATTTTTCGAGTGCAATTTTAGCGTAAATTTTTAAGAAAATATTTACGGGAAATTTTTATAAAATAATTTGTACCTGAAATTTTTATAAAAAATATTTACCGCGAGTTTTTATAGAAAACTATTACCTGTAATTTTTTTAGAAAATTTTTACCGGAAATCTTTATAGCAAATTTTTACCGGAAATTTTTATAGAAAAATTTTACCGGAAATTTTTATAGAAAAATTTTACCGGAAATTTTTATAGAAAAATTTTACCGGAAATTTTTATAGAAAAATTTTACCGGAAATTTTTATAGAAAAATTTTACCGGAAATTTTTATAGAAAAATTTTACCGGAAATTTTTATAGAAAAATTTTACCGGAAATTTTTATAGAAAAATTTTACCGGAAATTTTTATAGAAAAATTTTACCGGAAATTTTTATAGAAAAATTTTACCGGAAATTTTTATAGAAAAATTTTACCGGAAATTTTTATAGAAAAATTTTACCGGAAATTTTTATAGAAAAATTTTACCGGAAATTTTTATAGAAAAATTTTACCGGAAATTTTTATAGAAAAATTTTACCGGAAATTTTTATAGAAAAATTTTACCGGAAATTTTTATAGAAAAATTTTACCGGAAATTTTTATAGAAAAATTTTACCGGAAATTTTTATAGAAAAATTTTACCGGAAATTTTTATAGAAAAATTTTACCGGAAATTTTTATAGAAAAATTTTACCGGAAATTTTTATAGAAAAATTTTACCGGAAATTTTTATAGAAAAATTTTACCGGAAATTTTTATAGAAAAATTTTACCGGAAATTTTTATAGAAAAATTTTACCGGAAATTTTTATAGAAAAATTTTACCGGAAATTTTTATAGAAAAATTTTACCGGAAATTTTTATAGAAAAATTTTACCGGAAATTTTTATAGAAAAATTTTACCGGAAATTTTTATAGAAAAATTTTACCGGAAATTTTTATAGAAAAATTTTACCGGAAATTTTTATAGAAAAATTTTACCGGAAATTTTTATAGAAAAATTTTACCGGAAATTTTTATAGAAAAATTTTACCGGAAATTTTTATAGAAAAATTTTACCGGAAATTTTTATAGAAAAATTTTACCGGAAATTTTTATAGAAAATTTTCAACCAAAAAATTGTATAGAAAATTTTTAACTGGAAATTGTATAGAAAATTTTTAACTGGAAATTGTATAGAAAATTTTTAACTGGAAATTCTTCCACAAAATTTTCACCGAAAATTTTAACCGGAAATTTTTATAGAAAATTTTTACCGGAAAACTTTATAGAAAATTTTCAACCGAAAAATTGTATAGAAAATTTTTAACTGGAAATTCTTCCACATAATTTTCACCGAAAATTTTTACCGGAAATTTTTATAGAAAATTTTAAACCGAAAAAATTTTATATATAATTTTTAACCGCAAATTTTTCCACAAAATTTATACCGAAAATTTTTCGAGAAAGTTTTTTAGGACATTTTTATAGAAAAATTTTACCTTAAATTTTTTTAAAAAATTTTTATCGTTAATTTTTATACAAAATTTATACCGGATATTTTTTTCTAGAATTTTTAAGGGACATTTTGGAAATATTTTTACTGGAAATGCTTGTAGAAAATCTTTATCAAACATTTTTGTCGGAAATTTTTGTATAAATTTTACCGCAATTTTTATAGAAAATATCTACCATAGAAAATTTTATAGAAAATTTTAAAAAACAAATTAAAAGACACTATCTCAAAGATTTTTATAATACTTATTTTTTTCATATTTAAGAAAAAAATTTTTAAAAATTAGTTTTTTTCATGATTGATATCAAATTAAAGCTTTAAAATGAGCTACTACTCAACTTCCTAAGGCTTTTAGAACTGGAATTAGAATATATTTAATCCTCGAGCGCATATGCCAAAAAGCGTTATTTTCCTATTTTGATAACTGTATATTTAAAAAACTGTAAGAGGTAGAATTTCTTTAAAATTATATTTGGCTTCAAAAGTCAAAGAATAATAAAAAAAGTTTCCAAAAAATTGAAAGTGGTAAATTTGAAAACAATTTTTTTTGTGATTTGACATGGAATTACCCCTATAAGTAAAAAAATAAATCTCATTTTATTCGCAAAACGTCTCAGTCATTGACCATGTGGCCAGACACTTACATTTTTAAGTTATTCTTGTCAAATAAGTCACAAAAAAAACTTTTTTGTCTCCAACTCTTACTCTTGCTATTATATTTCATAAACAAACAAAGTCATTTATTAGATATTAGTCATTTATTGTAAATACTTTGTCTAAGCCATCCTAAAAACGCTTTTTGCAATATATTTGCATTCATTTTTTAAAATGACGGCACTAAATGCACTAATTTGCACTAGAATTAGCAAGCATCTTGACACAAAAACCACATCGTGATTACTTTAACATAAACGCATGTGGCTTAAATTCATGTTGAGTAAAAAACTTGTCAAATGCATTTCCACAACACCTGTTCGTTTAGTAAAGCACTCGTTAACTGTTCACACTGCTTGCAGAAAAAATGGTAGGAACATCATACATATACAGACACACACACATATAATTTTATAAACACAAACATAACAAAGTTGAATCTGCCAATGTAATGCGGCATTAATCTCAACTATAATAAGTATACAATTTTGCAATGAGCCGTGCACTCAAAGCACAGCACTTTTTAAATAGAAAAATGTATTAAAGGGCAAAGGGGTTGGAGAAACGAAATAATGAAGAAAAAGCAAGACTTAAGGATACATACAGCCGCAGCAGGAAGGAAAAATGGTAGGAAACACGTCAGGGTTTTTGTGTTACTTCTATTGTGTGGTTTAAACTGCTAACAGCAGCAACACTTTTATTTTTTTCTTCTCATTTTTTCAATAATTCTTACGCTGGTAATTTGTTTAAAAAAGAAAATAAACATCGTAAGAGATTGTTTTAAGTTGCCAGATAATTGATTATGAGTTGCGTGAATTAAATTTTTAAATTAGATTCCCTTAACTTTTTCCTTTTCTTTTGCTACACACATGGAATATAAGCCACAAGTACTATTGTGTTATGTTGTAGCAATACATTTCCAACAGCCAATATGTGTAATCCCTGATTTTTTCTTCTTTTAATAGAAAAACTTTTATACGTTAAAAAACAATTATACAAGATACTGCAAACTTTTTTTCATACTTGGCTACGTGTATGAGACGTACACACTAACTCAGGAACTCATTTGTTTTACCGCCACCTGTTGTATGAATAGATGGTTGGTAGATTGGTTGGTTGGTTGGCAGACTGGCTGGTTGCAAGGCTGTTTGTGTATATGTGCATAGTTGCTTCAGCCAAACGAATGAGTGAGGTTTTTGTTTATGTTCTTCACATTTATGTAACAACGCGCTAAGACCCTATTACTGTGGTAATCCTTTTGAAAAATGAAATTTTTAATAGTCTCACATCACACAAAATGTAAACCTTGACGAATATCACCTACAAATACGTACATACATACACATAACAAAATAAAAATTTTTTATAATAACAAATTCGTAGTAAAAACTTCAAACGTGGGCTAAAAAGAGCATACACAGTGGTGGCCAAAATAATCAATTGGAATTCAAACCACATTTTTGCCAACTACTAATTTTTATATCAGCGCTTTTTTTATTTAATGTTGTTCTTATCAAATCCTTAACTAAACAAAAATTAAACTGAAAAGAAAAATTTCTTCCAGTTCAACTATTTTTAAGCTTACCATCTATTAAAGATTCTTTTTCTGGGCTTTAAACAAAACTTTTATGGCGTTGCTTCCAAGCAAACATGGCAATATGTTTAATCAACGTTATGATTGATGCTTTTCGCCTCCTTCAAGATCTGCAGACCGACCTATGCCTTCCTATAGGAAGTCAGAATTTCCAGTTCAGCTTTTGCTTTTAACTTAAATTGAGTTTTAAATGGTACTCCGCCACAGAACGACTTTTTATTTAATGTTTTTGGTTATAAACGATTTATAAAAAGTACGCACGTGCCTGATTCATGCAACCGGTAATAACTGCTTTTTCTTAAGGCAATACATTATCTTGGCGGGCAATTGACATCGCCACCACGTGAGATAACACGCAAAAGAGCCATTGTTTCGTTAGCTGTGTGGCAAGAGGCAGCATCCTGTTGAAACCACATATCGTCCACATCCATATCATCCAAATCGAGCCATAAGAACTTAGTTATCATCTCACGATAGCGAACACCATTCACAGTAACTGCCTGACTGGCCGCCGATGACCCAATCCATAAACTGCACCAAACAGTCACTCTTTGTTTGTGTATTGGTTTTTCAACAATCACTCTTTTATCATTCGCCCAAATGCGGCAATTCTGCTTATTGACGAATCCACTGAGGTGAAAATGTGTCTCATCACTGAAGATGATTTTCTTCGAAAATTGGTCATCCACTATTGCCATTTCTTGCCACTATTCTGACCATTGACGACGTTAGGAATTATCAAGAGGTTTTAGTTCTTGAATCAATTGCAACTTGTAAGCGTGTAAATGCAAGTCTTTATACATAATGTTCATCAACGACGAGCGTGAGGGGTGCGATTGTTGGGCATGATGACGAGTTGAGGTGGACGGCTCTGCAACCACACTATCGCGAACAGCAGCAATATTTTCTGCAGTACGAGCTGTACGAGCAAACATTGATATTTCCAGATCTCCTACGGACTCGGTTTGCTCAAGTTTTTGCACGAGTTTTCCGTTTGTTCGCATATTTGGACGATTAAATTGACCGAAAAAATCACGAAGTGCACGATATGCATTTTGATTTGAACGCCCATTTTCACAATAATCCTAAATAACTTTAAAGCATTGCTCTATTGCGTATATTTCCATGGTTCAAATTGGGTTAGTCTGAAATTGAGAAATGTCAAATTAAATGCTGAAAAAAACTTGACGTTAAGGTGTGGTTCACATTCAACATCGGCCCTTAAAATTTAATCAAATTTATTTGTTTTATCGTGGAACTTCCAAGAAAGTATAATACTGTTGATTAGACTCTAGTTTTATAGCAAAAAGACTAGAATCGACGAAATTATACTCTGAGAACTGCCGAGGGAAATCGCTTAAAATTTCTAAAAATTTCAACTTTTCCTACAAAATCACAAGAAAGCCTTTTCTTCACAGGGAATGTTTATAAACTATCAACGATAATTTATAGTTTATAAACTATCGTTTATCACATTTGCAGTTGCTAAATTAAAATAATAGTAAATCGTAAAATTCTGCAAAAAACAAGCAAAATCTTCGAATCTTTTTAAGCGGTCAAAAATTGATCAGCACGTGTGACTCTGATTCGAGTTCGACTTCGACATAAACTTAGCAGATTTGTTTATCATTTTTTAACAAAAAAAAAATAACAATGAGCATTTAACCACAAAATTGATATGGCATTAATGATATTAATGAAGACCATTAAGAACACTTCAGTTCAACATTTTTTGACCACAACTGGATTTAGATACAACATTTGTTGGTGTATGCGGCTGCGGTGATCCTTCGTTCTGTATAGTCTCAGTGGCTGTGCTATTGTTACGACAACAGCACATGAATCGCAACATACGAATTTTAATTCAAATCCTTTGACATTGGTAATCCTTCCGTCCCTTTTTTATAAAATTTTTTCCAGTTTTTTTTCTAATTTCCATTATTTGTATTTTTCCATATAAAACACACATTTTTATTTCCCTTGTTTTTCTCCCTTCACAGTATTACTGTGTTTTAATCTTTTCGTTTATTTTTAGTTTTTATTTTATTTCACTTTAAAAAACGTGACGGCTTTTCATCTTCCTAAGAATAAAACGGTTTTATATAAAGCGCAATTTTATCGAGTGAAACGACAGCGTTTAAGCAACGTGTCTCCATCTACTATGATGCGTTTACATATGTGTTAATGTATGCATGTACAAGCGTACGTAGTGGAGTTTTTTTAATGCCATCATCGTACTCAACGGGGGATGGATGTTCGACAAACAATAATTAAAAATCATTTAAAAATGCTCATGTTTTACTTCACTCACAGCGCAGAAGGTTATTGTTGTTTTTTATGAGTTTTGAAATGTCATCCTATTGCGTCTAGTAACAAGTGCAGTTGTAAACTTTGCATTTCTAATGCAAGTTTTGTTGTAATTTCTAATTAAAAAGTAAACTTTAATACCCTTGGCCTACGTAAACGATGTTTTGAATGTATTTGAAGATTTTATCCAGAAAACTAGCAAGTTTGATTTCAAGAGTATGTTTTACAAATTAGGTGATTTATTTTAAAGAAAAAGAAAATAATTTAAGATACTAGCAGAATAAAATACAATATTTTCTGAGTCATCACATCCGCCTTTAACAACTTATCGACAGTTAGTGAGAACTGACCACCACCTAAAGCTTCCCTCTTGTTTGTTATTTTTCTTATTTTTGTTGTGGCTTCAACAGGATAAAAAATTTATCAAATGTGGATTTCAAGTAAAGGCGGGACATTATTTATTTAATTTATTTTTTTTTTTACTTAAAAAATTCTTTTTTTTTATTTTCAGTTAAGCCCTATTTAGACGATATGTTTTATACAAATAAGATTTTACCTGCGTGAATCATATGTAATTATGTATGTCTTTCAGCAAGACTGCAATAGCTTGGTATTTATTTCTTTTGTTAACTACGTTGCAGCACCTCATATATCGTAGGCGGCTTAACAATATTATGTTAGATTTTTGTTTTTAAACTAAACCACACCAAATTTGAAGAGTCTTCCTTTTATAGTGCTTTAGTTTTGTTTTTTTTTTTCTTTACATAGTGGTACCCACCCCTAAATAAAATTCTAAAATTTATATAAAATTCTTAAATTATTTTAGAGTTCTATAAATAGTGCTAAAAATATCCCGCTGACAAAAATAAAAAGGTGCTGCCTAGTTTGAAGTACCTTTAAATCGGTAAAATTGTGATCTTTTGCCACTTTTTCTCTATTTTCTCTTGGAAATGAAATATTTTTGCGAAAAAAAGAATTCCCTATTTAAACGCCGATACTAAGGTACCTCCTCACAAAAATTTATTTAAATCCATCCAATAGTTTTAACGTGATTCGAACACAGACGGACATACAGATAGACAAATATAATAAAAATTGCAGTTTTGTATTCCATTTCGCTTAATAACTGCAAAAAAGATGTCATGTACCGAAATGGCCCGTAACAGTTCTATTATATGTATAGATTTTACTTCGCTGGCGATATATTGCTTTATCGTAGATTGACCAGTGTGGACGCTGTTATATGTACTATTGAGAATAGAATAGAATACATATCAGAAAAATCGTGATTGCCACGGCTGGGTAAGGAACTCGTGTAGTCAACGTGCTAATTTCATAAGCTTCAACATCCTTAGCACCCTTTTATCATTTCAAAACACATAAACTTATTGAGCAAATAAACAAACCCCTTGATTATAAATAAATTTTTAATTTTTTAATTTGGTGTTATTCTCTTTTAATAAAAAAAAATATAATTCTTTCTCCCTCTCTTTCAGCTTCTGGTCATGAAGCTACACAGAAATAAATATGTTAAGCAATTAAAGGTTTTAATTTGTTTTAGATTAAAATTAAATTAAATATTTAAATTGTAATTTAATTAATTCTTTCTTAGAGAGAATAAAAACGAACTTAAGCTTGACTATAAATTTCATTGTATGTAACACATAAATAGTTCGACTAATTATAATTTCAAATTTTAAAAATTAAATATTTAATTAATTCAATTATTTGTTTAATTAAGAAATTTGTTTGTTCTGTTTTAAACAAGTATATATAAATATCAATTAAAAAATTAATTGAACTTTAATCTCAAACTAATTAAAACTTTTAATTGGTGCAAAAATGTTTACTGTTTATGTATGTACATAGTTACGATGATATCAAACCAATCGTCTTCATATAAACGTGTGCATTTTAGTTTTGATAGCTTGTAGTCGGTATCGCGCAGTCGCCTATGCGTTTCATGCATAAGGCTAACTAAAACTACATTTTTCTTTCTTCTATACAAAATGTGACATATTTTACTTCACGAACAATTAAGAAAAACCAAAACGAAAAAATTTCTTCCTTAACAATCTCATTTGTTACATAAATGAAATTAAGTTATTATAGCCACTTTAAAAAATGTCGTTATATTTCAAAGTTAAATGAGTAACCATAATATTTCACATAAGGAATGCGAAAATTAAGTGATACTTAACGTCGTGCTTAAACACAGAAATAAATTGTGTTTTTAAATATTTCAATTAGGAATTTTATTTTGTAGACAAGCGTTATGTTTATGGTCTTGAATTTTAATATTCCAGTTTATTCCAACAACAAAATTGAACACTTCAAGAGTTTTCTGTTTGTTTGCTAAACGCTTAAGGACTTGTTATCTTTTATTTGAGTTCGTTTATTTTTTTATACACATGCATACATTAGTACAATCAAGCTTTGAAATGTATTCACATGTGCCACATTATCGCACAAATGTCAACTGCCTACCAAATCTTTCGTAACGAACAGCTCAACTCTTCAATTTAAAAATAAAATTAATTTTCGACACATTTGCAATTTAATTTTACGTCTTCACGCACACTTGTATGCAAATCCACACACACACACTCTCTCTATAAAATAAGAAATAACTCCTACATATATACACACACATACACTGAAGTAAACTTTCCAGTACACCCAATTCTGTTTTTACACGGTTTTAATTTAACACGGTTTGAAAATAAATACACGACTTTATTCCATTTAGCACAATTCAAAATTATTTGTTCTTAGATTTTATTTGTAAAATTTAAGTTTTGCGAAATATTTTTATATCAAAAATTTAGAGGAATTCCGTTTTTTGTGCATACAAGCATTTTTACTTGTTAGAGCAATTGAAATGTGTTAATCTTTTGTGAATTATCAGTGCATCTCTACAAGAAGACGACGAAAACTACAAATAAATAACTACAACGTAAAGCCATTTCTTTAGAAAACAAAATTGAAATTTTAGGTCGTCTTCGTAATGGAGAAGGCTTAACATTTCTTAGCAAAATGTTCGGTTTAAACAAAGCTACAGTAAGAACTATAAAAAAAAATTAAATTCAATTAGGCAATCGCTTATTTCTGGAACGAAACTATCTATTAAGTCTTCATCATACACTAAAGATGCAAAAAACGGTGCAAATACACATTATAAGTACATGCATATACATATGTGTAAAAACAAACAAAAAAATTCTCGTTTTTCACTAATTTTATTAGGTTTTAGAAATAAGGAACAAATCACCTATTTTTGTATATGATCAATGTCTTTTTTTTACACGGAACCAATCTACCGTGTAAAAACATAGTTAAGTGTGCTTATAAAAGCGTCAGGGTGCGTATGAGTATTAAAAAAGAGTAGAAAAATACTCCCTCCATAATAACTTATGATACTCGTAAATAACTCACATTACCACTTTACGAAGACATGTATTTATATGTATGTGTATGTAGCGGGTTAAGTTGTTTTTTATTTGTTGATATTGACAAGGAAACGATAACAAGAATTTTACAAACGCAGGACATGTCAAAGAACAAGGCAAGTAAAACCCAAAACAGAAATCCAAAAAATAAAAGAACCCTTTTAATAACAGATTTTGGTTGTTCCTTTTTTTAAATCTTTGAAATGCGGCTTTTCTTACTTTAAACGTGAGCACGTACACAGCGTATAAAAAACAGCAGCTGCAAAAGCAGCAGCAGAAAAAACAAAGAAATATTTAAATAGAAACGACTGGATTTCAGATCGTTAGTAAATGACAGCTGGTGCTGGCAGACCATAGATGTATGTGTATACTATGTGTACACATACTACTTAATGCACACACGCTTAACTCTGTATGACTCGGAAGTTTTTGCAACACATTTGTTTACACTTAAAATATGTGAAACAAAATAGAGAAATAATCTCAAAGAGCATTTAATTTATAAGTAAAAGAAATTAATATTGGAAATAATAGCTCTGGATTGAAAAGGCACATTCCCTTCAAGCTATAACGCCTAGTCAAGTGTGTATCGAAAGTCTACGTATCGCGTTCTACCTAGGATGCAGCTGGAAATACCAGAGTATGGCAGGATTGTGGACTATAACCACTGCAAAACAGATTAAAAGATCAGGATTATGCTAAGGATATTTGCCTTCCTAATCAATCATACGTTGCTATACAATCAGAATTGACATTGGGACTTAATACCTCAATATAAAGTAAGTATATTAACCATAACTGAAGTACTATAAAGATAAGAGTTTTAAAATTTGGTGTTGATTACTATCAAAGTAAAATCGAGCAAAATTTTGATGATTTGCTGGTCATTGCTAGTGAGTACTAAATCGAAGATATTAATATTTAGCAAAGAACTCTGAAGTCCACACTGTAAAGCGTACGAATTCTATTTTGAAATTTGGGTTTTTATTTCTAAATTATTGTTTTTTTTTTGGTTTATTATATATTGTATCTTCAATAATTTTTGAACTAACAATAATTACTCATATCTTAAGTCTAAAATAAAAATATACTTTTTACAGCAAGTGCTAGAGAAAAATAATGTTTGTTTCACGGTTTTTGCAATAATTTGGGGGTCATCCCTCTGATGTACGGCCAAGAAAATCAGTATCTCTTCTTTTTAGTCGAATGTAACCAGGTTCACTTAGTATGTTACGCGCCAAAGGGTTTCGATGAAATTCAAGCTTCTTTGGATATGTTACTGCATGTTTCGCTATTTCTGCTTTGACTGATGGCATGTTTAGGTCTTTGTGGATGTTTCAGTTTTTTTTATATACCAAGGTGCAGATGTTATCAAACGTAGAATCTTATTTTGATGCCTTTGAATTTTTTCTACATTGCTAGCTGAGGCAGTGACCCATAATTGAATCCCATGACGCCAAATTGGTTTGAGGATCGACTTGTACGGTAAAAGTGTACAATCTAACCTCAGGGTGGAATTTCTGCCAATAAGCCAGTTTAGTACCACTGCCTTTAATTTCATTTGTGTTAACTTGAAATCTATGAGGTTTTTCCAAGTAAGGCGACGGTCAAGATGTATACCAAGGTATTTAAGTCTGAAAGCTGCGGTATCATGATAGCATGATTCCCTACGTAGTGTGAAATTTAGTTGAGTGCATTTTAGTTCATTCACTGTTATTCTCCTTTTTTTCAACCATTTTTCCAAATTGAGTATGTGGTCTTGTAAAAGTTGTGATGCTACTTGGGCGCTTTCATGAATACTTAAAAAAGCTGTGTCATCCGCAAATGTTGATGTGTGGATTCGGGTACTAATTGCCATATCTGCTGTGTACAGTAAATATAAAATTGGTGCCAAATTACTACCTTGGGGAACTCCGGCTTCCATGAGCTGTGGCGAGCTTAAAAAATCTCCTTCTTTTAGAAGAAATTTTCGATCCGTTGTATAATTTCTTAGGAATTTATAAATGTTTTCGGGTAAGTTCAGCTATAACTTATTCTACCTTTTTGTGGTCTTTTCCTGGCTTAGGAATCATAGTAATCACCACCTTCCACCTCTCCAGAAAAGTACTCAAGACGTAAGATGGCATTAAAAACAAACAGAATAATACATCGATCTATACGGGGCATCTCAAATAAAATTTTGTTACTTGTTTTATCAACGCTAGGGGCTTTTTTGGTGTTTAAATCCGTTATTGCCCTTTTATTTGTTTTTTATTTTATTTATTTGCAAACAATTTTTAAGGTAGTACATATTTTCATTTACCTCATCCCAATGTGCATATATATTTTCCTATTATTTTTAAAAAAGTACATTTGAAAAAACAAGTTAAGGATATCAAGTTTAAATACAATACTTTAATGTTTTAAAAATAAACAGAAAAGAACACACACACACACACATCTGCAACTCCTACACATACATATCTAAACATCTAAATATTTTTTTTTTTTTTTCATTTCTAGTTTTTAATTTAATTCAGGAATATAGTCATTTCAGACCAAAATATAAGACTTTGAAAACTGTAAAGCATGAAACAAAATAACTTGTTTCAAAGTAAAACAATAAAACACAAGAAATATATCAACAATTATACTGGTAAAAAAGGGTTTTAATACACACACCCACACTCATGTATAGTTTTTGTAAAACACATTCTCCTTTATTAAATGAGTGTATTTGTAAGGTATCCTTGCAGGAAATGTCAATAGTGAATCTGTACTGACTTACTATTGACACAGTCACCAGTACTAGTGTCATTATACCCCAGACAATGCTATTTCCTATAGACATTTAACATGTGCATGTCATTGAAAATCCACTACTGACATTGGTACTATTGACTAGGTAGTTCTTTTAGGACCATATGTAGACATTGGAACTAGTGATTTACTAGTACATTTTAGTAATTCTAGTCTACACTTTTGGTACTTTTCTGAAATAGATTGGACAATGAAAATGCATATTTTCTTAACTTTTGTGGATTTATTAAAAAATAAATAAATGACTAAAAAGTACTAATTCATAACAGTTTTCTAACATAAAATCTAAAAATTTAAATTTTTCGTATGTTAATATGTACAATTCAAGACTATGATTATAAAAAATTTAAGTTAAAATTAATTATTACGAAGATTGTTAAGAGTATGATTATAAATAATTTTAGTTAAAAAAATTTTAAAAATTAATCTTTGTTTGAAGTGTCTTCATCCATTTGTTTTCCGTTTGATTTGGCTTTGTCTAGACCTATTTGTTTAAAAAGTTCCCTTTTTTGCGGCGGCTGAAATGCTGCTCGAAGCGTTTTATCCAAAAATTCACTAAAAGTTAAAATAACATCTAAATATAATGAAAAAAAAAATAATTGTCAAAATATTACAAAACTTAAAACAAACAACAAACTGTTTACCTATTAAAACTCTAAACACATATGGATAATCACGTAATCTCTTTTTTTTTTTCTAATAGCTAAAATAGCGTCCAGTGCTTTTAATTTTTACTCACTCCTACTTGGGAAAAATAAGGGTTGTAGCAACCATATTTTACTTAACAATTCTGTCTAGCAAAACTTTATACTCCGCCAGAATGTCCAGTAAGGTGTTGTGCCGTTTTGATGATTTGAAACACAATTAATATTGATTTTTTGAATATTTAAAATAAACATTTTTTTTTTCAAATATAAAAATGTAGACGATTTGTTGACAATGTCGCCAAAGAGTTACCATAATAGTTGACAAAAGTGGTGACATGGGGACAATTGCTTTCCTTCAGGGATGTAATGTTGTGCGTAAAATGGTACATACATGTGTATGTTGTATGTGACTCAATTATGTACAAACAATTTAAATGGTATCTTGGCAGACATCAAAACATTGTCAACAATATAATCTTTAAAGCCATGTTAAGGTCATCTATTTGTTTTTAGCACTTCACAAACAGAATTTTATAATCATACAATAAAAGGGAATGTAAACAAACAAATTGTTGTGCGATCTCACTACATACTTCTTGTTTTCCACATGACAAACACATGCATATACTACTCAATAAAGATGATGGTGGAGATAATTATGATGGTGATGATGATGACGATTATGTTGTGTTTGATAATACTGCCATCAACAACAGCCGCAGAAACTTGATGGACCTCAACTTCATCATGCTGTTAGTCCATAACAATTTAATGGTTTTCTTTCATGTTGTGCTTCATCGAGTTTAATGACCGATGTCATTTTAGCCATTAACAAACGGATGAACAGCAAAATCTTTTAACAGTTTTTTTATTTATTTATCCATTTCTCTCAATATTACTCAACAGTTGGAATGGAAGCTATTAACTGCTAGTTCTCATCATCTGTTCGGTTGGAATTTTTGTACCTTTAAACATTACCACCGACAGCTCATTCATTTGATATCATTAGGAACATCTGTTCAAGACTTGAAGATGGTGGCTAGCTCTTGCTCTCCTTCTCCGGAAATAAGGTCAAACAACTCTTACGTTCTTATTAATGTCCTGTAAGAGTTAAATGAATGAAGCTAAATGGAAGTAGATGGCAGTAGAAAATTGTTTACAATCGTTGCTTACATTGCCAATAATTCACAATCAGTTGTGATTTCTTTGGCACGGAGTGGGTTCGTTTATAAACAAATGGTGGAAAATCACGAATGGATGAATAGTGAAGGTGTTTGCTTATTTAGCTGTAATTTTTCAAGCAATCGACCACTTTCGTTCTTCTCTGCTTTCATCTAAACGTCCAATTATTAGTCCATTTACTAGTTTCTTCGTCTATTGATATTTCCAATATTCACCTATTTTTTTTTTTTACTTGTTGTAGTTGTTGTAAAATTAAGTGCTGCTGGCACCATAAGGTAGCACTGCCTAATCCCGTATGAAAATAAAAATACTTTCTTTCTTATTTCTCTCTTTTCTATTTTCATCCTTAATGTTCTTTTCTATGTTTGAATAAAATTGCAGATTGCCGTGTTTATATTCATATTCACAGTCCCATTAACACGGTGGCAACAGCAGTTGTATTGTAGCCGTTAATCCGTATTTCATAAATTCATATCCCTTTTGCTACTTGATGCAAAACGAAAGAAACATTTACTCTATTGACTACAGAGAAATGGAACATTTCAAGTGTATTCTTAATACTTTATTATTATTTTTATTTTTATCATTATTTTCTGTTTTTCGTTCAGTTAATGGTTGAGTAAATATTTCCAATCATTTGTAGCAAATAAAATATATTTTTTTTAAATTCGAATAATACACGACGAATGCAAATTACTCTTAATGAGCGTAAATAGTTGAATTTTAAAATTTCAATTTTAAATAATATTAAACATCAATTACTTGGATAAAATATGTTTAAGTCGGGGAAATTTTAATACATGATTACTCTAGTCTAAAAAAAGACGTATAGCATTATTCCCTACCGAATCTTTTATAAGTATACTCTATCTCGTGATTTATATTTATTTTCGCCTTGAAAAGTGTCGCTATTTTAGATTTACTATTGATAAGCTATTGTGTTCTGATTTTTATTTTAGCCATTTTTTTGAAGCATCTGCTAAAATACAATTAGTTTTTTAACTAGCAAATTAAGAAAAACTAAAATATAACCAATAAAAACGCTATTCGTGCGTTATAAAGTTTTTCTTTAATTTAAAATCTCAAATGATTTGCAGGTTTAATCAACTGTACTGGAGGATATAATGAAGAGTAATTACTCTCACATGTAAATTAAGCATTCCTTGTGTCTAAAAATAATTTAAAAAAATCTTTTTTGTTACTTTACCATACGTAGTAATTACAAGGTAAAGTATAGTAATCATAAACAAATCGAGGTCGGTATTTCGACGGATTTATACGTTTCAAGGTCTCCTGAATCCATTTTGGCTATTTTCGCGATGATGACTACTATTTTTGTGGAGTTTGTACAGGTCATACCGCTTGACATATCGAAATGAAACTTAGTATGTGCTATTGGTATATGGAATTGAAAGGCTGTATAGTTTTTGGGCATATTCGGGAGGAGCAAGGGTTATTTTTTTAACCCAAATTTTGTGAACGCTATACAGGTCATACCGTACGACATATTAAAACGAAATTTAGTATGTGCCTTTTGTATATGGAGATGAAGAGTTGTGTAAATTTTTGGCATAAGCAGAGAGGGGCCAGAGGTATTTTACTTACAACCCCATATCGAAAATAATTAATTTTTTCGATTCGAATATACTTGGAACTTTTATTCTTTTTGTAATATATCCATAAAAATATCAGATTCCATTGGTAAAGTTGAGTGTAGGCCACTCCAGATTTTTAGTTTCAGTATTCTAAATATTTACATACAAAAATTTACATCTTTAAACTTATCGGTGTAAGAGTCATCAGTATAAAAACATTTTCCATAATTTGTCTCTTTTTTTTCAATAGTTATTTATGCCATTTTCAATACTTGCCGATAGCATTTATTGCTCACAGCAGTATCAAATAAGCAGATATTTAGCATGAATTATAAATCACTGTTAGTGAAGCGAAAAATAAAACGGTCTTCACTTTAAGAATAAAACGAAGTACGAAATAAAAAGGGCTTTAAACAGAAAATATCACATGAAGTAAAAGAAATAATTTATTTTTGATTCAATTGAATTAAATATTCAAGTACATATTTTACATATTTGTTGCTGAAGTTAAGAATGTCAAAAAAATTAAACAAGAAAGCAGGAACATAATACAAATGACCATTCATTGACCCATAGAGCTTCACTTACATGCTACGTCAAAAGTGACATGGATATCATCCTGCTGTTTTGTTTGTAAACAATTAATAAGAAAACTACAAATGCTGCAAGTTGTTAAATTTGTTCTGTAAAATTTTTCATTTCGTTCCATTGAATAGATTTTCAGTGCTTCTGAATTCAAAAAACGGTTTACTGCAACTGTGTAAATATTTTTTTATTATTTATTTCTATTTTCTTTTTAGGGCACAGAAGCGAGTAAGAATTTAAATATTATAAACAAAAACAGATCAACATATAAATATTGTATTGTATGATAACATGCTGCAAGCCAATTGGAAATGTTTTTTTGCATACTCCCTTTCAATACATAAATTTATAAACAAAGTAGGGTTTCAAAATCCTGGAATTTTTATAATAAAATATTATATTATTATTTTTACATAATGTATAAAATAATTTCGTGCAAAAATCTTTCGTAAAACGCGCTGAAACATATAAATAAAGCAATGTTTACTTTACTGACAGTTTCTGCATTACAGGCGAGCGACTCGTCTAGAAAATTTCTATGAAAAGCACTCAATTTTTTGAGTGCTTTCGATACAAACTTTTTAGACGAGCCATTCGCCTGTAATACAGAAACCGCACAAAAATCGAGATTTTGAAAATTCGAAGTTAAATGAGATCTTTCGAACATATCCAAAACTTAAATAAAAACTTTTAACTGTATAAAACAATATTATAATCAAAATCCAACACATTTATCAGGTAGCATCACTACGGAGGGAAAATATTAAGGCGAAATTTTTTTATTTTTTTGTCGATTTTGACAGTTAAACTTACAATTTTTCCCCTTAAATGGTAGTTTAACTGTCAAACTCCATATAAAAAAAATTTAAAAATTTTACATGTACCTTGGAGTTAACGTAGAAAAATAAAATAAAGATAGTTAAATACGAGTAAGAAACCCTTGTATATTTATAAATGTTTTGGTTTTTAATAACTGAGGGTAGATATTTTTTATTTAAATTATTACATCTAACACTGTTATGTACAAAAAACAATTTAAATATCAAAAGAGATATAGACGTAGATGCCTTTTCTTTCGGACTATCTACTTTACACGCCAGAATTCGCCTATTTGAGAGCATATTACACCTGTCAGTGAAAAATGGCAAATAAAATCTGATGCGGACAAAGCCATTGTTAACGCGAGGAAAAAAAATCCAAGAAAAGTTTAGAAGTGAATTAGGGCTAGTACTGGGTGTACCGAAAGCTGGATTTGGAAACACCAACGATGGTAACACTAGCAGAAGATTTTTTTTCAATCCTGAATTAGCTTCAGAAATAACTGTACTTAACGCTGAAGAGAATTCAGATTCGGAAGAGGTCTTTGAAGAATCCGACGAAGAAGAACCATGGCACTCATCATCACCTTAGTGCAAAGGAGAAGTTGTTTTGAATAAAGTAATTGTTATAATTTTAAATAAAATTTATTGTTACAATCATAAATAAGTTATTACTATGAATAAATTATTTTCCGATAAATAAAATACTATAAAGTAACAAATTACAAAAAAAAATTTAAAAATATTCTTGGGAGGCGGGGATTGGTTAGGCATTGGAAAGCTTAAAAATTAATATTTTTAGGAAATTGGCAAAAAAATTATTTTTTTTTTCACAGGGACGTTTTGGGTGGGATTATAGGAATACCTACCCCTGCCCATAAAAATACATTTCTATGGCTTTAAGAAGTATGTAATCTATTTCTTTTAATAATTGCTTTATTTTTGCAAATAAGCCGGGCTAAAAATGGCATTTAAGAATCTCTTGAGTCCAACTTTAAGTTTTTGAAAATTCTTTGATCTTCAAAGTTGTAATTGCTAAACAAAATTACGAGAAAATAAAAAAAAAACTTGCATTTTTCAGAGGTAGGATTAGTTCTTATAAGGGGAACTTTTTGATCCGATTTTTCCTATTTTATACCATTGACAGCCTATGACCATAACAGATTTTTGTGCAAAGTTTCATTAACCTAGGTGCACTCAGTGCACTCAGAGCCAATATAAGCTAAATTAAAAGTAATGTCCAGCTAGATTGGCAAAATACCCCTATGTGCGTTGTGACACCCTAAAGAGGGAAGATAGCTGGAAGATAACTGCTGATCCACACTTTAGGTTAGGTGCAAAATCCATCCAGAAATCCGGATAAAAGGTATATTATATACATATGTATGAACATATCTATACCTACATACTTACAATAAAAATGTAACAGAACTGTATCTATATATGAAATATTTTTGGAAAAATTAATCGATATGAAATACAAAACACATATGTTTTAAATTTTTCTTTTTTATGAGAGGTTCCTCTTAGTGCCTCGATTAAAATATTGGATATTTTTTTCTGTAAAAACATCTCATTTCCAAGAGAAAATAGAGATATAAACCCGAATATACATAATTTGACCGATTTAAATGACTCGCCATCACTTTTTATTTTTGTATACAGGAAATTTTAGACACTGTTGACAGAACTACAATAATACATTTTGGTCGTTAGCGCTTAAAGTCAATCAGGCCGCCCTTGTTTCTCGGCATTCGAGTGATTTGCGTCCCCAAATCAGCTCTGGGTTGGCTTCCACGAATAGGATAACTGTTGTACAGTTATCGGTGGTTCCATGAATCAGCCAGCGGAAACAAGCTGAATCTGGGAATTTTCACAGATCCTAGAGGAGGTGAGGTAACAACCCAAAAGTGGCAACATAGACCTAGTGTCTCGCGTAACTTTTTATTTAACAATCCACTAAGGATTTGGCCAAGGCGAATTCATACCAGGTGTAAGCAGTAGGACAACAACTACAACAAAACAACAACTTTGACATTAGATTAGCAGATATGAAACAATGTATTTTTGACAAGACATTATCAAAAAAACGAGAGCAAAAAACAATCAGCTGTACTATCGATTCTACCTGGTATGAATTCGCCTTGGATTTGGCACATCACTGTATGTATCAAATGAAGAAGAAGAAGTATAAATTTTTAACCTAGTGTCTATACATGATAAAAATTTGTCTTGATAAAAGTCAAACTTCATATTAAAAAAAGAAATTATTTTTAATACTGGGTTTTTTTATATAAATTTTGACTTTTAGCCAGACAAATTTTTATCAGGTATAGACAGTAGGTTATAAAACGTATGTTGTAACATCCTGAGTAATTAGCCAGAGATGGGTACCTATATATAAAGTAAATATTATTTAAATCATATCAACAGCCCTGTAAAAATAAAAGTAGATTACTTTTAAAACAAAGACAAATTCGAATTAAATATTGTTAGGACGCTGACGATGTCGAGGACACTGCTAGCTTTACATATGTGTATGTATACATATTTTCTCTATTACTAGGAATTTTATGAATTCTAATTTTGATTGAATCAAAAAGGATCGCGAGAACACAGCAGGGATGAAGAGGGAAGGAATGAAGAAGCTTCATTTTTTATTGTGCGGACGAGGTGGCCGAGAATACCTCGCAATAGGCGGACATATTAATCTCTTGATGCACTTCTAGAACAATAGCCCCTCTTTAAGTATCATCTGGCGATACTTGTATACTGTGCCTGCCAGAGACTGAGGTGGCAGCGCACATTGCATGTGAAAGTCCAATTAAATGTGTATGCTGTGGGAGACCTTCTCCTTAGACAAATGTTTGCAATTAAAGTCCACAGTCTTCTAAAATATCTACAATCAAGAGAAAAGTTGCAGCACCAAACTCAATCAATGTAAAGAAAGTCGTAAAATCGTAAGAAAAACAAAAATCTTAAAATTTTATATGAAAAAAAAAATCGCATGCATTTTAATGATTAAAAATATGCTCTCTATGTCCTCTTTCCACAGGGCAAGTTTTCTTACGCAAGCATTAATTTTTGTGAAACAGAGAGGAGTACAAAATCCTTCTACTTCTCTTTTACACTCGCACAAAAATAAAACTTGCGGAAAAAACTTGCCACATAGAAAACAGGTACAATAATAAGTAAATATGTATAATCAAGAGAATAAAATACCAAGAAAAGAATAAATACTAATAAGATAAGGTTTTTCGTCGTTTTTAACTTGATTCGGGTATGAAAATAAGTGTTGTTTTTATACCCTTCACCACAGGTGTAAAAGGTTATGCATATATAATTTCTGCAATATTCATTTCCGACCTCATAAAGTATACATACAGATGAAATTTGAAGTCAAGCTTAAGTTCATACATACATACATATGTATATTCTTAATATTAAATATATGTTATGTTACAGTCATGATTTTTATTTTCAAAGCAATATTGAAATTTTTGTTTTAATTTTTCGAAAATTGTTTGTAAAAATATTTTTTTTTAATTTTTTTGTAAAATTTTATTCGAAAATTTTTTGGAAAATTAAAAAAAAAAATTTTTCGTATATTTTTTTGTAAAATATCTTTCTGATAATGTATTGTAAATTTTTTGGAAATATTTTAGAAAAAAAAAATTAATTTTTTATT
Organism: Phasia obesa; assembly: GCA_949628195.1. NCBI lineage: Eukaryota > Metazoa > Arthropoda > Insecta > Diptera > Tachinidae > Phasia > Phasia obesa. The sequence continues at coordinate 11,740,333 of OX451216.1, forward strand.
AAAAAATTTTTTTAAAAATTTTATTGATAATTTATTATATTTAGGACCTTTCTGTAATCTATATTGAGTTAGAACGGTCAGACTAATGCAAAAATAAGTCCTTATAAAAAAAATTTCCTCATATTGACCCCCCATGTGCCTTTTAACTGATATTATTTATCAGTGGGTACCCTGTGGGTCCATTGGCTACCTCTATGTATATTGCTTTCTATAAAAGTCTCTAATACAAATCAAAGCAGAAAACCTACCAATCTAAAAACAAAAAAAAGATCCCCCGAGATATGTATGCACTCCTTGCGATCTACCTGTTGCGGTTTAAGATTTATTTGACAAAAAAGCAAAAAAGAATAATTAAGCCGAAAAATAATTAAAAAAACGTGAAAAAAATATAGGTGGGTGTGGTTTTTGGCCCGCAGCCTCCAAAGGAAATTTTCGAAACTATGCCTGACAGATTGGTGGCCTTGGTGCCTTGGCAAATGCGTTTCAACCCGAACACGGACAGACGGACATCACTTAATTTCTTCTTGTATAAGGATCCAGAATATATATACTTTATGGGGTCGGAAATGCATATTGTAGAAATTACACACGGAATGACAAACTTAAATATACCCTTTCCACCTGTGGTGAATGGTATAAAAAGCTAAATGTACACATACATATGTGCCAATGTCCCCAAAGAGGTTAATACATATTGTGTTTATGACACAAAGGGTTTTTTTACACAAACAAAATGACTGGTAGACAACTTAGCCATAGACAACTTAGGTATATTTATCTTAATAGGTAGCGGAATTCCTACAACAAATACAAACAATACAAGAACAACATGGCATTTTGTTGTTGCTTTGTAGTTCAAAATGTCAAACAAAAAACAGACTATAAAATTACTAAACACATACAACTTTTGACATGTCGAGCTGCTAAATCAGCTGGGCGGACGACACTATCTAGTAGATTAATATACTTTGTTTACAAGTCATACTCGTCTAAACTATAAGAACTAATTGAATTACAACTTATTTTTTTTTTTTGGAAGTTTGTGTTTTGTCATCGAGTAACATAATTTAGTAGTAATGCAAGTATAGCCCTCTTCACACTATTATACTGAGTATTAAGCCTTGCAAAAAGCCATAAAAAAGTTTTTAAAATAAAAAAAAAAAAACAACTTTAATCGAATCACTCCAATTATTTATACTAAACTAGCTGTGCTCGCCATATCATAGGCGTCCTGACAATATTTTGCTCGATTTTGCTTTGAAAGTATTACACACCAATTGTAAGACTCTTACTTTTATAGTGCTTCAGTTATGGTTTATGTATTTACTTTATATAAAGGTACCCATCCCTGGATAAAATTCTAAAATTCTAAAAATAAATGTAAAACTCTGTAAAAGATGTTTAAAATATTTTAATAACGTTGTAATTCCACTAAATAAAAATACAATTCAAATACAGATTTTACTTTAATGGGAGCCTAATATTACGCAGTAGTGTTTAAAATATCCCAATTTTAAGCCAAAATTTCAGTACGTTTAAATCGGAAATTACGTTTTTTCAATGCTTTTTCTCTAATTTCTCTTGGAAATGAGATATTTTTGAGAAAAAAGAAGTATCCTATATTGGAATCAGAATACTAAGGTACCTCATCACAAAATTTTGTTAAAACCCCTTCAGTACTTTTTACGTGATGCGAACACAAATGAAAAGCAGACAGATAGACGGAAATGAGTTGCTATTTTATTATATGTATAGATAAAATATCCCCTTGATTTAGTTACCTTTTCCCTTACCCTAAATGAACTTCGAAAATTGGAATTTTTTCCGGGAAAAAAGGGAGGTATTAAAAATGTCAATTAAAGGAAGAATATGATGACAAATTTTAAAAATATGTACAGTGTAATTTTGACCTTTTTGAGAAAACCGCTTTTTGATTCAAAATAAAAATGAGTGCGCTTTTAGCGTAACTGATCGGTTAGTGCAACCATCATACAAGTACTGCAACAAACAGTCTTAATTGCCAACACATTTGGGTATAGTAAAGAAATATCAAATATCATAAATGTTCAAGTGCCGAAACAAACAAACAAATATTGTTGTAGTTGTTGCATTGCATTAACAATAATTAGTTCCCATACACAGTTTAACTAAACAACAGTTAAGTGGCCTTCAAATTAATGCACCACTAAAATGCCCTTGACTTTGTTGCCCGCACACGCCGATCAGCACGTTTCATATTGTAACCAATATATTTTAGTTTTAAATAAAAATTATTAAAATAAAACTTGTTAAGAAATAGGATCATTTTTCCCATATGATTCCCATAGATTTAAATCTTTTCAAATTAAGAATTTCCACTCAATCATGAATTTTGTAAATCACTCAAAATCATGAATTTTGTAAATCACTCAAAATTCATGATTGCCTGGTATTTTTATAAGTTAAAGTATAGACTAATTAGGATAAGAATAGAATTACGAGGTTGAGTGTAATTTGTAAAAAACACTCAACCAAATAGTATATAAGCAGAAAATTTTTGTAAGAACAAGAAGCAGAATCAAAAGACATACTTCGTAGCTCTAACTGCGGAGCACTAAGTAAATAAGTAAAAAGTCTTGAATTAAAAACTAAAAATACTAAACCTGATTAACTTATTACACGCTTATAACTCATGGGCAAGAGAACTTACTCGAACACGAACTAGCTTACTAAACACATGCCTCCTCATACCATACTATTATTCAGAAAACCTTTGTTCATATTCAATGAGATGACGGAGTAAAACGAACTTTCTATACTAGTGAGCGACGTGTTTACTAGTCTTATGTTTGAAACACTCAGTGTTGTTTGTTTAGTAGTTATGAAGAACTTTTGAATAAGACTTAGTGTGTTTTGCTTGCACTAGTGTTTTTTGTATTTCTTAACAATGTTGTTAAAAAATTCTGTATTTTTTGTTGGTGCACTCGAACTTTGTTCGTGTTTCATTGCTATTATGTTCAACATGTACTCATACTTATTCAAATTTGCTTATAGAAGCTCTGCAAGCTCAACGCATTTAGCTCGCTGGACTTCGCTGTTTATTATTGTCCATTCATTGTTACTCTTATTAGCTTTGTTTTTTGTACTCATGCAGTGCTTTAATTAAAAATCAATTTTTTGTATTATAAATAAATTACTGTAAATTACTTAAACACCAAGCGCTTAAAATTAAAGCACCGTATTTATAAAATTTGCATAAGTTACACTTTACTAAAGAAAAATTTCGAGATTTTTTAGTGAGGATTTGAAACAAATTTCTATCATCTTTGCAAACCCTAATATAAGCAAAAGCTTATTTCTATACGTATATAAAATTGTAAGCATGTGTAGGATATAACTGGAATGAATATAAAAATGATATTTTTTATTTATTTACTTTTTTGTTGAAGTACGACTCCATAGATAACACATAGATAGTCAACTGAGACATCAAAAACCTAAGTCTCTTGTCTAAAAACCTTAGTGTAAGAATGTATTGGTAGGCAAAATTGTATAAGTGTTGGTTTTTTTAAAAATTTCCCCACAGCACCTAAACTGCACATAGTTGTATAAAATATTTTGTAAAAATAGAATATTTTATTTACGTTCAATTTTAGATGCTAAAATTAAATAATTCTTTTGCTTTTTAATAAAAATATGAATTTTGTATTTTTCTAATATATTAATGTACGAAAAAACTTTAGATTGAATGCTAATTTTAAATATTTGAAATATTGATTTGAACATTTTCATCCCCTAAAAGACAAAAAAAATACAATGCTGTGTGGAAATAAATTTCACCAAACAAATGTCAACAAAATTAAATTTATTTTGTATTAAAAAAATTTAAAATACAATAAATTATTAAATAATTTTTTGTGCAAAAATTCAAAATTGTTTAAATAATTGGAAAGTGCAATGGAATATCGCGTAATAGTGCCTAAGGGTGCGTACAGAGTGGCCGCTTGTTGCGGAGCCGAGCCGACTGACGCTTATTGCGAGAACTTGTGCATGCGAGAAACAAGTTTGAGTGTGCATAGTGGATGCGAGAATCACCTCTGATTTGTATGTATGCATTTGGGTTTGTTGTTCATTCGTGTTTGTGAAATTAAATTATTCTTGAAATTTTTATTGCATTTTTTAAGTTTAGTTTATAAGTTTTTTAATTTTGTTTATAATTGTTATAATTTAATTTTTATTATTTATTTGAATTTTTAGTTTTTTTTATTTTTGAATTTTTATTTTCTTTTCAATTTTTATTATTTTTTTAATTGCATGTTTTATTTACCTTTTCGAAATTTTTGTTTTTTTTAAATGTTTTCCATAAAATTTGAAATCATAACAACATAACATGAACAATGTTTTCGGCGCTGAAATACGCTTTGGAACTGTTTTCTCGCATTCAATCAGCTTTCCGCTCTGACCAGCTCGGCGCCCACTATGACCTGTTCGCGCTTATTTGTACTAATTTGTATAGTACCAGTTTTCTCGCATTGGTTGTCGCAATAAGCGCCAGTCGGCTCGGCTCGGCAACAAGCGGCCACTCTGTACGCACCCTAAATGTGAATAAAAAATTTACTCCCCTAAGTGTGTTGAATTCACACCGTACCCGTATGTGTGAAGACATTTGTAGCCACGTTTTTGACATTTGAAGAGCTGGCCATCTATGTGTTATCTATGTACGACTCCTCTAGCACAAACAAATTTAAAAAGAAGATCATAAATTTAAATCGTAAAGACGCTTTTTTTTGAAAAAAAATAAGCTTCTTATTTTCGACTAAGCTTTTTTTTTTAATGCAGAACGTCGACGGATTTTTAATTTTCTTTTTCTAATACACTATCTGATAACAACTTATGAACAAGTGAAACTTAAGTTGTTGGAATTAAATATGGAAAGTGATTTCCTTGTATAATAAAACTAGCTATCCCCGGTGCGCTTCGCTACACCCATCCAAACGCACGCTATTCTCAAGTCAAAAATGTTCCCATCCAACCTTTTTTTTCTAGACTTACGTATAACACGATAACAATTTTTTACTTTTAATGGGATGTGGCACTCCCAGTATTCTTATCCAGTCTGTATTTTGCTAGACTAAGCACATTAGCATGAGGGTTACTTGTGCAAAGTTGCAAGACTAACCTAGTGTAGTTCTCTAGGTACGCGATAATAATTTTTCACTTTGTCTAGCAGGTACCACGCCCTCCATTCAAATTCAGTCTGTGTTTCTCTACACAATGTATTTGAATATGGGGGTTACTGATGCAAAATTCCAAGGCGCTACCTAGATACAAGATAATAATTTTTTACTTTGTATGGGGGGTACCACGCCCACTGTCCCAATTCATTCTGTATTTTGGCAGACTATGCGCCTTAGCAAAAAAGCTACTCCTACAAAGGTTCAAGGCGCTATCTATTGCAGTTCGCCAGGAACACGATAATATTATTTCACTTTGTATGGGCGGTACCACGCCAACTATTCCGGCTATAACTCATGAACCAATACACATACAGAGACCGTTTGTACATAAAAACCTTGGTATTGACGTCACCTTTCATATAAACTTTACAGAAACAAAATCACGCATTCCAGAGAACATCAATGTCTAACACAATGCAACTTTTTTTTATATATGTATATAGTGTTACGATTTTACTTTTCGTTGGGTTCTTTTAATTGCAAAATAAATACACTCTGTTATTACTTTTACTGTAAGTCACTTTATTTATTTAACACCACTGTTCAAAAATACAGCAAACTGTTAAACACTCTTAAAATTCGACAACTTAACTCTTTGACTTTTAAATTAATACTGCCATACTACTCGCCAGCACGATTCACTTATATAGGTGATTTAAAAGCACCAGAATGTTCTATTCCAGACATATCTGGCAGGTTCGATTGTTATTGCTCTTGTTTTCTGTTTGTGTGGTTGTTTATTTCTTTATACCTGAATGTGTGGCTGTTTATTTCTTTATACCTCTATGTGTGGCTGTTTATTTGTTTATGCTTGTATTTATGTATGTGGCTGTTTGTTTAAGGCGTTACTTTTTATTGTTTGTTTCTTTCTTTCATCATTGTAAGAAAACAAACCATTAATGTTGTTGTTGTTCGAGAGTATTGTGGTTCAGAGCCTATAATGAATAAATCCTTCTTTCGTAACAATAGATATAAAAATTTCACTATGTTATTTTAAAAATCTACAAAAAAAAACTTATTATTTTAATTTAAAAATGTATTACTTTACAATTATTTACTTCTAACTCAATTTTACTTAAAAATACTTTTATCATATCAAATTATTTTCGTTTATTAACATTTTGTCATTATTTCTTCTTTTTTAATAACATTAAAAGAACACTTACGTACAACAAATACCATGTATGCTTGTATGAATATGTGCATGTGTGTCTATTTTCGTAATGAAAAATTAATTTCAATTAAAAGTTTATTTTTCTTTCATTAAGGATCAATTACATTAATTACAATCATTGATTAAATTTTGGCACTTTATACAATTAGTTTGTGTTTGTTCTATATTAAAATGGAAAAGTATTGCAAATATTAAAAAGAAGCGCGTACTCATACGTTCATGAGTATTTAATTACTCATACGTACCGGGTGGTTCAAATACAAGTGTCTTTAAAAAAAACTAAGTAAAAAGAAAATACTCATTATTAATGGACTATGGTTTCATTCGCTTGACTGCCAATAATTTACTGCAGGTTTCTAGATCTATCTCACGAATAGCTTAGATGATATTATCCTTAAGGATTTGCATCGTTTCTAGATTATTCGCACAACATCAATCTTCAGCGACCAATTGACATCGCGGATAACACGATTACCGAACTAAGTGTGAAAAATATTAACTATTACATGAGCTGTGTCATATGGTACGCCATCCTGCTGAAACCAATAAATATCTAAGTATATATTTTATTTCAGGTCATAAAAAGTCCCTAATCTTGGCTCTGTAGCCCTCGCCGTTAAATGAAATGGCATTTTCGAAAAATAAAATGGTAAATGAAGATGACACAAAACGAGCCTTTGTTGAAAATCGAACCCACAACCTCGGATTGATGCACTTGCTACTATATAGATACTAGCCTACAGGGGCATCGCACTTTTATAATTAACCTAAGTTCAGCACTCGTTGTGGGTGCTTTATTTCATCTAAAACTTATTTTTAACAAACGCACAGTTTGAGCAACAAAGCACTCCCCATTTCCCAAGGTTGTTCAAGCATCTTGGTCCGAGGAACTCAATATTTCGGACAGAAAAATTTGATTAGTATCAAAATAATATATGATTTAAAAAGATACCTGCATTTCGAACACCCGTTACATTCATAGTTCATTTATAAAACTGAGCATAAAGCCAGCGATTTTACAAGTAGTTTATGTGTGGGCCGATGAATGGATGGATGCTGGATGGCAGGCAAGTACGTAAATTATTTGCAACTCCACAGTCTTGTCTTTAGTACTTCTTTTCGTTCATTTAACTATGTTTGTTTTATTTTTCTTTTTCGTTTTGTGTATGTGTATTTGTGTATGCTGGTTTGTGTTGGTTTCTATCAACGAAGCCGTCGTTGTTGGTAAACAAAAGCCTCAAGTTTATGAAATGTTAATAATTGTTTAAGTTCTTATGAAAAAAATGCTTTTGTTTAATTATGTAAAAATACACGTTGGCTAATATTATAATATTGACACAATGATGAAGACTAGACGACACGAAACTCCAGAAACGGCCGACGGCCATAGCAGAGAATGACAAGACAAGTAACAAGTTTATAAGGGCACACGTGTTAACGAAAGTGTGTAGGCACCACACAGAAGTTATTCACCATTTTTTATTAATTTTAATAATAATATTTTAAAAATCTGTTAGCAATCGTAATTTCAATGTGGTAGTGTTCAAAATATTTCAAACCAAGGGGGCATACTACAGTAAAACTTGGCTATAATGAACTCTAAGGACGAATAATAACGGCTCGTAATAATTGTAGTGATATTCGAAACAAAGCAAAAATTGGCAAATATTTTGATGGATTATATTGGTTTCGCTTTGCGATACTTTTATTTTTTTAAATTTTTTTATTTTAATTTTTACGTATTTTGACACATGTAGATATATAAGATTTCTTATATGTATTGACATTTTTATAAGCACTAACATATTTTACTTAGATTAAGTTAGGTCAACCATAAAATGCTCATAAAAATGACACTACACTCTGAGACCAAGAGGGTCCTTTTTGATTCCCTTTAGATAGCTAAACTAAACAGAAAAACTAACTTCGTTTTCATCTTAGCCGGAGGTTTTGTAATACCTGGCAGTGAAATAATATGTGCTAAATATCGTCTATTTTCTGTTAGCATCCGCAATTTCTACAGAAATCTCTAGTTCGTGAGGTAAGCATCTCATTTTGCATGAATTTGTTAACATGAAAAATCATATTGCGCGATATATGTTGTGAGATCAACTGTAAGATCACTTCAAAGCAGTCTCTTGTGATATTCAAGCTCAGAACGAATGTGCTTTTGTGCCGCTGTCACTAAATAACGATCGAAAAGTAAGTTTCTGCGAGTAAACATGCAACAAAGAAGCCTAAGTAGGGTCTATCGGCCAACTAAGTTATGCTTTTTTGTAATGCACGCAGTGTTATTCACATCGATTACATTTAAAAGGATAAAACGATTACCGACGAATATTATTCAGTGCTTCAATATTGATTTGAAGCACCTCATCAAATGAAGAAAAAATTGTGGTTTCCTTAACACAATACACTGGTGTATACGTGTGTAATCACTATAGCAAAAATCCATGATTTGGGCTACGAAATGCTAACACAATGCATTTATATGCTGCTTTCTTTGAAGAGAAACAAAGAGATCATCGTCGAAACATACACCTATTTCGAGGGTCTTGAGAAATCGTATTATTTAGAGGGAATAAACACGTAGAAAAACGCTCTTGTTGTAGTGAAACACCGAGAGTCTTTGGTGGGAATAAAATACACAACCCCCAGAATGATACGCTAGCACAACCAAAATTATAAAACTACCCTCGTACTCAATCTGAATCACTTTACTTCAGCTATAATTTTTCATTGATTGATTTCTTTATCTCATATTTAATCAAAGAAGTTCTCAGCCTACAACCGACTCAATTCAATCAAAATCAATTTGTTAATATAAAAATTGACGAAGTCTGAAAAATTAATAAATTTAGAACAATTCGGTTTCCAGTCATTTTTTAAAGTTTGCTTTGAAATCTTAAAGTTGATTTTAGGAAAAAATATTTATTTTACAATTATTCGACTTAATTAGTATGGCATTGTACGTTAGCAAAATAATGTTTCTACTAATTAATTTGTTCACATTATAATAAATAAAAAAATATTTCAACTCAAACAAAAAAATGACTTTCAATACTAAAATTAGTTACTCCTGCTTCCATCTTCAAATGAAATCCACTTTCAAAATTTATTATATTAATCATTTCATTTTTCCTTTCTTTGTTAAACCATTAACTCATGTCTGACGTCAAGGCAAGACAAGCAGATAAAAAAATGAAGTTTTTCTTCGTACAAAGATCATAAAAAAATTCTATTGAAATAAAGAAATAAAATGTAATAAAAAACAAACGTTTCAAAATGAAATCACAAAGATTTCTTTGAACGAAACGTACAAAAGACGAATAAACAAAAAATTGAGAGAAAAAAGTATATCGTTGCTAAAAAGCATTAGATACGAATCTTAAAGAACCATCAAACAATTTACATTCATTTGTATTCAATTGTAATCAAATTGTATTTTCTTTTTCTTTCGTTGTCGTCGTCGACACGATGACGATGACGATCATCGTTGTCGTGATTTAACAATAGAATTTCTTCTTTTCATTCATTCTTTACTTTAACTTCTTTCCATCCTTTGTTTTCGCTTAATTTTGAAAAGATGGAATATACAGTTAGACAGGCTTCTGGTTGTGGAGTTATTCCTTCTTTGGCAATAGTATGGTTAAATTGCATAAAGGGTGTGTCAAAATTTAAGCAAGATTTGACTGAAATAGACAATTGTACTTTTTCAGATTAGTATTTTTTATCGCATCATAAATAACAAAAGAAAAAAGGAGCAGAGATTAAAAATAAAAGCGTAAAATAAGGCGCTTCTAATCACCCAAATGAGAGAGGCAATGATCGGAAAATGTTTCTTTATTTCAGGAGCTGTGTGGTATGGTGTTCCATTTCATTGGAAACATGTATCGTCCACCAGTTTTATAACAAATTTGGGTAAAACAGTCACTGCTTGAACAGTCTCTTTTGCAAAGAAGTATGGTTCAGTGCCCGCAATCTACACTAACAGTTATCCATTGTGGATGCATTAGCTTTTAAACACTAAAATGTGAGTTATTTCAACCCCTCTCAATGACTCAATTTTAACGATTAACAAAGTCAAACTTTCAATATTTTTAATAAATTTTTTACAAACGAAAACTGTCAACCGTCAAATTGTGTTTTGTGACAAGCGTATGTCAACACTTTTATGGCAAAAAAAAGCGAAAACCTCAAATCTTGTATGTATTTTGAAAAACCCCTTATATATGCAACTTAACCCATGAGGAACTAAAATTAGAACGTGCTTACGTGAAGATGTTTTGAAATAATGAAATATAAAACTCTTCTAGTTTTGTGATCCTAGAATTTTTAAACCATTAAAAACGAAAAGTGTGTCAAAGGGAAATTAGAAATAATCGTTTTTATGGAATTACACCAGGTAACAAATTCATTTCATTTTTTACGTTTTATGCTAAATCGCATACTTAAGCTCACGGTGAAGATAAGCATGGATTTTATATATTTTGCTCAGCAGTCTACTCAGCAGTATTTCTAAAACAACAATGGAAAAAAGATCAATGTCGAAAAAAATTTTGTAAATAGCTGCCCTTACAAATGCAATATAATTGTGCAATTTTTCAATGCTTGCTATGTGGTGTGGAGTATTGCTGAACTGATCTTTTTAAAAAGCTTCTTCATTTTCATTATCGGCATATTTGTCTGAAGGGAGTTTGAAGCCTCTAAATTATAAACTCGAACACCGCGAGGAAAATCTTATTGTCTCTGCGGGGTGTTGAAACAGGCACTGGCAATGTGTGAGTCTGACTCGCACTTAACTGATTTATTTTATTAGGATAAATTTTCCAAGCTACTCTAAAAGAGAACGAAAAAAAGTAATGCAATAAGTCTACGTATAAATTGGGATGTTGCAAATACCCTCGATAATATGACGCTTAAACCTTAATCTTTCTTCCATGTTTGTGGTATAGTAGAATGTCCAAAAAACTCAAACAATTCGTGTTTTTTTTAGCAACCCTGTTTGGTCACAAATTCTATGATCAAAGACAATCAGATAATTTCCTATGTTGAATGAAATTAATAAAATAATAAAAAGAAAAAAATGCTCTGTGAATATTTGCTGCAAAATATTTTAATTGCATTGCTTAACGAGTTAAGCTTGTTACTATGCTAACGTCACAAAGAAATAACAAAAGAATTCCCAAGATTATGTCTTAGTCTTTACTTTCAAGGTTGTCATGACGTGCCAGCGAATACTTTGAAACGTATTCTTGGTAAATGTCAGGATAATGAAAATATCAAGTGCAACACGATTTTTGGTAAATTCACCGTGGCTGCTACTAACCAGAATGCCTTACATTTTTGATAGTGTTGGTGTTGGTTTTGGTGAAAAATAGCTCTGAATGGCTGTATGAGTTGTATGGAATTATATTTACCACTGAGACATTGTATGATAAGCAATCTTACAATAGTTAAGCTTTTTTAACATCTAAAGAAATTTAATATTACTTAATTACAGAAAAATGCAGAATAATTTTCCTTTGCTTAAGTTAATGATATGACAACACCCTTACTTTTATATTTTTGCCCTTTTAAACTCATCACTATACATTAGAGCACCCATTAAATGTATGGGATTTGCAAAAGTATTATTTTTTGCGCTCCCCGCGCATTTTCGGTTATCTGGGGACTAAAAATTGAGATGTGCATTAAAATTTCATTTCTAAAATGTAAACCGGCCAGGCCCCTCGCATTTAAGTGTTAAAAATGGCCTTAAAAATCTCAAAAAAAGATGTCTGGATTAAATTATCAATAACTCTTAAACTGTGAGCTTTTCGTAATTTAGTTATATAAACTTTTTATTCGTTATAAAAGGACAAATATTTTGTTCATATAAACTTTTAACCCATGATAGAGCGTAAGTGGTTTTTTTAGCTGTTCAATTCGAAGGTTATCTTGAAACTGAACTTTGAGTGGTTCTTATTCATTTCTGGAGGCATGTAAATACGAACTCTCTTCTTTTGCGCTCATTTAGTATGTGAATAACGGTTTTTTGAATGTTGTTGTCCATTTTATGGCTTAATGACCAAAAACTGACTCAGGCCTGCAATATTATTAAGTTATTTTAATATTGAAACTCTTTAAAATGCGCAATTCCACTATTTGCGTTTTCTAAGTGTTAGTGAATCAGTTTAATTGTAAATAATAATAATAATTTACCGATTAATCGAATAAAACTTAAAAAAATATTCGATTAATCGATTAGTTTTTATGTTGTTTTGAACGTAGTTTAGCAAATATATTATCGTACATTCATTTATTTTATGAAAAACGGACTAAAAACTGTCTCTGGCGTAAAATACTATTCATCAACTTATAAAATTGAAAGAGTTTATATCTTGCAAGTTTATTAATAATATTTCACGTTTTGGTCGATTAATCGTAAAGTAAATGAATCTTTGATAACACAGCACAACAAAATAAAAAAAATTTCATGTGCTCTTAAAACCACTATATAATTTTGATGTATCATGACTACCTTTGTACAAAAATGGTAAAATTTTTAAATTCTATGGATAGATTTTTTTTTAAAAATTTTTTTTTTAAAATTGCTATTTTTTTGAGACGTTTCTTCAAATAATTAATGATAACTCAAAAACTACTAGTCCGATATTATTAAAATAAATTCAGAAAAATTAAGATTTGCATATCCTTTAATTCGTCTATATATCGCGTTTCAATCGGATCAATAGTATCGGAGTTATAATAAAAAACTTAAGAAAAAAATATATTTTTTACGTAAAAATGGCAAAAATTTTCGTTTTTAAAAAATCATAAAAAATCGAAAACGGCAAAAAACTTCCAGATTCATTTTTTTATCGCATAGCGACATATAATAGCAACAAAATGAGATATCGACCATAAAAATCGATTGATTTTTTTCGAATTTATTCACATTTTAGTGAATTCGCTCATTTTCACAAAATTTTAGTTTTTTGCTTGATATACGCATTATAGCGGGTTTTCAAATGTGTGAAAAACATAAATTTTCCAATTTCAAGGGGTGCATGTCGGATTAATGTTATATTTGATGAGAAACTTCCACCCACAAAATTTTAGTCGAATTCGACAACGTTAACACGTAGCGCATAGGCCCCAAATCTGAAAAAAAGCGTTTAAATCGAAAATAATTGACAAATTTTCAGTTTTTGCAAAATTAACGCTATTTATTTCCCCTTTTGCAAAAAAGTGAATCCTGGTCCTTAGGGCAAACACAATGAGATTTACAATAAGCTACATATCTTTTAAATCGGTTAAACAGTTTTCAAGTTACTTGCCGAAGGCAATTGACAAAAAAATGTAACTAAGTCAAATCGATGGAATAGATCGAAAATGCATTTCATTGTTTTATTCATGTATTTTCTTTTATTTTATATTTTATTATTTAAATTTATTACAACATATAAAATAAGGAAATATATAAATAAATATTATAAACTACAAACTTTGGAATTTTCTTTTATGACATTTTCTATTATTGAATAACGAAGTGTTGCTCTGAATACTCCAGCAAAAATCTGCCATCATGTGTGCATCCCAGCGACCCTGGTATCTTTCCTCCATTGTCCGAATATCTTGGTGAAATCGTTCGCCCTGTTCCTCACTTAAGTCTCCTAGATTTTCAGGAAAACGATCTAAGTGACTGTGAAGGTAATGTAACTTGATGCTCATGTTGCATCCAAGATTCTGGAAGTGAGTTAACATCTCTTCAACGTGCGCAACATAATCATCATCCTTGTTATTTCCTAAGAAATGTTGAATAACCCATACAAACGAATCCCATGCATTTTTCTCAATTTCTGACATTGAACTGAGAAAATCGGTATCTTTGACCAGTTTGCGAATTTGTGGGCCGTCAAATATTCCTGCTCTCAGCTTTTCCATACTCAAACTTTAAAACTTCCTTGAAATATACTGGAAACATTCACCATCTTTGTTAAGTGCTTTAACAAATTGTTTCATCAGACCAAGTTTAATGTGAAGAGGGGGTAATATGATGCGATCTCGGGGCACCAGAGGTACATTTATAACATTCCTCATACCTGGGTCCAGTGTTTCCCTATAAGGCCATTGTTTTCTCTTCCAGTGTTCTGACTTAGCTCTGCTGTCCCATAAACATAAAAAACAAGGGTATTTGGTATAGCCACTTTGTTGACCTAATAGGAAATTTACCATCTTAATATCAACACAAATTACCCAGTTATGTTCATTATACTTTATCTTCTTCATGACCAATGCAATTACAGAGTATTCTTCTTTTACCTTGGTTGAATGTGCGATTGGCAAGGAGTGAAATTTATTTCCATTAATCCGACATGCACCCCTTGAAATTGGAAAATTTATGTTTTTCACACATTTGAAAACCCGCTATAATGCGTATATCAAGCAAAAAACTAAAATTTTGTGAAAATGAGCGAATTCACTAAAATGTGAATAAATTCGAAAAAAATCAATCGATTTTTATGGTCGATATCTCATTTTGTTGCTATTATATGTCGCTATGCGATAAAAAAATGAATCTGGAAGTTTTTTGCCGTTTTCGATTTTTTATGATTTTTTTAAAACGAAAATTTTTGCCATTTTTACGTAAAAAATATATTTTTTTCTTAAGTTTTTTATTATAACTCCGATACTATTGATCCGATTGAAACGCGATATATAGACGAATTAAAGGCTATGCAAATCTTAATTTTTCTGAGTTTATTTTAATAATATCGGACTAGTAGTTTTTGAGTTATCATTAATTATTTGAAGAAACGTCTCAAAAAAATTGCAATTTTAAAAAAAAATTTTTTAAAAAAAAATCTATCCATAGAATTTAAAAATTTTACCATTTTTGTACTAAGGTAGCCATGATACATCAAATGTATATAGTAGTTACTCGAGCATATTTTTGCTGTTGCCCTGTGTAATATATTAAATAAAATACGTTCAAAACAACATAAAAACTGATCGATTAATCGAATAATTTTTTTAAATTTTATTCGATTAATCGGTAAAATATTATGTAAAAATTACAAAGCACCGCGCAATCTTGTTTACTCAACAAAGTTTGGTTTGATACTAGATTAGTGTTAACTAAAAACGAATGTTGGAAGTAAAACAAATAAACAAAAAGTAACTTTCATTGCTAACCGAAGGTTCGCTGAAGGAACAACAAAATATAGGTGGTAAATATCAAAAGTAAAAATATTCAACAAAAGGGAAGCTTAAGGTAGTGGTAGACTTCGTTCTCACCAACTGACGATTGATAATTGAATACAAGTTTTCTCGTATTCCTTTATCTGGGTTTAGTTGGTTAAATAGATGATGCTTACAACTAAACACTACCCTAAGTAGATTAAATACAAGAGTGCTGATGACGGACGTGGCTGTCTAGAAAATATGCATTCCGCTCGTGCTGGTGTCTAAAAATTAAATTTTCCCAATTTTTCTTTAATATTATCACCTAATTTGTAATTTAATTAATTCTTTCTTAGAGAGAATAAAAACGAACTTAAGCTTGATTACTAATTTTTTAACCATAATAGATAGACTCTTGAAATTTTCACAAATGGTGTATTACTTATGACCCCTATAAAAACAATAAAAATTTAAAAGGTTTTCCGACAATGACGTCTTTTGCATATATAACGACATATTTTTTGAACCGTAATAAGTAGACTCTTCCAATTTGTATAGAAGATGTGTTGCCATGGCCGTTATGACAATTACTAAAAATTAAAAAGTGTTCTGACAGTGACATGTTTTTCACGTATAGTAAGTTATTTTTTTAATAGTAATAGGTAGACTCTAGATATATTTATAGAAAGTGAATTTCCATGGCCGCCACAGCAAATAACAAAATTAAAGGGTGTTTCGACAGAGAAATGACTTGCATGTAAATAGCCTTATTTTTTGAACCGTAATAGGTAGACTCCTTAAATGTTTACAGTATATGTTGTACTTCGCCGCTGTAACAATTACTAATATCTAAAGGGTGTTCCATCAGTGACATGTTATTCACGTATATTACCTTATTTTTTGAACCACAATAGGTAGGCGCATGTATATTTCTATAGATAGTGTATTACCATGGCCGCTATAACAAAAATTGCAAAAATTTAAAGGGTGTTCCAACAGTGATACAATTATGACTTTAATTTTAAAATTAAAGGGTGACTCATAAGACATGAAAAAATTAACAACTTAAATTTTTAAAGTTGTACTAAATATAGTACGGAACCCTACGTGTGTAAGTCTAACTCGCACTTGACTAATTTATTTATTTTCACTTAACCAATCATTAAATTACAGTGTGAAAAGCAATGTAGCATTTTACTTGACTTTTTATAGTTCTCCACCATCTTCTTTTCTGTACTAAAATCCTGTAAAAATTATTATTGCATACATATGTGCTAACAACTTGAGCAAAAGATCATAAAAATCATTCACTTTGGCAAGTTACAGCATCAAGCAGCACGTCCTTTAACTTAAATTAGAGTCAACCGGCTTAGTCGGGACATCAACTTCGCACCACTCACAAGAACTAGACTTTACGCATATGGCTGTTAATAACAGGGACGGTAGCACACATATAACATTCCTGGTAAGCACATTCCTTATACGAATTTTTAAAAATTATACTATATATTTAATTTCAGATTTTTTTTTCTTCTTCAAAATGGTTTTGCTTCCTCTAAAAAATATGTCCTCCTACGCCAATGACTAACATTGAACATTTTACAATGACTATTAAAAGTTAAACAATGTTGTTTTCAATGACAACCTCTTTCACTTTCTGACAACCTAAGTTTATTAAGAAGTCACTTTTAGAAAGTGTTGAAGGGATTGCTGTTGTTTCTTTCAGCATTGCATGGTTTAAAATTACAAGCCAAACAAATATCTTTTAACCTTGTCAGCAGTCAGTGTTATGTATGTGATAGTTGGGGCAAAACAATGTTAAAGTAAAATGCAAACAGAATATAAAATTATTTGACTTCTGTGACTTTTTGGCCAAGTACTTGTCAGCGTTTCCGTTTAATAAAATGACATATGCATACGTATGGATGCAGGTAAGTACAGATAAATACATTTATATATCTACATATGTACGACGAAACTGTCTTAAATTAAAGTTCTCTGACAAATGGCATGTCCCATAAGCAAATTTTGTTTTTTTGTTGCTACAATATTATACAGAAAATGAAAAGGTATATTAATATTGTATTTTTGTACATATTAAAGCTTATGAATTATTTTTTTTTTCATAATTTATTTATCGTATTTTCAATATTTTTGAACTAACAATAATCACTCATATCTTAAGTCTAAAATAAAAATATACTTTTTAAGTCCAGCCAGTGCTAGACAAAAATAATGTTTGTTTCGCGGATTTTGCTAATCTAACGTACGGCCAAGAAAAGCAGTATCTCTTCTTTTTAGTCGAATGTAACCAGGTTCATTTAGCATCCCAGTGGTAAAACCCAAAGAGGCCTTCTCACTTCAGCCCTTCTATAAGGCATGCTTAGAGCTTCTCTCGGATACAATCCTCATTTTTGTGTGCCTTCCAAAGAAGAAGATTCAGTACACGTTCCTACATCGCTTCTCTTAAAGTGGTTTTACACGACGTGTGTTTGTCATATGACTTGTCAGTTTGATAACCCATATGTAATTTCATGTGTTTGTCAAAATAGGCATTTTATATACGGTTTATAATTTTTGCTTTTAAACGTACATGTGTAATTCTATCTGACATAACCTATAATATATATTTTTTCCGCCACAGAGTATTGCATTGGCAACCACAGCTGATGCAAAGGTGCAAACGTAGTGCTTTTGCCATGCTTTAAGTGCTTTTGGTACCACAAAAAACTTAAAATAGCAAAATATCAAGTTGGCATTAAAGGATGTCAGATGCTTTGTCACATCAAAATAGAACACGTTCTAAATGAAAAATGGCATATGTATTGTACACATGGAAAATATACATGTTATGTTTGAAAGGGTTCACACGATGTGTTTAGAATTTACACATGGAAAAGTGACAAGTCATATGACAAATACACGTCGTGTGAAACCACTTTTAGTAGGGAAGTAGGAATGTGTACTCAATTTGTTTGGCAAAAACATAATTTTCTATTTTTAGATTTCTCATTTATAAAACACAAAAGTACATTGAAATTTCCTTTATCTACTTCATTGCTGATTGCAATTGAGATACTTCGATAGACCGATTGATAGTGCGCTAGTCTATCAGCCTTGGAGGTTAACGGTTCGAATTCCAAAAAATTTTAATATTTCAATTAAAACATAAAAATAAATTAATAATAAAATTACAACAACAATAAAAAAACCTTGTCCCAGATATTTTTTTTTAGTTTTTGATACGAAAAGGCATTAAGCTAAAGGCTTTCTAGCAGACAATTTTCGAAAGACCTTCTGGAACGCTTGTCGGCAGAAGCAACAGTGAAAACCCTTCTCCGCAATGACAACCTGTGTAAAAAAGATATGAGAATGGAATGCGAACGGAATGTAAAAGGAAGGCCGCCTGCCTCCAAAAGCAGGAGTAAAAAGGCCAATGGGTTTGGATGAGATTCAAGCCTCTTTATGTTTAACTTTAACTTAAATATTAGCCCTTCGTGACAAACCTATTAAATGTTTGAGAAACGTCGATAAAAAGCTCAGTACAGTATTTTTTTTTCTTCAAAGGTCTTTTTAATTACATTTACTAATCTGTGTGTTTGTTGGATTGTACTATGTTGTTTTCTGAAGCCGAATTGGTGGTTCGTAATACATCCTTTTGCGCTAAGAATTGGATTCAGCTTAGTTATTCCTTGCGAGTGCCGATTTAAATTTTACATTTAGAGGTTCACTGAAAAAATCAAATTTGCTGTATTCTTCAATGAATTTTATAGTTTTTTCTACCGATCGATCCACCCAAAATTATTTAAGAAATATATGAAACTGTAAAAGTATATAATTAAACAAACATAAACTAAGGCCCATTGTTATAACTTGCCTTAGCAAAAGTTGGGATTTTGTTGGTGCGATAAGTAGTTTTTCGTTATAATAACGATAATGCTCATTGTTATAACTTTTCCTTATAGTACGTGATAGTTAAAAGTGTTTTTTAGCTTACTTTTAATAACGAAAAACTATTTATCGCTCCAACAAAATCCTAACTGTAGCTAAAGGCAAGTTATAATAATGGGCCTAAATTTAACAAAAAAAAATAATTTATCTAAAGTTAAAAGGCGAAAGATAAGCAAAATTCTAAAATTTATTTTTAGTCCAGCCCAAGGCGAATTTAATACTAGGTAAAACTGATATCCCAGGTGAACATCTTCTTCTATACCCTCTTATGTCAAAATTTGTTGACATTTTCTTTGCGACACATTTTAATAAATAAAATTTTATAATAAAAATTCATTTCACTGTACGATTATGTTCTCTTTATTTTATATGAATTTTATTTGAACTATTTTTGAATTAATAAATTAATTATTTAGGCTTAAGTTCTTAATTATAAAGAGATAAAGAAAAATTAGATACCAGCAAAGAAAGCAGAATGCATTTTCTAGACAGCTACGTTCGTCATCAGTACTCTTTGTATCAATCTACCCGATAGTTTCAATTGTTATTAATTTTCTATTTAAACAAACTTATCAAAGAAATAGAATGTGAGAAATTTTAATTGTTTTTTGAAATTGTTTTACACTTGTAAACTCTATTTCTTTTTTATATTATACTACCAAGCAAACATTTTTCTTTATTTTTATTCTCTTTATATATTTTCTTTTATTTGAAAATGGTATATATCTGTCTTGCTATTAGCTATCCTTTGATTAGCAATTAACAACAATTAGATATTTTTTTATTTTCAATTTCAAAAAACTCTATCTTCTATGAAATATAATGTACAATTAAAATTTCTCAGATTCTATTTCTTTGATAAGTTTGTTTAAATAGAAAATTAATAACAATTGAAACTACCGGGTAGATTGATACAAAGAGTCCTGATGACGGACGTAGCTATCTAGAAAATGCATTCTGCTTTGCTGGTATCTAATTTTTCTTTATAATTAAGAACTTAAGCCTAAATAATTAATTTATTAGTTCTTTATTTTATATTTTTTTTTTTATATTATAATATATTTTGAAAAAACTAACAAAACTTTTGTGTTTTGTCTAAAAAATTTTATTCTTTTTTTCTTTTGAATTTTTCTTTCGGTTTTTGACAACTGTGGGTGTTTTTACACATACAAAATTGCCTGTGGTTGTTTTTGTTTTTACATTTCGATTACGTAGTATCAAGGCGAATTCATACCAGGTGGAGTCGATATCCCAGCTGATTGTGTTTTGCTCTCGTTTTTTTGCTAATGTCTTGTCAAAAATATATTGTTTCAAATCTGCTAATATAATGTCAAAGTTGTTGTTTTGTTGTACTTGTTGTCCTACTGCTCACACCTGGTATGAATTCGCCTTGCGTAGTATTCAATTCGCCTTGGTCCACCCAAAAAACCACCAAGCCACTCTATCGAAATTTCTCAAGAATCTACAATTCACGGATATGTTTAAAATTTCACTAAAGGTTTTTAAATATACTAATTGAAAATTACAATAGAATCGAATATTTAAACAAAAAAAAAATTTAAATTATATTTGAATATTCAGAAACGGAAATTTCACAATTGATATTTCTTTTTCACCACGAAATTTTACTTCTTAATGCCATGTCAACTGAACTCCTCTTATCAGTTTGTTTCTTTCCATTACGTTCCCCTTGCTATTAGTAAAAGCAAACGTCAAAAATAATTTATTTGCCACTAGCATTTTATATAAATTGCCTACATTTTGTTTAGTCATCTTATGTTTTCATGTAGTTTTTAATAAAAAGTGATCGTATCGCTGCGATTGTTCGAGATTGTTTTAAAATAATTAATAATTTTACATTTCCGTAGTTGTGATTTTGAGTACGAACCAAAAATATGGAATTTCCTAACTTGGGTCAACATTGCAACGAGAAAACATGCAACAGACTGGGTAAGACATGTTTGAGAAGTGGGAAAAGTTGAGTTTTACTGATTGATTTGTGTTTGCAGACTTTTTACCCATGAAATGTGATGCTTGCAATCAAGTATTTTGTTCCTCGCACTTCAACTATGAACAGCATAATTGTACTTCAGGTTTGCGTAAGGATTATCAAGTGCCGTTATGTCCGCTGTGTGGTGAACCAGTTCCTACTGCCCCTGGTATTGAACCTGACTTTACAGTAGGCCAACACATCGATCAACAATGTAAATCGGATTCTCGAAAGATTTTCACAAATCGTTGCTCTTACAAGTCATGCAAACGAAAAGAATTAATTCCAGTGAACTGTTCACAATGTAAGCGAAACTTTTGTTTACGTCATCGCCACACAACCGATCATGAGTGTCAGTCAGCATCACCGATTAACACAAAAAGTCAAGCTAATCCAACAAGAAGTGTGGTAGCGTAAGTTAAACAAAAAAACTTATTTTTACATGCAATCGAGAAAAATTTAAATTTTCTTTACTTTAGAAATGCCGCTGAGAAAAGACGCACACAAAAACCTCCCAATACCTTATTTAATTCAGCTCCTAAACCCACTACGGCAGCAGTGAGAGCAGCTGCCGCCCAACGCCTATCAGCGGGTTCTAGACAAACTGAAATTATTCAGGGAAACATAGTAAGTAAAATAAAATAATGTGTTTAGTTTTTAAAGTTCCTATTAATTATTTTGCAGTCAGAAGATGAAGCTTTGGCTCGTGCTATTGCTCTTTCTATAATGGAGTTAGATGAGAGCAATAATAGAAATAGGGAAAATGAAACTGAAGCTGGCTCTGATACACAAAGACGCAATAACACAACAGTGCCAGTGGGAGGTCAACAGGAAAACAATAGCAAAGATAAATGCTCACTATCGTAGTTTAAATAAATTACAATTAAGCTATACAATTACGCTTAATTTGTATTTGTAGTTTTAGAGATTTTAAAATAGAACTAAAGTTAATTAGAATTTTTGTTAAGAAAATATTGTTAAAATTCAAACACACCAAAGCGGTCAGAAACATTTTACTGTCTCAATATTTTGCATTATTATCAATCAATCACCTTGTCTTTGTTATAGCCGCGATTGTTTGTATTTTATTTATAAGACCTTAAAAACAAACTTTATATTTGGGTAACATTATTATAATATTATTGTATGTTTTATTTTGTAGTCTAATAAAAATAAAGTTTAAACATAAGAAAAATTAATTGCTACAAATAAAATTTATAGTTATTGCATGAAGTTTGAATTTTTATCGCTATTGCTTGTAGCAAATTGCAGATTTTCAACAGGTTCTGGTGATAGTGCTGTTGGTGATGTTACACTACTATCGTTGCCTGAGGTATCCGATACTTCTGCCAGATTCTCCATTGTATTTAGCGAGGATGGACCTTCAAAACTAACTTTTTTGTCCAATGAATTTTTCCTCGCTGGCTGTGTGATTGCAGAAGTTTGTAGCAAAATACTGCTGTTGTCGGTTGACGATACACTGACTTTTCGTTGAGTCGCTGACAAATTAATCATTGCTTCAGCTGCCAAAATGCTGGTACTGGATAATAAAATGGAGACCTGTTCTGCGGAAGGACAGCTAGTGATTATCATATCATCGGGGCTGTAGCCATTAGTGGTTAGTAACTGCTCTAATTTTACAAACGACTGAATAATGTTGTTCTACAAATTACAACAAAAAAATATTTATGCTCACAACAAAAAAAACGAAAACTTTGAAACTTACTCTTATAGGCCGAAATATGATGAACTCTGTGTCTCTGTTGCTTAAATACAATTGCATAGATCTTTGTAGCAGCGGCAGTTTACTCTTTATTAAACGTTGAGTCTCTTGTATTACACTACTAATTTGTTGCGGACTAGCCCATGGACTTTGTCTTAGTGTATAGTTAATTTTTTTATTTTGTTGTTGCTCCCTCTCCTGAGTGGCTGTGGAAGTTGGAGCACTCACAACTGCTTGAGCTTTGTCAAGAAATGTTATAAGAGGTGATGCTAAACTATTAAGAGCATCTTTAATAAACTTTTCACAAACAAATTTTAATTGTCGATCTACTTCCTTGCGTGAGTCTAATAAATGTTCTTTTATCTGCGGTGTCCCATCAAGTAAAAACTCCAATAGAGCATTATTGCTACCCATCGAGAACAGTTGTTTTCGTTTCTGCAACAGCCCAAAAGCAGCAGTTTTAACTTTACTAAAGTCCAAAGATGTTTCCTTGACTGTAAAATCAACTCGGAATGGAGCAATCTGTTCTCTTAGTATTAGCAAATGTTTAATTTCAAACAATTCGCCATCTATGGGAGTCTATAAACAAAGAAAAAATTATTGTTTGGAAGAGTTTTTGGACTAAAAACCAACCTTTGATTGGCATATTTTCGTTGCTGCTGACGAAACACTTTGAATACAAAGCTTAAGGGCTTCTTGGGATAAACCTTGGAATATTGGCCTATCCACACAACGATACAGGCGAGACAAGCAAACCAAAGTACGTCTTACAGTTGGATACCACATTCCGTGCAAATCTGCTGGTGAGTCTGTAAAAATCGTGTATTATAGATAATGAAAGAAACAATGCAAGGTTTCAAGACTGATTCGGAAAAAATCTAAAAAAGAAAGGGATCTTACACTTTCTAGGTGAAATTTAGATTTTTTGTGGAATTTCTTTTAAATTTTAATGAAATCTTGAATTGTTTTGTAAAAAAATTCAAAAAATTTGTTGAATAGTTTTTAGTGGGATATAAAATTAATATAAAAAAAATCCAAATTTTTTGTCGAAATTTAGATTTTTTGGTGAAAACAAATGATAAAATTTTTGAAAATTCTTGAAAATAAAAGTGTTGAGATTATCAAGATCTCAACACTTTTATTTTCAACATATTATTTTATTAATATACTCACTCATATTTCTCACACGGCTGACACTTGTATCTACGCTCTCCGCTTCTGTAACATTTGAGGTGGTCGACACCAATGAGGATCTAGAATCAAAACGCCGTATTTGAGGTGGATCTTGCAAAGACAATGCTATGCTCTAGAATTAGATCAAATTAAAATAATATTCAAAAATCTCTGCCAAGCAGTAAAACACACCTCCATCATCTCTAATTTTTCTGGATAAGCTAGATCACCGGCTGAAGGATTATAATTTAAGATATCAGATTGTAAATACATGTGTGCTCTAAATACCAAACGTTCTTGAACGTCCTGAAGTAACTGTTTGGTTATAGAAGCAAAAGCTTCCAAGGCCGTAGCTTTTAAACAAAAACAAACAAAAAATTAATATAAATTTAAAAAAATCTAAAGAATACATACGACTTTGTTGCACATGTTCTTCTAACATCTCAATTCTCAATATGGAGCAAATTTCTGCCAAAGTTTCCAAATGATTTATATGAATAATAAACGGAAGCATTGCATCATAAAGAATATTACACAAACCCTCAAGATAGGATCTTTGAAAACAAACAAATTATAACCTTAAGCTCGTTAACAGCTAAAGAAGAAACTCACATTAGTTGTTCACTTTCCCTTGTAAAAAACTGATAATATAATCTTTGCTCATCTTGACAGATGTGCACAAGAAATGCGCACGAACTACGCATTAAAGCACAATGATCTCCCTTATGTTGCGTCTTTATTTCATTGATGGCTTTATCTACAGCGGGCGTCATTATAGTGGCTCTCTCATTTAAGTAGTTCTGTTGTAACTCTGACAAAAGATTAGCATACTCAGGACAGACATCTACGCGTGTTTCGATCATTTGTGAAACTCGTTTAACTTTTGCAGCAGATGTCTGATATTTGCCATAATAGAGAGCAAATGCTGCATCGGGAGAGGTAATAGAAACTTCTGTCCCACTGCCACCACTAGTTACTAACCTCTGTTTGGGATGCAAAGTGGCTTCTGTAGCCTGTGACATCACAGTGTTGACATAGTTTTTAACAAGTGTTACAGCTTTTGCCAAGCAATGTTTGTATTTTATCACAAAAGCAGGAGAATCTTTAAATTTTGGCTGTAAATTTAAATAAAAAAAAAATAGTAAAAAAAGCTTTTCATCTAGTAAAGTTACTTACGTGTTCCTTCAAGTATGTCAAACATTCATCTATCTTTGTCAAGCACTCAGAAAATGAATCCGAAGCAACTGACAGCGTAGGACTGTGAAGACGCTGATTTAATATCTCCACTTGGTTGAAGTAGTGCAAACGTTTTTGTATTTCATCACCGAGAGTTTGAAGTTTTTCTTGTTCTTCGATTAGCTGTTCGCTGGCAGTATTAAGTGCCTCCGTTTTTTCTGACACGAATGCATATTCCTCTCGCAATTTTTTCAATCGACCCATGGCCTCTTCTATTTGTGTCCGTATACGCTTGCATTCAGTACTGCGCGTAATTAACTGCTGCAAGTAACACTGTGACACGACATTACTGTTTTCATGAATCTCTGCGTGTACCCGATCATACAACATCAGAAAATCGTGTGTAGTATCTATGCCTGGTGGCAATGATTGTTGCAAAATATTGAGGGACAATGAACTTATTTCATTGTCGTTTGGACATTTCTCTACAGGTATAGATTGCTCCACAGTTGCTGACTGAAATTCATAAAGGATATTTATTTTATAGTATTCAAACTAAAATTGTTTGTCTTACTTCGGTTTCCTGTGACCAGATAGAATTAATTTGCTCCAAACATTCATCTTGTATGACATTTAACGCAGCAAGTCCATTGTTTTTTGAGTCCCAAAGTAGTAGCCGCGACCGAACTTTACGTAAATTTTCATTTTCTAGCTGAACACTGGCTACGTCATCCATTCTTGGAGTGCATCGGGTAAAATCAGCGATAAATAAAATAACTATTTTCGTTTGCTTCTTCTTTTGGCATTCACGGCCATTGAATCAGCTGGTGACGCAAGTTGCCAAGTCAACAAAAAGGTAAAAGAGGGGAAAAACTTAAAAAGCATTTAATATTTTTTATGAGCCTCCGAATATTTTTTATTTATTCACCGGCGTGATAAAATATCACATTTTGATTATAATTTTATTTTTATGAACAGGTCTTTTTCACCACGGTGTAATTTGTGGTTTAAAATATCCTGCTTTCAAAAATAAAAGTTGTTATCAAGTTTGCAGTACATTTAAATCGGAAAATTGAAATTTGTCTGTATTTTCTCTTGGAAATTAGATATTTTTCCGGAGAAAGGGTATCCTTTATTTGAATCAAGACACTATGGTATCTCCTCGCAATTTTTTTTTAATGTATCCAGTTGTTACGTGATAGGAACACGGACAGGCAAATTCTAAAAGCTGTTTTAACAAGACAATTTTCAAAAAATATTTCATGTACAGAAATGGTCATGTTATAATTTTATTATATAGATAGATAGTCAGTCTCTGATAATTGGACATCCATTTAAAAGTGATTTTCACGTCCAGTTATTTTTATTTATTTTATTTGATATTAAGAGATAACTTCGATGCTATATAAATGCTGATACATATTTTTATATATAAATTAATTATTTAGGCTTAAGTTCTTAATTATAAAGAGATAAATAATTAATTTATTATTTTTATTCCCATTATATATTCTACATTTTTATTTAACATTAAGTGAAATTAATTCCCATTAACATTTATTTTCAAACTAGTTTTAAACGTTATTACTCCGAGTATTGTGGAACAAGATTAACGTGAGTACCTGCCTACTCGGCCTAACCTCACGGTGGTATTACCTGGTGGTGAAACTTAGGCGTAGACTAGCGCCCCCATTGTGTAGTATAATAACACTTTACGATTGCCACCAATCGCTTTTTGTGTGTGATACAATCACAATGAGTAGCAATTTATATAATATGGCAAGCCTTTCCAAGGCAAGCCTAGATCCAAATTATAACCTCTTGCTTAGGGGTTTGGAGACTATCCAAACTCCGTCTGTTGAGAGTGCAACAGCACACTTGATCGACATTGCACCTTACCTACATAAATCGATCTTAAACCACAACCACCACGTGTACCCCCGAAGGGGACCTCACCAATAACCGGTCACAGAGAGGATAGGCTCTCTGTGGGGCCAACGATCCCCGTGGTACCAGTCCTTTGGGCACTGGTCGGGCCTCGAAGAGGACCCGTATGTTTTAACACACAGACCTTTCCTTCCAGATTTAGGCTCTAGGAATCCTAGCGTCTGGTGCCCCTATTTTCCCCGAGTGAACCGAGTCAAAGCATTTGCCATTCCTGCAGTGACAATTGGAACCCCCGGGGGTATTACTCCGAGTATATTATAAAAGCTTTTTCCTAAACACAAAACACCAAAAGTATAAGCAAATGATTTGAATTCATTGGGCCATACATTCCAAACTTTCGCCAATCTTATCTGAAATGACAGAGAGAGACTCTAATACGTAGATATAGAATCTGTGGATTTCTTACGGAACTAGAAAACAAAAAGCGATCGCGTTAGCAACCAGGACTATTCCTTTTGATAACTCTATAGAAAAGCAACAATAAGCGTATATGGATAAAACTATTAAAACAGCATCTCAAAAAATCAACAACATAACTGTTAAAAGGCGTACGAACCCTAACACGATAATCAAAAATAAGTCTGAATTTATTCATTACATACGAAGACGATCCCGTGAATACCTCAGAACAGTAAAAAATATTTGACATAAGTAAGGCATGTGCAATAAAGAAGTAGAAAATGGTTTTGCGAATACAACCACCTCAAAGATAAGTAAGTAAGCCTCAGATAAGTAATAATAATATAAAAAATTATGTGTATGTGAATCAAAGAACACCAAAACCGTGAAAATATTTATTTATACAATTTTTTGCAATTAAAATATTAATTTAAAAAATAGGCTACTGTGTGTAAAATTTAATTTTAAACAAAAAATTTATAATGAAAAAATTGACGTTGAAATGAGGTATCATTGGAATGGTTATTAACTAGATCTGTTCCATTATTTAATATTATGTTTATTACCCAAACATATTATAATAAAAATGGTAGTTAATAGCTTTTCCCCCAACAAATAAATTGCATTTTCGAGTGGTTGTGAATTACAGAACATGCCAGAATATTAAAAACTGTTTGTAAATGTAATCCGATTTTTAATCAAGGTCTTTCTATGTAAGTTTAAACTTTAAAACTCAAACAAGTGATACCCTCCTAATAGTTTTTTTTAAGATGTCTTTCATTCCATTCGTTTCGCGGCAACAATATTATTTGTTTTGATTGTTTATTGTTGGGAAAATTAAAGGGTGTTGTTTTTCTATGATTTCTTAAAATACCCTGAAGTGTTATGGCTCCACAACCTGTAGTTACTGGTCTCTCACCAAAAGAAGGTCCACCTGGAACTCGTGTAATAATACGAGGCGAATTTTTGGGTTCCAAACCAACTGATTTAATAGGTGGGTGAATCTTTTTTATCAAGACTATTTACGTACATAGTTATATTTTGAATGGTGTCGCTTATTATCTTTATTTCTAAGGTTTAAAAATTTGTGGTTTTGACTGCCTGCTATCGGCAGAATGGGTTTCGCCAAATAAAATCATTGCCCGAACAGGACCAGCTAAAGGTACTGGCGATATAATTGTAACCACAAGAAGTGGTGGTGAAGGTTCTTCGTCAGTGCAGTTTAGAGCTATTGGAAATCATGAAATAATTGGACCGTTAAAGGAGTCAGCTGTATGGATAGATGAGGCTCCATCACAAAGTTTTGCTTGGGGCAGGCGCACCCTAGTGCAGTCTGTTTTAACACAAGAGGATCCCTTAGGCCTCTCAACCGAAGGCAATGAACAAAAAAATGTTGAAAATTTAAGAGAAATATTTCCAAATAACAGTGGTGACTTGCTGCAAGAAAACTTTTCTCCAGCTTTGTTTTTGTTGGAAAAACACTCGACTACTACTTTTGCCGATCTCAAGGCAGGCCTTAACTATCTTAATCGAAAAGTTGAATCACAAAAGGAAGGACAACTTTCCTTTCTAAAGTCTAATGCTGGATCGGTAATTGATCAGTTGGATACTATGATGAATATTAGAGATAAACTTCAGGAAGATCAAAAACAATATGGTCCGGAACCTTTACGTGTACTACAAGAGGAAATTGAGAGTATATTATTTTGTATTTAAGTTACATATGATCTTTACAATATATATATTTCTTATATTCAGATTCCATTTCTGAGTCGGAAAACATCTTTACCGATGTTTTGTTACGCAAAGAAAAAGCCGATTCCACTAGGGCTGTACTACTGGCACTATCTCGTCACAAATTTCTGTTTTGCTTGCCCAACTCCGTCGAAAAAAGAGCAGCCGCTGGTGAATTCGATATTGTGGTAAATGATTATGCCAGAGCAAAAAGTCGTTTTGGTAAAACTGAAATTCCGGTAGGTTTCTAAGATACTAATTTGATGAACTCTATACTTCATGCTATAGATATTTCATATATTACTTCATTATATAGATATTTCGTAAAGTAATGGAAGAAGTTGATCAGCGTATTCTTCAAATTCGCAAACAATTACATGAAAAAGTTGTTAAAATGCCTCAAAGCGTTGAACAGCAACGTAAACTTATTAAAGCTTTGGTAAGTTTAGAAGTCCAACAATCCGGTACTACCCTTAATGAGAAGCTGCGCAATACGGATCCAGCTTGGGATGCTATTGATGCAAGATCAAAATATTTGGAACAAACGTTTAAGCAAACATTTGAACAATATGCCAACAAAGATGCTCAGGGAGCAGAGAGTAAGATTTTAAAATATAATTGTAGAAGTTATAAAATTAAAAGAGTCTTCTTTTTAATTTAAAACAGAGAGCAAAAGTCGTGATATATCACAAACCCCTAATCGTGTTTTGTTTTGTGAAGAAATTTGTGAAATAACTGCATCTCAATTACCAGACTTATGGCGTCTTGGGCAGATGTATTTCACGGGAGAACTAAGAGGTCCAAATGATCCAAGGCCGGGAGATTTTAAGGTAGCAAAACTTATAAATATTTATTAAAGTTATTTAGTGTAATATTTTTTGTAGCGCATGATTTTAAATGCCATTGAAAAATTCTGCATTTATCTAAAAGTTGCTATGTGTACAACAGATTCAGAGGCACGTGCTCTTAGGCAATCTGTTGGACTTATATGGCCCATAAACCACGGCTCACATGACGTTTTCAAATCTTGGCTTCCGCAATGTCTACGTTATACACGTATAACTTATGCCACCTTGATAAGTTTAGATTTGCCCTCTTCTGCTTTGGATATTGTACAAAAGTTTATTGATGCAACCCGGCTACACTGCTTCTCTAACATATTTGAAAAAGCAACACAAAGTTGTAATAAACTAGTTGAATTGGAGACATGGGAAATGGGTGTAGAGGATTTTCCAGGAGCAACACTATTGCCCCAGCGTTTAGAGGAATTACTAATTGAAACACTAGAAGATGCCCAGCAGTCGTGTATTAATCCTGAGATGAGGTATATTTTTACACAATCCACCAAATATTAATATTGAGTATATGGAAATTTTTAGGGAAGGTAATCTTTTGGAGTCAGAATCAGATGGTCAACGTGAGGTGTCGTTACGTTTACAGCAATTGCTATTGTGTTTTTGTAATGTCATTCAAGAGCTGGCCTTTCATTCACATAAAGAAGAGACCCCTACACATAATGTTTCCCAGCTTCTCGGTTACCCAAATAACCAATCAAGTGGTCCTTCGTCTGGAAGATTTAACAATCTATCTTTTTCATCAGCAGCAGCCATCACCTGGGAGCAACGTATGTTATGCTGTTTAGCTAACTGTGCTTACTGTAATAAAAGTTTTTTCCACAAAGTTGGAAAACTTTTTGAAAAGCAAGTAGAATAAATTAATTATGTAATCACATACTCATTTAAATCATTTAAAGGTATGGATATCCTTTGCCTTCCTTGGCCATTGAGACTGCTCGTTATTCTGTAAACAAGTTATTTTCAAATATTCTCGATGCCTATGTTGAACATAAGGGTGATCCGCTAGTAGGCACAATAGAACCCTCTATGTATTTGGGAGTTTTTCAATGGGACATTGAAATGCCAATCGGCCAACTAAGACCTTATGCCCACGAATGTTGCGATAATTTAGTAGGAGTTTTTTCCGAAATTTATACTATATCGCCTTCTTTACTCAGACCCATACTTGAACCAATTGTTTTAACAATATCTGAGGAGTTGGCGCGTTTAATGAGTTGTGTACCACAGTTCAGTTATACCGGAGCCATACAAGCCAGCGTTGATATACGCCTATTAAGAGATGCTCTTAAATTGTATACAAATGAAACAGGAAGGTAATTTCGTATATTTATTAACCATTTGTATGACAATTTAAATTTAACATTGGTATTTTTTTCTTATTTAGAAACTACTTTCTTGAAGCATTAGAAGCCATTAATCCTCCCCTTGATGTGGATCAACACAAGAAGGCTGATGAAATATTAGATCGTGTTAAGGAACGAATGAAATTGCAATTAATGTGCTTTTCCGTAAAGGAACCTTAAATTTGTCTTCTAGCAATAAAATGTATACATTTTGGCTTGATTATATCAACTTATTTTATTTTCCAGTATCTGTAAATCGCAGGACAGCGTTAGTAGAAACACGTTTTTTTTTCGGAAAATATTTTATTACAATGGGTCAAAATAAATTACACTCTATTGGAATATATTTTCGGCGCCTTTAGTCAAATCGCACTACAATTTGCTGAAAACTTTAGAGTGTAATTCTAGAATTTTACTATATATTTAAAATAATAAAATTAGGTTTTTGAATTACCTATCTTTGAATAAACGCATGGCAATAAAAAAAATTATTGAAAATGATTCTGGCATAAAAAAGTAGCTAATTGCCGATAGGTCAAGAAAATATTTCGAAGCTAAAGGTAGTTAAAAACTGTGATCAGTGAAACTAATTTTACTTCTGATTTTTATTTAACAAAAAAAAAAAAAAAAAAAAAAAAAAACAAAAAAAAAAAAGAGAAGAGATGCGCTTACATATTTTCGAAAAATAGCTATTAATTAAAATTCACAACCAAAAATAAAAAATCCTAACTTTAGCTATTGGCAAGTTATAATAATGGGCCTTACTGTTCTATATTATAAAACCTGTAATTTGTTGAATAAAAAAAAAATTATATGTAGTAATGTTCAAAAATCTTACTTAAAAATATTTTGCGTCTTAAGAAAAACAAAATTCAAGCATTTTTAAATTTTCGAACTTAAGTTCGAATTTTCGAACATACTATAAAAATTAAAATATTTTTATGTTCGTTAATATAGAATATTAAACAAATGGAAAACCTTTGTATTAATCCAAATTTATAGTATTTAAAAAAGGAAACACTAAAATATGTTATAGTTTTAGTTAAAAATATGAATGTTCGAAATTTAAAATAAGCGTAAGAATTAATACAATTAAGAAATGAAAAGGCATTTTACCTGATTAAGGTTCATTTTCTCAGAATATCGCTTTTAAAAGAATATATCGATTTCATATAAATTTTTTTATAATTTATATTTAACAACCTTTCTGTTGCTACTGTGATATATTTAAAGTTTCGATCGAATTTTCGACCACAGGTGGAATAGAACACCGAATTTTTGCATCTTTTGATTCGGAATGTTTTTTTGATTATAAACGTTTTGTATCCATTTGGAGTACGGAACAGGAACAATTAATTTTATTTTGAAAACTTATTAAAAAATAAAAATCATCGAAAGCAATTAGGTTTTTTATAAACATACATATTTCCAAGCCATATTGAATAAGACGGCCTCAGTTGGGAGAGAAAAATTTTAAGCGGGAAACTTTTATTATTTTATATGGAGTTTAAGAATTAAACTTGGTTTTTCCCCCCTTAAAAAAAAACAAAAATATACCCTTCATATTTCCCTCTCCCTACCGAGGCCAGCTTATTTAATATGCCTTGAATGTCTGTTTATATTTGGTTTTTACTTTATTGGTAAAACTAAAGACAGCGAAATTTCTGTACAAATTTTTATATTTTAAAATCAAATGACATTTTTCCATCAGCTTGGAATTTGTCTATGTTGTCCTTAATGGCCTGTTCCACATCAATAGTGTTGAATTTTTCTTGAATGCGCATTTTAATGGGATTCTCTAGGGCATCCATTATTTGGTAACGCAATAGATTAGGCAATACATTTACAACGAATTCCATTATATAATCCAAAGTACCGGCACCATTACAACGAACTTGTATATTACCCAAATCAATTTGCAGATCATTAATGATGGGTCTCTTACGAGTATCTAATGCTTGGCTCACGCTCAGTGTTAGGCGTATGTGTTGAACAGTGAACTGGACATGACCAACGCGTGATACCAAACCACAGCCCACTTCCCACTGGCCGGCTCCAGCTATATGTTGAGTACCGACTTTAACTTTAAGAGTCATAGTGTTATTTTCCATTGAAACAACAACATCGCCGACGCGATAAAATGAGGATATACCATTAATCCAAGTGTTGGTAAGCTGCATGGTGAAAACTCCAACTGTGCGATTGTAGTCGGGCATGCGATATGGATCATAGCCCAATTCGCGTACCTTCTTGCGACCTTCAGCAATGGCCATATCAAGTGGGGTAATGGAATTTGGCAATAATTTATCACCCATTAATTTGACAATATTGTTATCAATTTCTTCCCTCAACTTTTTGTCAGCTTCCTGTAGCATAAATGGTTTCATGGCATCAAACACTAGATTCGGAGCAGAGTTCACTATACCCTGAAACACGGTACCCAAAAAGCCTAAATTTTGGAAATCCATTGACATATCCTTAAATGTTATGTCCATTTTAATGCGCTCTGTAATTAAATGGCCATCACGTTGTACTTGTAATGATGCTATAGCTTTAACGTACACCTTTTTTAACACCACAGTAAATGGACCATTTGCTTTCGATATAAACGATGTTAGAGTATACATGCCCTTCGTAAGCATGGTATCCAGTTCAATGCCTGCCTCGACCTAAAAAAATGAACAATAAAATGAATAGATATGGAATTGTTAGGATTTAATGTTAAACCGCAAGTGTTTGGTGATAAATATTTTTAATTTTTAATCTAAAGAGCTTTTCTATATAGAACGATAGTTTATGTATTGTGTTCAGTAATATTTGTTATCGTTTAAAAATTGTTAATTTATCGATTATTGCATATCAGTCAATTTTTATAAATACTCGATTTTTCTTTCTTTTTATTTTATGCATTTTACAGTTTGCGGTGAAATTTTTTAAATTTACCACTTAAACATTTAATTTGTGTCTATAATCTTTATTCTAAATCTGGTAAACTGTACGACGGGTTTGCCGTTTTTACGAATGGTTCAAAGATCAATGTGGGCTTTGGTGCAGGAGTTCACATTCTATGAACTGTATTTGCAGATCGCTCCCAGATGAATGTTTATTAAAAATAATCAGTCAAACAATTGCTTACACGTTATCGCTATTATCTCGAGTTTCGATAGAAATTATTCATTATCAATACCGTTACTTCGATCACGGATGCGATAATTCGGCCCTTTTTAATTTTTATTCTTTTTTTTTGCTTCCAACAGATGTTTTTATATTTATGACGTTTTAAATATTTTTTTCGAACTTAATTTCGAATGCACAAAATTGTGCGATTTACAATTTACAAACACTAGCTTATTTATACATTCAACTACAATTTGAATATTTTTATGTAAATATTACTAAATTTAAAGAGAGGAAATTTATCGCTTTAAGAGAGGATATAAAAAAAAAACGTTTTTATAAAACTCCCAAATTAACTTTCGATAATTTACGTACCTTCATTGCTTTCAAATCAGCATTAATACTAGCAATACGAAATTTGGATAAACCATATGCCTTCACTTTCATCATATTTAAATTGGCCATGCCTAAACTTTTTTTCATATCTGGAACTTCCATTGGATCAGGTATTGGTGCGCCCGGAAATCCAACTGGGTCTTCTTGTTTGTAATGCTCTAGAACAGCATACAGCTGGGCAGCCAAACGATTTTCTGTCACTTGAACATTGTGATCGTCAATGGAATTTGTACTTTCTCCTAGAAATAACGAAATGTTTTAGAACACTTAAAATTTATTTTCTATTTTAAATCATTACCACTGTCCTCCTGAGCTCTTACATAAACTCCAGCCAAAACATGAGTTAAAATGAAACAAAATGTTTTCAATTCCATGTTTATGTTATAAATCTTATTATTTCCCAGTTATAAATTAATCACTATCAGAATTATCAATGACTTTCATACATTTCTATGCACGAGACGTACTTAAATTAAAGATTAACGCTGTCAAGTTTATCTGTTTAACTTTGTATATTTATGTAATGATTGAGTGACAAAACTAACGCCTTCTTCGACTGTCGGTGGGCAAATGAGAATTTTGAGCTGTGTGTTGTTTCCTTAGCTTCATTCTTAATACAACAAATTATTGTGAGCATTTTCAATTGCAAATGAAAGACCGACCAGATTAATCAGATAATAAAACAATTTAACAAGAGTTCACGTCACAGTGGGCTGGCTAAGTTGAAAATAATGTGATCAAACACCAAATATTTTTGTGTTTCTTTAATATTTATTTTTTGTAAAATATTTTTTTTTGTTTTGCTAAAAATTTTTTAATATTAAAAGAATTTAAATTAATTATTACTTACTTAATACATCAATTATTACACTTCATCTTAAACATTTATTATTAAAAATTAATCAATAAATAGTTGTTGTAACCACAATGTTTGTTTTAGAAAATAAAAACGATTAATCTTAAAATTACTTAAACAGAAATGCAACACTTAAATATTAAGTTTTATAATTTCGAAGCTGAATCTAAAGCAGAATACTCGTAGTTAAAGAAAGTTTTGCATAATAAGTATGTTTGTATTTCAAAGAATTTATGCTAAGATTGTAATGCAAAAATAAAACTTAAAGAACAAATTATAAAGTCCTTAAATAGGTCTTGATTTAAATCAAAAGAAGGCAATAAATAACATGTGAAAGCGTTCGAAGCGTGCTCTTTACTAATTTGCAATTAGCTGATATAAGTGAGAAAACTAATGAGCAGCTTAAGAGAGCTAAAATATTAGTTTTTCTTTAAATAAAACTAAACACTCTCAGCTGAGAGTTTTTTATTTTAAATGTGTTTCTAAAAAATAATCTACATACATGCTGTTTGTATTGATGTGTGTTTTACAGATGCGTGTGTTTGAGTGTGTATGTTGTAAGAGACAGGAAGATAAAAAATTGAGATTAATTTTCTAAATAGTTTTCCATTGCTATTTGTTTTATAATGATAAAAAAGGGAGATATTATTTTATTTTGTCCTTCCTTATCTGTCATTACCGAACATGAAAATAAAAACAATTGTTCAATGTTTGTTTTAATGTGATTTTTAAACCACAGATTTATGCAAAATTCGAATAAGAGAACGAGAGGAAGCAATAATAACACAGAGCAACAAATAAAAACTTTTCGAAAAACACACGGAGCTTGACAGTATAGGTTCGATGCTATTACTACTAGGCGAAATTGGTGAACAAGTTTTATTTATGGGTGTCTCGAAAGATGGTGAAAATCAGTAAGCCTTTCAAAAAAGGTGTCATCAGTTTTTGTCTAATATCTCATTCACACTAGGCGATGCCGCCTAACTTTGTTTGGCAATAATGTAGCTGAGGATTCGTTTAATAAATGCTGTGAACATTTTATGCCAAAATATAATTTATTCTTGCATTTTTTAGAAAGTTACAAAGTGCCTAGTGCCACGTTCAGATTGTATTGGTATATTCACAAAAGTTGTTTAGTTTTACCGTGGCTACATTTTTCCCGCATATAGTTAGTGAAAATTTTGCAGTCTCTGTAAGTTATGCTGAAAAAAGTAAACAAGATAATATTTTTTAATTTTCTTATTAAAAAAAAAAATAAAATATGCAATAATAAATTATTTTTTTGGTATAGAATGTTCACAGTATTTATTCAACGAATCCTCGACATTATTGCTGAACAAAGTTAGGCGGTATCACCTAGTTTGAATGAGATATTAGACAAAAACTGATGACACCTTTCTTGAAGGGCGCACTGAATTTATTAAATTTTCGTGGCCCATAAATAAAAACTAATTTCGCCAAACTGAGTATAGGGTTTTACCACCCTTTGGTAGTAGAATCGAACCTATACTGTCAAGTCGATGTATTTTTTCACTGTGTTATTTATTAAGTCCCCGTTCAACTTTTGTTTCTGCAATTTTCTTAAATTAATTTTTGTAGTTGCATTCGTGTCCATGCATTGAAAATTATGTTTCTGATGACTGTATACATTTATGCAGCCGAAAAGAACGACATTGCATTCGTTTCTATTTGTATGTATTTCATATCTCTCCCACAAACTCAAAAGTTGCAAAACAAAAGTTTCAATGTGTAAACAGGGACTAAACAAATTTGTATTTTAATTTATTGTTTTCTTTTCTTGGGCTCAAACTTATGCTTTGTGATTTTTAAAAAAAGAATATAAAATCTTAGATCGTTGGGGAAAGGAGATCAAGAATTTTTTCCTTTTCGAGAATTTATAGCCGTGTTTTCTCTAAAAGTTTGGGGAATTTAAAGATTTTCTATTTAATGTTTGTGTATGTACAGTTCCGGCCATTGATACTGTTAAAGGAATGGATGTTATAGACGAGGATGTTGTAATATTTTCAGACGAGGAAGATGATACAATAATATTAGTATAGACATTGCGACTGACCTCAGATGAATCCGACATTTCTAGTCCGGAATGAGGATTATTTGTGATAAAAGGAGGAGGGGGCAACGATATAGTTGCTGAGGTGGGAGCTGG
Source organism: Phasia obesa (assembly GCA_949628195.1). NCBI lineage: Eukaryota > Metazoa > Arthropoda > Insecta > Diptera > Tachinidae > Phasia > Phasia obesa. The sequence continues at coordinate 11,778,720 of OX451216.1, forward strand.
AGAGGATGATGGTGTTAAGACAGGCGCTGTGACAGGTGATGTATTTGAGGTTGGATTTGTATGTATTGCATGTACAGTGATTATGTTTTGTTTCAGTTGTTGTTGTAATTGCAGGGGTAAGGAGGTGGCAGTTACATTATTAGGCATTCTTTGGGGTGTAAGGGATTGATGGTTAAGATATTGTTGCTGTTGCTGCTGCTGTTGTTGATGTTGGTGGTGTTGAAGTGTGTGTTGAGCCGTTTGGTGTTGCTGTTGTTGAGATTGAAGAATAAGTTGCGGCAGAGATGTTGTTGTTGTGGTTCCAGAGATAGATGTACTGCTCATGGATGAAGGCAAAACAAAACTATTATGAGTTGAAACTACTGTTTGAGGCATTGTCTTGATCCTTTGTAATGTGGGTATTTGGTTTGCTGACTGTCCCGTACAACTATTTGTGCCTCCAGCACTAGCACCAGCGGTAAATACACTGACAACTATTTGGAAGGTGAAATAAAGCAAAAGAGAAACAAAATCATTTGGCAAATATTTATTAAAATAAATGTTTTCTTTACAATTTTTAAGTCGTCAGACGGATTATTGTTAAAAAAGGGATTTTCAGAGAAAAACAAAATTTCTGCTAAACAAAAGTAGAACAAGAGAGAAATTCAGAAATTAGGTAACAAAAATTTTGCAATTTTTAAGCTCAGATATGCGGTTTAAATAGGCCAAAGATTTATTTTCTCAAATTAGATTTGTACAGAAAAATTTTTAGGTTTTTCCCTATATAAGTTTTAATAACTATTCGTTCAATTCTGCATTAAAAATTATTTGAAAAAAAAAAACTGTATTAAACTTAACAACGAATTCAAATATAACTATCAACATACCTTGAAATTTACCATCTGCATTTTGTATCAATAATGATTCCCTTTGTATTTGATCTAATTGCACAATGCTTCCAGGAGCTGTGATATTTGACGACATTGACGATGTAACCGACACGGGTGTTAATGATGCCGAGGTAGATCCGAATGACGCCTGCGTCATGCTTGATGTTTGTGTTGGCTTCGTAGTAGATGTTAAAGGAGGAATGGTAGAGGTTGTGTAACAACTACTACTGCTAACAGACGGTGTGCTGAAATGTTGTAAACCTCTGAGGGGAAATAAAGTTGTATTTGTAGATGTTGAAGCCATCGCAGCAGCAGCCGATGTCGAGGTAGTTGCATTAAAATTTAGAGTTGTGTGATTTGTTGTTACATTATTATCAGTACCTAGAGCATTAAGGACATTAGACGTCGTTGCTATGGGTAATTCATTAACATTTCCTAGCTCATCTGCCATTTGTATTTCATAACAAGCAAGTTCCGGTATAATTGGACGCACTTTATTACCATCAGGACGGTGAGGATTGCGACAGCCCCGACATTTGCAGCCAATACAAGATTTTGAATCTACATAGCAAGGACAACGTTGCCCACAGCATGTTAATTTTCCTGGCGTAGCGGTAGTATTGCCACAGCGGCATCCGCGTTTTTTATTTTGTGTGTTCGATAAGGTTCGCAATAGATTTGAGCTTGGTGTTGAGACAGTAGTATTTTTCTAAAATTACAACAGAATGAAATAAATAATGGTAATGTGAAATTAAGTTATGAAGAAATATATGTAATTGCTATATACAATTGTTATGTACCTTTTGTGTTATATCCTCATCGCCGTCAGTTTTTCTCTTTATTGTTATTTTATTTCCAATGCCAGTATAAAGTACAGAGTACATAGCAGATCCATTTGAAACTGTTTTAATGGGCGGGGGATTTCTTAATTGCGATGTTGCTGCAACACAATTAGTGTTTGAAGTTATTGATGGTGACGAACTAAGGGTTGTTGCGGATTTCATGGTCTGTGATGAAGACGTATTTCCTTTAAAATTCCCCAAAGGATTTCTATGTTCAACAGAGTTGGTTGTGGAATTAACAGATGCGGTAACCGCTGTAGTTGTTGACGACACAGACAAGGATCTTGCCTGAGCAAATTGACGATTAAGGTTTTGAAGGCGAGCTGATGCTATAGAAAGGGGCACAGCGGTTGATCCCGAAGATGATACAATCGGTACCACAATTCCACGCGTATTTGGTCCAATGTAAGTAATATTCCCAGAGTTTTTTAGTTGGTTTAACTGAATTAGTTGTGCATGCGGAATTGTCGTAGTTATGGGCGATTGGTGTTCTTGAGTACTTGGAGTATTAGAAACAGATATAGTTGATGTCTTAGGTGTATGATGTTTGAAATGGTGTTGAGAGGAATTATCAATCTTTAATTTTGGACCGTACGTTGAAACGGGTGTTGAAACCACGGAAGGTGCAGTTGATGCCTTTGGTGTACTTTGATGTATACTCGTAACTGTTATAGGATTTTGTATTGGGACAAGTGATGTGGGTGCGGCAATTGAAGTTAATGGTGTTACCAAGGCGGGCATTTGCGGGTGTTTTCCAAAAGGCACAAATAGTGGTTTTGGTAAATCGCTATTAAAAGCATTTAAAATGTCATCGTAACTGGCTCCTTCAATAATCAAATCTTGCAGCGACATTTGAGGCACAATAACAGATGGTACGACAGAGTTGTTGTATTGTCCCACTTTAAGACCAACAAAATGTGCAAACACCGAACTGCATCTTAAATGTTCACATAAACTTTTGTAACACATCATAAGACAACGTACTTGTTTGTTTTCATTATAAGTCTTGAAATCTTTGTTGTCCTTGCAGTAGTTGCAGGCTGGATAAAGAACCTTCTTACCTCGCACACATAGCCGACAAACATTATGAGCACATTGTCCGTTTAAAGGTGTATATGGATCATTTACCAATCGGTTGCATACTACGCACGAAAGTAGTTGCCTTAGATTTAATAATAGTCGAGACAATTCTGGATTTAAACTAGATGCTCCGGCAGTCAAGGTCTCCGTCGATTGGAGGACCAATTTAGCAGTGTTTACATACACACTAACAGCATTCATAGCACTTGAAAATAAACAATTTCTTGTCTATTTTTAACAAATTTTATTTAAAACATTTTAACAATAAGCAAAATTTTGTATTCAAAATCTAATAAGATTTTTCTACAAATATCATCAACAATTATAATTTTCACTTTTTTATTTTATTTATTGTTTTATTTTCTTTTGTTACTTTTTTTATTTATTGAATTTTTCCTTCAAGTACTTAAGGAATATTCTTTTTGCTATTGTAACAAATTCGCGCTTTGCCAAACATAAGCTCTTCAATTATTTCAGTCCGACGAAGAGAGTTTTAAAAATTTTTGTGCAATAAAATTGAATTAAATATTTGGAAATTTTTTAGCAACAAATTCTGATAATTTATTATTTTGCCGATTTTATTTGTTTTTTGGCATTTCGTTTTGATATGGCATTTCGTTTATGCTTCTTCTTACTATTTTCATAAATAGTCAATTCACAATAGACAGGGAATTAAAGGAATGAAAGAACGTTAAAAATATTTGACAAACTGATGGGATTTTTCAACGGCAGTTAAAAGATTATAAACAAAAATAAAGTGAAATGTTTTTACTAAATTAGTAAATAAGGCAAAATCTTATATTTCGTGTGGCTATTGGTAAATAGGATGAATTTCCAATCTTAAATGGGTTTATCAAAAAGAAATGTGAGGATCAAGATTATTTTGCTGGTACTCTGGCTAGCACTTTAATTGTGTAAACAGTTTAAAAAAGTTTAATGAAAACACAAAACACAATAAAGCAAAAATGCTCTATTACTAGTTCGTTAGTACGAAATTTAATTATCGGTTTTTATTTAGGTTCTCTTGTACTGCAAGGATATAGATAACGGGTTTCCGATGATCTTTAAATAACCTCCACTAATATAAAATAAATGAAACTAATTTTAGTACAAATACAAAATGAATATGAAGATTTTACTACAATTTTTTGTTTTAAATTAGTTTCTTTTTCAAAATTCATTTCCGTTTAACCAGGTGACAGCACAAGGCGGAGTAAATATTAAAGAGACAATTTTTCAATTTCTTTTATATGGAGTTTAACATTAATTATGTATTTTAAAGGCCGGTACGCAGCTCGACAGAATTTCAGTTTGCCATACGAATTGTGTGTAAAAAAAAACAGCCTGAAATTCTGGTTTTAAATTTTTCAGGCAACTTTCAGTTTGGTAGTACGGAGCTAAAAAAAAAAAATTTTTTTTCATAAATTATTTATTGTATCTTCAATGTTTTAGAGCTAACAATAATTACTCATATCTTAAGTCTAAAATAAAAATATACTTTTTAAGTCCAGCCAGTGCTAGACAAAAATAATGTTTGTTTCACGGATTTTGCAATCATTTGCGGGTCATCCCTTTAATGTACGGCCAAGAAAAGCAGTATCTCTTCTTTTTAGTCGAATGTAACCAGGTTCATTCAGCATGTTACGCGCCAAAGGGTTTGGATGAGATTCAAGCCTCTTTAGATATGTGACTGCATGTTTCGCTATTTCTGCTTTAACTGATGGCATGTTTAGGTCTTTGTGGATGTTCAAATTTTTTATATACCAGGGACCATAATATAACTGAATCCCATAACACCTAATTGGTTGGAGGATCGACTTGTACAGTAAGAGCAGTCTGGAAGCTGCGGTATCATTTGGTTATTTATGTGAATAGGAGTCCCTACGCAGTGTGAAAGTTATGTGAGTACATTTTTGCTCATTCACTTTTATTCTTAATTTTTCTAGCTATTTTTCCAAATTGAGTATGTGGTCTTGTAAAAGTTGTGATGCTTTTTGGGCACTTTCATGAATACTTAAAAAAGCTGTGTCATCTGCAAAAGTTGATGTGTGGACAAGGGTGCTAATTGGCATATCTGATATGTACAGTCAATATAAAATTGGTCCCAAAATATGTACTACCTTGGGGAACTCCGGTTTTCGGGTAAGTGCAGCTTTAACTTAAATATTAGACCTTCATGCCAAACCTTATCGAATGCTTGAGAAATGTCGATAAAAAGCGCAGAACAGTATTTTTTCTTTAAAGGTTTTTTTAATTACATTTAAAAACAAAAAAAAAAAATGTAATTAAAAAGAAATTTTTGCTATTACAGGGATGTTAAAACAAAAAGTGTAGACTTTTTTCCTTCAACTGAAACAAAAATTAATATTCAGGCTAACGGAATTTATGACATTTCATGTTTTTACACTTTTAAAATATTATTTTTTTCATTTCATTGTTTATATAATGTTATTTTGTACAATATACAATACAATTTTAAAACCACGACTACATGATTATTAATTCTACAAACGACCACATGATGAATTTTAGTTTTCTAGAAATAAAGGCAAAACAATCAAACCTGAAATTCCGTAGAGCTGTGTACTGGGCTTAAGAGAGAATAAAATAAATATTACTGTCAACATCCATATAAAAAAATTCAAAAAAATTTTTTGTAGATATTTTCTCTCCCTTACGCTATCACCTTGTTAAATATGCCTTGGATCTATCAAATATTAGAGAATATAAAACATTAAAAAATTGAGAAAAAACTAACTGCCTATTCACAGTGTCACACGACGTCGTTCTTTCGCACAATTACATTTAAAACAAAAACAAATTTTCAAATGAAATAGGCAGTAACTTCTTTTAAGATTTTTTTTTATAAGCTTCTCGATTAACTCCAAAATCAATTAATTTAACATGAATTTTGTCTCGAGATTTCCGCAAGAATTTTGATTAAACCAAAAATCGATATTTCACTATAATTTAAAAGTTAGTAAAAAAAAACTTTACAAAAGGTCAAAGAAATTGAAACTTCAAAAAAGTTTTATTTTGCAAAACAATAAATTCACTGAGAAATAAACTTAAGACAAAAAATAATAATTTTATTTTAAAACTTGAAAAAAAAAATCGATTTCAACAAGAAAGAGAAATTTAAGAACAAAAGAGAAATAATTGAATGAAAAGAAAATTGATGAAATAAACGAAGTTTCAGAAAAACGTTTCGCAAACGTTTGTTAAATAATTTGCTCATTATGGCAGAGAATGTATCAAAGCGGTATAAAACTTTTATTTTGAGAGATAATGTAAGATTTTTTTTGTTATTGTTATTTTGGGTAATAAATCATAAACAAAACAATCATTGGAAAATCGAGCGAACTGCATTAATCACTCAAAATCTGCTAATTATTGTCTAGTTATCTTTTAATAAAACATATAATAATTATAATTAATTGAATCGGCCTAAACTTTATACTTATCGATTTTGCTATCGACTTTAATTATTTATTAATTTATGATTGATTTACACTTTTTGTTCGATTATAGCATATGTATGTATAGGTATACATATGTACATATTATGTATGTACATTTTACATATCTATTCTATTCGCATTTAAAAACTATCGATCATGCGCAATTTTTAATGAATAAAAATGAACTAAAGAAGATTGTAAAACATATGTATATACATACATATGTACATAAAAGAAACCGGCAAATGATTTTGTTTATATTTTTTTACATTTACTTTTAATTTTATTTGCATATAAACAAGAATATATATTCTATGATACATTGCAAAATTTCTGAGAAAAATCTGTCTCAAATTATTAAAAGAAAATTGTAATTAAGTTGACGATAGTCTGCGCAGAAAGTCTATAAATATAAAGAACTCTTTTGATTCGAAAACACTTGTACTCGTATAAAAAAATGTTTACAAAACGACTGTTAAAAAAAAAATGTTTTGGACGAAAATTTTGATGTGTATATGTATGTAAATACGAGTAAGTGAATAAGTATCGAATAATTTCCAGAAACACTTTTTTAATTGGGACAATCTGCTAATGTGCGAATTCGAGTTAATTACGAATTTAGGTTTTATATAACAAAAAAAATGAACAAAAAAATTTGTAATTCAATATTTTTTCTGAATTCACTATTTTTAAAAACAAAATTCATATTCGTACACATAAATTTTATGTAAAATAATTTTAATATTTAGTTGGGTAACTTTACATTAAATAAGCTTGGGAATATACAATTTAAAAAATTTATATAAGTTAATTTATTTTTAAAACGATTTACTATATTAAGGAAATAGTGATTTTACATACTGTATGTCTATCAGATATAGTTTTGCGATTTTTCCCATTGAAAATCAACGGAAATATTGAAAACCGGCAAGCGACTCTATTTTCTAACGTTTTTCCAATGTTGTTGTGGGTTTTTGTAATGTATTGAAACCCGAAAATTAAAAAAAAAGCTGAAAACTGCTCAGAACTTCACTAAATAATCAAAATTTCAAAATTGGGGTTTTCCCCAAAATTCCATACAAATATTGCAATTAAGATCAAACATTTTTAATTTCTAAATTCAAATATTAAAAATTGAAGGGCGGGCAGGCATTTGAAATTTACACATGGGTATGGGGTATGTAGTACTAGGCTCGCTATAAATAACAAGAATAAAAATAATTAAACAGTCAAGGCGTCCCCTTGGAAGACGACATTGTGATGTATACGTGCTTATAAGCAAGTAATAAAAAAATAAAACTAAAAATTAAAGAAAGAATGCGCCGTGAAAAAAAAGTTATATTTTTAAAGTTTTGGGTAGGGATGAAACGATACGTACAAGTACATACTCGATACTTTTCTCTCCATATGAGTACTTTTATCATCGATAGTTTACCACTGAGTTCCAAGGGCTTTCAGACTTTTGCTTGAAGCTACCATAGCTAATCCTGTAATATTGAGCAACCACGAACTCAAAATTTTAAAATAAATAGTCCAGCTGTTTTTTCGAGTTTGTCACGAGACTAGAATTATATCAATTTCATTAAATGATTATACAAATTTTAAATTGTCTTAGATCGAAGCTTCAAAATATTTATTATTTGGTAGCATGTGTCACACAATTGCAAACCAAAGTTTATTTTTCGAAAAAAAATCCGCTAATGCGAGTAAATATCGATCGAGTAAACATCGATCGAATCCCTAGCGAATAAAAGTATCGATATCATAGTGTCGCGGTGGGCTAGTAGGTAGACATCGACCGAATTCCGTAACGAGTAAAAGTATCGATATCATGGTGTCTCGGTGGGCTAGTAGGTAGACATCGATCGAATTCCGTGTCGAGTAAAAGTATCAATATCATGGTGTCTCGGTGGGCTAGTAGGTGGACATCGAACGAATTCCGTATCGAGTAAAAATATCGATAGCATAGTGTTTCGGTGGGCTAGTAGATAGTGTGCTAGTCTATCAGTCCGGGGTTGTGAGTTCGATTCTCACTAAAGACTCTGGAATTTTCGAATTTTCATTACAAGTTGGCAGGAATACCAAGATGGAGCTCAAATATTATCTGGCCAAGCTAAAAATCCATTTGGACTACGGGCAGGCATATATTAAAATGGAGATGCTGTGGAGACCACCTAGCCTTAAGCTAATATTCGTAATTACAATAGACTCTGTGATGAGGAAGAATGGTGACATGTATCAGTCGCTTGTCTGAAATCACTATAGTTGAGATTAAAAGGCTAGTGACAGCAAGAGCCTCAATTAAAGTAAGGTATTCGTAAATTTCTAGTCGGATTACAGAAAACATTGTGGAACGTGGGGGGTCGAAAAGGCAACCAAGAAGAAGTTAGTGGTCTGTTTCGGTATCCCCCCTACAAAAATAATAAATAATAATAATTGATATCATAGTGATATTGTTTCATTTCTAATTATGTATTGAGGAGTAATTTTATCGATAAGTTTTAAATTTAAGATAAAAAAACTGATTATTTTTGTATAAGCCACGTTATCGAATATTCTGATATATAGAGAAGTAAAGTTATCGATTACTGTTTAAAAACTATCGATAACTTTTTATCGAGAAGTAAGTTTGTAGTCGGTAGTCTGATGTTGTCTATGTGTTTAATGCATTACCGTTCTTTTCCTTAAATAATAGTAAAGTTACCAATTACATTTCGACAGAAAAGTAAAGCTATGTATCACTTTCTTATAAAAAAGCAACATTATCGATAACTTTCTTATAGCTTTGCTTGTCGTTATTATTTAAAAATGTTTAGTACATAATTCGAATATCACTAATCGGAACAAAACACAAACAAAAATTGGTTAACTCGATTAAAAATAAAATTTAAAACTTTTGTTTAAACAATTTTATTGTCGAATAATTAACAAACCTAAAAATGATCACTGTAGAGACAAGATTCAAATATGAAGAAAAACATTTAAAGAAAAATTCTTCGTGTATGAGACAAACGAAGAAAATTCTCTTCGCTATGAAGCCGATAATTATTCGTGTGTGCGTGTGTGTGTTTTGTTTTAAGTGAAAATCTGCGTGGGGATTTGTAAAAGAAATTTCTTATTGGAAAATAAAATTCAGTTAGTGTTTCGTATTCGTCGAGTGTTGTTCTCGGTTTCTTCTCGAGGATTTGTTGTTTCTCACATAGAAAATCTTCCTCATCATTTCTTTCATAAATTAAAAAAAAAATACACTCAGCATATGTAGAAAATATATATAGAAATTTACATATATATAAGTATATGTTAAAAAGAAACACATTTCCCCCAAAATCCATGCATATAAAATCGGTGAATTTGGAAAAATAAAAAAAGTTGTGAAGTTGAAAGTGAAATAACGGTTATTTAGCCCCATTTTGTAAAAAGCGATATAAACCTGCGCCATATTTACAGTTATTTGGTAATTAAAAAGTCCTTTTCATAATAAAAGAGCAAAATCAAAAATGAAATAGAAGTTACATAACTCAATAGTGTTAAACAAAATGGCCGCCGTTTTCACATTTATTAACGAGTTTTAAAATTAAAAATATTTTATTTAAAAAAAATGTTTAATTGTTAATGAAATTACAAACAAATTGCAAAATCAAAAAATAAAAATATTTCAAAATGTGATAAAATTTATAGTGAAAATTGAAATAAGAAAAAATAAAAAAAAGAATTACAAAAACCAGAGAAAGTAATAAAATGAACCTGAATTAAGCGTGTGAATGTTACAAGAATTTTCCTCAGAGTACGCTTACAGGGAGGTGAAATGAAAGAATTGTCTCGGAAAATTTCTTTGTCACCGCGTATGTGTGTGTGCATTTGTAATAGTCTGCTTTCACCGCTAGTCATTGCTGCACACATTTTAACGGTTTAACGAACTGAGTTCATTTCTATTTTTGAAATCACCATTGGCAGCAAGTTTACACCACAACACAGCAGCCAGAATCTTTGTTATTTTTTTATTTTTATTTATTATTCTTTTCAGCCATGTTTGGTTCATGATCATTATGTTTTCCCTTGTTCTTTGTTTGTGCGGTTCGGTGTTTTTAATGTGAGTGGTGTGCCATTGAAGAATACTCGGCTACCCTTACCCTCCCTCCCCCTCCTACGTTTATGTGTTGGTTGAACAGATGAATAGATATTTTTTTCTATTTCTTATATATTATTTTCGAGTTAAATAAAAAATATACTATAGTTTTAGCGCCGCTACGTACTCTTTTTCTAAGAACATTTGTAAAATGTTGTTAAATAATTTATATTGTTTTACAAAAAAAAAAAAAAAATAGTTTCTTCCGCTTTTACCGAAATGCAATGTTTACTGATCTTTCTTGCAATTATACCAACAATATCAGCAATTTAAGTATCTATTGAAAAATATTTAATATTTTTCTTTTCTAAAAATAGACATTTTTGCACTCAGTTATTTTGTATTCAATTCCATATTCACATAAACAAGAACGAAAGAAAGATTTGGCTGTTTTGAGGATAGTTAATGTGCTATTCAAAAACTATAGTTTTAAATGGTATTGAAGCGGTTCATATACAAGTATATTTTACAATTGAGGGTGGTCCAGCTTAGGTATTTAGCACATCGAATACTAAGATTACATATTGGCTGAATGTATCACAGCGTTCTCCATCGCCGGCATTAAGGACGGGGCACATAGAATCCGTCATACGTTATACTTTGAAACGTACTGACTGTAACAACGCTCATAAGAAAATCTGTATATCAACTTTCCTGTCCGTTGAAGAAGACGACGGATAACGTATAACGGATTCTATGTGCCCCCGGCCTTTACTCTATAGTATTAAATTTTCGGCGAAGTAAATAATTAATAAAGTGGCTATACAGCTTCAAAATTAATTAAATTGTTGGATATGTCCCGCCAGTATATGAAATACTGTTGTCATACCTTCCGGACGAGACCGCCGTCCACATGTAATGGGAATATTTGTTATTTCTAATTAAACTATAGTATACCAAATGATATTGAATATTTGAAATTTTATTCGTTGAACTATTTATTTTATATACAGATGAAATTTGAAGTCTAGTTTAAGTTCGTTTTATTCTCTTTAAGAAAGAATAATTTAAATTACAAATAAGGTGATTAATATTAAAGAAAAAATGGGAAAATTTAATTTTAGACACCAGAAGAATGGAATGCATTTTCTAGACAGCCACGTCCGTCATCAGCACTCTTCGTATCTATCCACTTTTGGCAGTGTTTAGTCATAAGCATCATCTATTTAACCAACTAAACTCAGATAAAGGAATACGAGAAAAACTGTATTCAATCATCAATCGTTAGTTGATGAGAACGAAGTCTACCACTACACAAATTGCCCCTTGTTTAATCATCTTATTTTTATTGTTGGCATACCTACCGCTGAATCCGTCGTCACTGGGTTTTTGGTGTAGTTCAAGCCACGATTAAAATAAATCGCTCGCCAACCGTACTAAACAAACAGCCAATACAAGCATAACCAAGCAGCATATCCTGTCAGTCCAATTAAAAGACACCAATGGCTTGTACGTTTTTAGACTTAAAGGTTTATCGTTTCAGGATTTTTCGTATAGTATCGGTCTTAAGCGATAGCCCACAAGAAAAAGGTCTGAGCCCGCCAATTTATATCACTAAGACGGCTGATAACACGATTGCCGAACTAAGTGACCAAACGATTGATTGTTCGATAATCCTACTGAAATCAAACTTTATTCAAGTGAATATCTTCCATTTCAGGCCATAAAATGTCCATTATATTGGGTCTGTAGCGATCGCCGTTGAGTAAAATGGGGTGTCCAGATCATTACTGAAAAAATAGATGAGATAAAAATGCGAAAAGATGCTTTTTCGTTCAAATTCCATGATCCTTCATGCAATTCACAAAATTAATTTATTATTAATTTTTTAGTTGTAATACTTTTGGTTTACAAATTGTAAACAATTCCAGAATCTTTGAATCTTTGGCGGGAATCGAACCCACAACCTCTAGACCTATAGTCTATAGAAGTACTCATTGGTTGTCATCAACTCTCAACATAAATACGATGTGCTTCAGAGGAACTCGACGTGCATCAGATGAATGCCGATACTAAATCCATAACTTTAGAGTATTATTTCTATTTTGCAGAAAAAAATCTTACTGCCTGGAAATAGTTAAAGAGAAAAAGGAAAGGAAATAGTTAAAGAGAATATTGTTGGTCGGGTAGAACCAAGTTGTAGTTCAATTATTAAATTTTTGCCATGGTGACTACACAGGTTTGTGCAGATGCATTGTCATGATGAAAAATGGTGTAGTTTTTGCTTCAAATCAGTGTGTCGAAATTTTACCTCAGCCTTGAGTATTTTGCTTGCCTGTGATCGCCTTCTAACGGGAAAATATGCGCATGACGTCGTCTTGTTTTATATCACTCTTGCAGCCTATATGTGATTGAAAATCTATTACATTGCAGTCTTGTTGAAACCACATTTTGTCCAATTTGTCGAGAGTTGCACTCGACAATCAGTCGGTTATAAAATGCATTAGGCAGATGAACGTGTACTCCAACATTGTGCTGGAATGTGTTTTAAAACTTATGAGGTAACATTGATGTCGGTTAAAGGACACATAGGCACAACTGGGAATGAAGCAGCGGATCAACTAGCAAAAGGGAGATCTGCTGTGAATTTCGGTGGACTAGAACCCAGAGTAGAGCTGGGTAATGGCATAATTCGCATGGGGGCCTTGAGCATTGAACAAGTACTAGCAATTACTAGAAATTGTGTGATGAGAAAGAATATCGACAGTTACCAGTCGACAGCCTGAAACTACTAAAGTCAGAAGTAAAGGCTGCACGTGACTCAATGAAAATAAAGTTTCCGCAAATTAAATGCCGATAATCATAGCGAACGTATGGGAGTCGAAAAGGGACCTATGTGGAAGTGGTCTGCTTCGATATTCCCCCTACATTAATATACATATAGTGTATGAAGCGGGACATTAATAATTCTTGCAAAAAAAAACCGACTTCAAAACAGCAAACTTAAAATCATGTTTCTTTAAGACGGTAATTATACAATGATTATATTATATTCGAGGAAGATTGTAGCGGGATTTTTTAAATGTCATTGCACAAACTGTCAATTCAGATAAAAAAACTAATTTTTGAATTCAATAATCTAAAACAAATATCAGTCGATTTTCTACCGGGGGAGCAGTACTTCCGGAGTATATAGGGGCACAAGACCCCAGGGTTCTGTGCTTTTTCAGGTCAAACCAATGCCAAACGACTGTCTGTATACAGCGGATCAAAAGTTTTGCTATATACATAAAATTACACTAACTATTGCGACACCCTGTAATTTCCGAGTTCAAATTTTATACTTGTTATAGCGGTCGTAGCAATACAGGTTCATTGTAAATTTCAACCGTCTGTCTATAACGGCTTAAAAGTTTGGTCATATACATCAAATTACATAAACTATTGCGACACCCTGTAATTTATAATTTTAAATATTTATACTTATTTTAACACACATAGTAATGGACATTCTGTCTAATTGTTAAGTGTTTGTCAATAACTATTTAAAAGATAGGGTCATATATATCAAATGACGTCACCTATTGGGACACCCTTTAAATTCAAATTTTTATATAAATACTTGTTAAAGAGAACTTTGTCATACAGTTTCTTTGTAAAATTTAACTTTTTGTCCATATACATCAAATTACATTAACTATTGGGACACCCTTTAATTTCCAATTTTAAATATTTATACTTGTTGTTATACGAGACATAGTAGTGAATATTCTGTCTATTCTTCAAGTGTTTGTCTATAACGGTTCCAAAGATAAGGACATAATGGTCAAATTACATCAATAATGGGGACACCCTTTAATTTATCCAAATTTTATACTTGTTGTAATAGCGGACTAAGCAATATAGGTTCTTTGTAAATTTCAACTGTCTATCTATAACAGTTGAAAAATTTGGCCATATATATCACTTTTACATTAACTATTGGGACACCCTTTAATTTCCAAATTCATATTTTACACTTGTTATTATAGCGGACTTAGCAATACAAGTTCTTTGTAAATTTCAACTGTCTGTCTATAACGGTTCAAAAGTTTGGCCATATATATATCAAAATAAACCAACAAATGGGACACCCTTTCATTTCTAATTTTAAATATTTATACTTATTATAACAGACATAGTAACGAACATTATGTGCAACTTTCAAGTGTTTATCTATAACGGTTCAAAAGATAGGACCATAAAGGTGAAATTACGTCACCTATGGGGTCACCCTTTAATTTTTAATTTTATTTTTTAATTACTTTTTGTTATTGGGAGCTATAGTGATACGCACTTTTTTCTAATTTTAAATGGGTGACCTATAAAGTTCATAATACACGTAAAAAACATGTATGTTGTATGGGGACACCCTTTAATTTTTAAACTTTTAAACTGTTTTTAAAATGGGACCAATCTGTAGCCATAACCTTTCTAATGGCGCAAAAATTTTTAAAATCGGTTCAGAAATGACCGAGTTCTGAAGGCACAAACATACAAAAAAAAAAAAAAAAAAAAAAAGCAACACACAGACGAATTGATAACCTCCTTCTTTTTTTGAAGTCGGTTAAAAATCATGGAGATAAAAAAAAATAAGAAAAGAATAGAAACATGATTTTCGAAACCAAGAATAAGTGCGATCGCTAGAAGATCTGTATTAAATTTAATATTTTTATTAAGCAAAATTTAAAAAAAAACTGTTTTTTGATCTTAAAGAAGTCATATTAACACGTGTCATCATAAAGGTATTTTATAGCATATGACTAAAACAGAAAATACGAGTAGACTTTCTAATTTGTCTTTTATTTTATTTTATTTTATTCTATTGTATTTTTTAAAGACTTTCGTTTTAGATATTTTTTTTTAATTTAAACTGAAAAAAAAACTCAAGCGAAATTCTTGAAAATTCACACATTTATAAAATATAAATTAAAGTGTTTTTTGCTTTCACTCTGGGTGATATTCTTTCTCAACAATTGGCAATTAAAAATTAAATATTTGTCCAAAACTTCGAAAACAAAACCATAAAATTTGAAACAATCATCTTTTTTTTTAAATTAAAAATAAATAGACACAATCGTTACTTAAAAGATCATTATTTTTTTTTTCTTTTGTTGAAAAAAAAAGTATTAATCAACACCAGAACTGGCTAGAATTTTTTTCCATGCGAATGGCAAAAGGAAAAGCAATCCAAAGAAAATAATAAAATTATATACAACCCCAATATTCGAACATAATTTTTTGCATATTTTTTTAATGTTTAAATAAAAATGACTTAATTATATTAATCACCGGATGGTTACCAAGAAATAAAAAAATAAATTTTTCCATTTTTAAAAATTTTGAACGTAGACTTATTTTCAGCAATTTGTTTGTAATTAAAATAACAATTTGTTTTCGAAACGAAAGTGAAACTAAATTTAAATGAAATTTCAAGGTGAATTTTTCGTCTTTTTGGTGTAAAATGTTAAAAGAGACACAAGTGTTTTTTTTTACGATAAATAAATAAGAGTGAAAATAAAAAACTTCGAAAAATATTTAATTTTTATAAATTAATTTGAGATAAAATAAAGTGTGAATTGAAGAGGAAAAAAGAAGTAAGAAAAGAAGAAAATACGAAAATTATTAAACAAAAAAAAAAATAAAAATAAAAAATTAAAAGCATTTTACAACAAAAGTATTTAAATTAAAAACTCGCGTTTTTGAAAATAAAAAAAAATTAAGAAAACATGTCGGGGCAACCGCCGCCAAATGGACCACGTGGCTGGAATCCACGTGTAGCATCGCCGTCATCTTTAACGTATCGTCCTCCATCTCCTTGGACGCCAGTAGCGCCCAGCCCACCACCTATAATATCGGGACCACGTAGACCATCAATGCCCTCACCGGCACCCATGAGCCCCACGCCATTTGCTCATGCTATGTCGCCAGGTCCCAGTAATTTACGTGGCACTAGAGGTTCCAACAATATCCCACATCCAAGACCACAATGGCCCCAGCAATCCCCATTAGCCGGTCATCTCTCCCCGGCTCCCTATCAGCCACTATCGCTTCAACCCAGCTACTTTTCCAACCAAACCGGAACGCAGTCCCCATTAGCACAATTGCCACCAAAGGTCTGTCCGTCGCCTACAGCTTATGTAGGATCTAATGGTCCAAGGCCATTTCGACCACTGCAACATCAAAACTCTTATGGCGGCGATCCAGCCAGCTCTTTTCAACTCTCGCCCACACCATCACCGATTGTATGTCAGACGCCTAATTCTGATTTTATGTTTGGCAGCAGTCGTCATACTCCCATGTCGCATGCTTATGAAACACAACAATATCAACAACAACAATATCCGAGGCAACAATCACAACCACAACACTACACACCACCGTCATCGATGCAACAACAACGTCCTCAATCACAAGATCAATACGACTATGTTGGTGTACCGCTAGAGCCTCCACAGCCTAAATCGTATGTGATTTATGATGATGAAGAGGAATATGGTCCATCAACAGCCGAAATAATTGCCAATCAATCGCAAGATTATGTCGATGAAAAACTTGCCGAATATCAAATGACTATTTTACAATTGCAAGGTAAGTTTTGAATTTTCTCTTAACTCAATTTAATTGATTTTAGTTAAAAAAAATCTTAATGAAATGAAAACCTATATATTTTTGAGCTGTAGGAGATCCACAAACCTTGCCTATTAAAGAATTTTTTTTTTCTTTCCTTCTTTATGTAAAATGTAAGTTTTTAAACAGTTTCATATTTTTACACTTTTGCACTTTTTATAAAAATGCAAAAAGAGTTTATGTAAGTCTAAGCAGCTCCACTCGAAGACCTACAAAATTAAAAAAAAAAAATTTTTTTTTCAAAACACTATGGGTTGGTGTGTTCTAATTGTGCAAATATAGTCGTTTTACTTCAAATCAAAGTCAAATCAGCAGTATGAATAATGATTGCCGCCAAGAGTTGAACCCTTTTTAAGTTTATCGTATCAAAAACCGCGTGCAGCCGAAAAAAACTGTCGCCACGATCTTGTTAGCTGCAAAACACACACATGTGAGGTAAACATTTCCATTGCCGGATCAATAATCAATATAATTCATCTGAGTTGGCCTATGTGTTTCTATTAAGAGTGGCGCTATGGGTTCTCAGTATTTAGAACACTTACAATTTTGAACCGATATTTTTATTTCAAACGCTTTTAGAGCTTAAGATACATACAGAAAAGCGTTGAACAATTTTTCACTACGCAGCGATACCTTACCTTAAGAATCTATCATCAGAGTTGCACAATTAAATTGAAAATCAAATACTGCTCTGTTATTGTAATATTTTTTTGCATCCAGCGACTTAAAAAGAAATGATTTAGTAACAAAATCATTCGATTCTCTCCCACTGTGCAATGGCTAATGTTTTAATTGCTAAACTTGATTTCAACCAAAATGGATTCTGAAAGTTTTTATCATAGGTACTAAAGCAGTGCATGAGCACAAAAAATTAAGCTCATAGGACGCTCATTATAATATTTCATTGAATTCATGTTTGTTCATTGCACACGAGTAACGATGGGTGGACAATAATAAACAGAGAAAACCAACGAGCTAAATACGATGAGCATACAGAGTTTGCATAAGCAAGTTTAAAGAAGTATGAGTAAATGTTGAACATAATAACAATGAACTTGGGCGAGTGAAACACGAACACAGTTCGAGTGTACAAAAAAAAAAACACAGCATTTGTAAATAGCTTTACTTGTGTTCATTTTAAGATCTATATTTCTTAAGAAATACATAAAAAAACCATGAGTGCAAGCAAAAAGCACTTTGCCTTATCCAAAAGTTCTACGCAACTACTAAACAAAACACTCTAAATGTTACGAACATAAAACGATTAAACTAGTATAGAAAGTTTGTGTTACTCGGTCAGCTCATTGCGTTACGATACGAACAGAGGTTTGCTCACTAATAGCATGTATACAGTTAGCTGGATTGTGTTCGACTAAGACCACTTGCTCATGAGCTTAAAGGCATATTTATTAGATGAACTTGCTCATGCAACTGTTTATTACCATCATACCTTATCTATACATCTATACATATAATAAAATAGTAACTCATTTCCGTCTGTCTGTCTGTTTGCTTTTCATTTGTGTTCGCATCACGTAAAAACTCCTGGATGGATTTTAACAAAATTTTGTGAGGAGGTACCTTACTATCCTGATTCCAATATAGGATACATTTTTTCCACAAATATATCTCATTTCTAAGAGAAAGTGGAGAAAAGGTAGTTGAAAAACGCAAATTCTGGTTTAAAGGTATTAAAATTTTCGGTTCAAAACTGGGATATTTTAAGCACAGTTGCACACCTTTGATTTTTGAAAGTGGGATATTGTAAACACTATTGCATAATATTAGACGCCAATTAAATAAAATTTGTATTTGATTTGTAATTTTACTTTGTGGAATTACAACGTTATTAAATTTTTTAAACACGTTTTACAGAGCCTTACAATAGTTTTTAGAATTTTTTATAAATTTTAGAATTTTATCCAGGGATGGGTACTTTTATATAAAGTAAATACATAAACCATAACTGAATCACTATAAAAGTAAGAGTCTTACAATTGGTGTGGAATAATTTCAAAGCAAAATCGAGCAAAATATTGTTAGGAAGCCCACGACGTGGCGGGTACAGCTAGTCTTAAATAATTCGATGTAAATTAAATTTTATACAGAACATTTTAAATTTATTTGTCGAACTTTAACATTTTATTTGAATGTAACATAATTTTATTTAAAAATTATTTTTGTTGCCATAAAAAAGCTTATTTTTTTGAAGCAATAATCGCCATTAATCTTAATTACTTAAACAAAACATTAATCTTTTTTGGTAGAATTCATTTTGAAATATTTTTAATTATATGTTTGTATCTACATATTTCCTTTTGTTCCTTCAGCAGTGCAACTCTTGTGAAATAAATAAATTTATAAAAAGAAACATTTTTAAATAAATTTCTAAATATATTTCAACATTTAGTACAAAAAGAGGGAACATTTTCGAAAACTATTTTTGAATTTCGACACAAAGTGAGGCTAAATCTAGACATGATGCACTTCATTACCCCATAAAAAGAATATAAATAGACATGAAAAGTGAACGCACCAATTTTTGGCAATGGATTTGAGAGTTTTTTTGTTAAGGGCAAATTTGTTTTTTCATTATAAAATCGATAAATTTTTAATGAAAACTTTTTGTGTTGTGTTAGCGTTTAAATATATTTTGTTGTTTTTTGTGTGACGTGTTTTTCACAAGAAAAGTTTTGTTCCGCAAGTCTTTTTTGTTTTTTGTTAAAGAGACGCAGACAGACAAAATACAAACTTGCGCAACAAAACCTGCCCTATGGAAAACCAGTATATAATATATAATCCTAATGATGTGTTTGCTACTTTAGTAGTAGTAGTTCACCCAAGTGCTTAAAGAAATACATACATCTGCAGGACAGGTTCAGCTTAGCTGAGTATACACCTGCTCTTGCTTTACCGTCCATAAGAGAACCTTCAGTAAAAATGCTGATGTCGTTCTCCATACCCTGATTGTGTATCGCCTTCCGAAATGAGTGCCCGTTGCAGTCATTTGACTATTTTTCTTCTAATCAAGCGTTCCATCGGTATTTGAGCTTCCCTAACCTCCTTACTAACTAGGTCTAGAATACTCTTTGCCCGACGTTCGGCCCGAAGCTATGCCAAATGGCATCGCTCATCATACGCAAAGCTGACATTGCAGCCGTTGACCTAATGAATAAATCCAACGCCAGCAATAAAAATTAGATAACTTGTTTAAAAATGGATGTCCTTAGTATCATGATGTTTCGCATAGCCCCAGATCCTAGACGAATTGCTAGATAATTTGAGAATATCATTACCCGAAAATTATATAGTTCCTGAAACAAGGAGGACATAAAAGACAAAAGGAAAGGAATGCAATAAATAATTAAACATTTTGCCAGACTAAACATTAACATTTGTCTGGTTATTCCAATTTTTAAATTTATGCCTTTCACCTACTCCAGGATCTGCAGTTCGAGCTAAACATTCGTATAGAAAGTCAGAATTCTATAATTCAGCTTTTATTAATTGACCTAAATTGAGTTTATTGTGATACTCCATCAATGTATGACTTTTGATTAGGAACTATAACGTAATATAGCTATTTGAGGCCTACCAATCGGCCAGTGCTAGAGTGATACGAAAATCTATGAAATGTCAGTAAAAACGCCTGGAAGGTCAGTAGAGGGCAGTCACTTCAACGACGTTGACAATGACTCGTGTGCATTGTTTATCGACCCGATCGATCGATCGATTTTACGTCTCAATTACAATTTTTAATGAAAAAAAGTTTAACTTCAAAAAAATTTATTTCTACCCAGTTTTCGCCAAAAATATCTGCGTTGTTTGTAATAATTACCAGCCTATTTACTGTTTATTGCCTTGAAATCATGTATACTTGGTTTAGCTGTCGATGTAAAAACATGTCTAATATGTCTTTTAAGTTCTTTAAATTGAATTTTGAGGGATAATCTGGTTTTTGGGGTGGCGGAATGGTGCAGTGGGTACAGAATGGGCTTGCATAAAAAATCAACCACCCCAGGTTCGATCCTTGGCAGAGGACGAACATTTTTAAAAATGGTTTTTTGAGAGATTTAAGATCAAGTAGCTACAATCCCTCCTCCAGACATTTCATCACAAAAGCCCCAAACCTCCCCGTTGGAAAAAGAGCATAAAATCATGTCAAAAAGGTAAGGCATCCGCCACCCCCTGGAATAAAAGAAAAAAGTAGGAATTAAAAAATTAGTTAGGTTTCCCACCACTACACCAAATACACGGAGGGCGTTTTTCTTGGCAACGACAGATGGCAGCTCCATTATTCTAGGACCTGCTACAGCAGACCAATCATCTACTTAACTAGAACAATAATCGATTAACGAACTCAACGAACTAGGACCGTGCAATCTTATGAGGAAAGACGCGAAAACAATTGCGACAAATCGTGTAAGATGGAGATGCTTTGTGGAAGCCATATGCTCCTAAGAGGGTAATGGAAAAAAGCTGATTTATAAGGCAATTTCGCTGATTGCTCCAGCCAGCTCATTAGTAAAAACCTCTACCCAAAAATTACAAAATATCAAAGTTTATACTGAAACTACAATAATAGATAATGAATTAATTTTTCTTACTTCAAATGTAAATGTTCGAGTTAAAACCAAACATCTCACAAACGCAATGAGTGGATAGTGCACAACACGGGCACTTGCAAAATTATTATTAAAAAATTATTTTAAATTCATCAAATTCCGAATTTTATATCCAATCCCAGCTACATTATATATACATCTATACATATAATAATAAAGTAGTAACTCATTTCCTGTCTGTCTGTCTTTTGTGTTCGCATCACGTAAAAACTACTGGATGGATTTCAATGAAATCTTGATTTCAATATAGGATAGTATAGGATAATATTTTGTCCGCAAAAATTTCTTATTTTGAAGAGAAAGTGGAGAAAAAGCAGTAAAAGTATGCCGAGGCTTCTTTAAGGCTTCTTTTATTTTTGAAAGCGGGATATTTTATATACGGTTGCGTAACAGATGGCGCTGTTTTAAAGAAATGAGTAACTTATTTCCCAATGGTATTTTGCAAAGCTTTACAATAATTTTTAGAATTTTAGAATTTTATATAAATTTTACACAGGGATGGGTACCTTTATATAAAGTAAATACGTAAGAGTCTTAAACATTTTCATAGCAAAACCCAACAAAATATTGACAGAACGCTAGTTGTGTTATAAAACAGAACAGTGGATCCCTTTTGTTTTGGCCTTTCAAGCATACGGGATTAAAGTACTCTGATTGGTTTTATTAAATTCGGCATCCAGTCTTCTATATTTCTAGCTACTATATCTTTGCGATACCAACACAAATCTAATAATATGTATTTTCGTAATGCCTACACTTGTCCAATTATCATCATGACGTATATGACATCTATGATCTTTTCAACTGCTACTTACACTAAAGCTATATATTGAAATACGACGGACCAATGTTGTACACCTTACAGTTACAGTTTTTTTTTCTTTTCTTTTCTTTACAATTAAAAACGTATTCATTTTCAATAAAAAGTTAGTTGTGATGACGCAAGATTTTCGCATTGAGATCGCTAGTTACTTGATTAATTTGTGGCCTTTTACTTGAAGTGTTGCTGAATGTCACTATTATCTTTTTTTATTAACACAATAAATGCAATTCAAGTCGATCGTTTGAAAGAGAGTAAAGATTTAAATTAAATGATTTCATTATATTAAAACGAGAACGTCGATAAAAACGATAAAAACAACTGTAATTCCAAATGTAGTACATCATTGTTTGGTTCGCTTTCATCAATACTGACACAATGATGATGATGTGATCTTGTCATTATGTAAGTTTTCATACATTGGGAAATTTAAAGAATTAAAAAAAGTAAAAAAAAAAAATTAGAAAACACCGACACTTTGAAAAAAAAAAATATAAATAAAAAATAAAAAAGTTTTCCTATTCATTTCAGCTTGTGCCATTAATCATCCTCAATTGTATTCTATTGGGAAAATGTTTTTTTTTTAATAATGTTTCTGTTTAGCAATTAAATTTAAATTTTAATTAAAAGTGTTTTATTTTTTTAACAAAAAAAAAAAAAAAAAAACAAAAAAGAAAAAATAACAAAGGTGTTTCTATTGGTTTAGACTGTAAACATTAATTGTCACTTCAGATTTTTCTCGCAAATTTTTCTTTTGTTTTTTTTTTTTTGTTTTATTTATTTTATTTTTTCATTATCTAGTTTACACAAACAAGTTATAAAACTGGAATATAATTGCATGAATATACGCTTTTATTTCATTAGTATTCCAAATACAATTTATTTATTTCAACCTTAATAAACGGCAGATTATGTCATTTATGATGTTATTGATTTTATGTTTTTCAAACGTATAAAAACTTTAGAGTAGATTTTTAGAAAATAATTTATAGCCATACAAATTTTGCAAGGTTTTCTACTTGTCGCTAGTTGTTTGAAATGTTAAAGCGAATTGCTTGTTGCAGGATATTTGTTCACAGCCTTAGTTTAGCTTGTAGAATGGCACTATAAACTAAAGCAGCATAAGGATATCATTTGTAGTCCATTGTTAATCTCCTTTCATTTCACAGAGTTATTTGGTTGTCGTCTAGTAGTCATCATTAACCGCTTCTAGCCTACAAACACTATTATCTTCGATTTTTATCATCCTCCACATTTATGCCTGTCAGACTATCAGATGCTATTTAAAGTATCTTGTCACCGGCTCAGTTATTAAGCTTACGGTACTCCGATTGTTTAACTACTATCTTCGCTTTTCTGCCTTCTTTTTTTTAAGACAACACTACCTCTGCGAAGTTTTTTGTTTGTCGGCAGAAAACACCCAGAGTCTTTGGCGGGAATCGAACCCCCGCAACCTCTAGACTGATAGACTAGCGCGCTACCAATCAGTGTTATGGGTCACTAAAGTCCCAACAATTACAAGATCGATTTATATAGGTATGGTGCACGGTCGATCAAGTGTGCTGTTGCACTCTCAACAGACGGAGTTGGGATAGTCTCCAAACCCCTAAGCAAGAGGCTATAATATGGATCTAGGCTTGCCTTGGATAAGGCTTGCCATATTATATAAATGGCTACTCATTGTGACTGTATCACACACAAATTGGGATTGGTGGCAGTCGTAAAGTGTCGTTATACTACACAATGGGGGCGCTAGTCTACGCTTAAGTTTCACTCGGTGGTAAGACCACCGTGAGATTAGGCCAACTAGGCAGGTACTCACGTTAATCTTGTTCCACAAATCTTAACTTTCTACTAAACTATTGCCTAGGAGAAGTTTAGCATTCCCATTAAAAGAACGCGTTGTAGTTTCCAAAATTGCCAGCCTAAAACCTCTTCCTTACCCGTTGTAGGAACTGACGTTTCTCACCTTACTGTATTCGTTCATTCTTTTAATATTTACCTGGGGGTAATAGGGGGTACATTGGAGATACCGTAAAGATAAACCTAAGAGCACACCGTTTAAAAAAGTAACATTTTTGTTACTGAGAGAGATCTTCTTGAGCACCACAATAAAATGTCCTTTGCTTCTTTTTTGATACCGCCAATAAACAAAGCTTAACAAATTTAATATCCCGACCCCAGCTGAGGTATTTGGCATCCATAATCTAAGGACTAGTGTTAATGGATTTTTTGGGGTTTTATATTCCACAGGAGATTGGGGTATTTTTAAAGACTTATTAACCCTTAACCTCTTTAGGGACGTAGGCACATATGTGTACGTTTAGCTTTTTTGAAATGAAACTATTTTAAGAGAAATAAGTGAAAAGTTTTATCACAGGATTGCATTCCTATTTCGCAATATATCAATTTATGAAACATTTAAAAAGATTAAAGTTATTCCGGAAATTAGAGCAGATTCTATAGGACACTATCCTTTAAAAGTTGAGTATAAAAAACCCCCACGATGTCGTGATAAAAATTATACAAGACGAACTCACTATATGTGTTGAAAGTGTAAAAAACCCGTATGCCCTGAGTGCATGAAATATTTCCGTTCATAGATGAACTCTACGCTAAATGGCCACATATGTCGACATTATATTTCTGTGTAAAATTTACTATTTTTATTTTTATCTTATATTACTGAATTGTTATAAATATAAGGTAAACAACAACAACAATGAAAAATAAAATCAATGTTTTTTCACTTAAAAAAATGTTGTCCCTGAAGAGGTTAAACGGACATAACGATCGGGATAGGTTAAACAAAATCTGTTGTTGATTTAGGGTCAGCTGAGGAGAGCCTAAAAATAGAAGATAAAAAAAATTGATTTTTATTTTTTTATTAGCGGTAAAAATATTCCCTTTTCCTGCAACGGGATCAATAACAAATAATCTTATGTATAAAAAATAATACTAGTTTAGGGTTAGAGGGAATATTCATCCGTTAAAGAAAATACAATGTACAAGATTAGCAAAAAAATAATTCATGTTTAAGATATTAGATACAAATCTATGAAAACTGGAAGAACTTACCATATATCACCAAGTGATTTCAAAGATATATACCGATTAAAAAATATACTGAAAGGTAATAATTAAAAATTGAAAAAATAACTGGGATTGATAAGTTGGTGGGAAAAGTATTCCCTCTAAAAGTAGCACTCTACTTTCGGTCTACAGGGGACGATATAAGTTGTCCTTCTGACAGTAAAGATCAATGTGACATATGCGTAACGAGAAGCGATACCAAGCTACATACTATATTATATACTCCTCTGTCGCTTGCTTGGATTGGCATACTCTCCTTTACTTTCTTTAAGATCTCAATTGTACTCCCCTGCTCGTCTGACTACAAAAGTGAAATAAAAAGAGTTTATGAAATTAAATATCACTTGCACTTTTTAAGCCAATGTAGATAAACACAAAAGAAAAACAATGCACAATGGGGGATTTTACCAAAAAAAAAAAAAAAAAATAAATAAAAATAAAAAATGGAAATAAATTTGTAGTTATAAAAATAAAAAATCGCATAGGTTTAATGTTTTAAGTACGACTTCGCAGCTTCTATAGTCATGTCAAGTCTAAATGAAATCAAACCAGCCGCTTAGAAACCATAGATTTTTTATTATTATTTTTTTTTTGAAAAATATAATATCTCACTGTGCAATGGGAATTATTATGGTGAGAATGTTGATAAGATAAGCTTACTGATACTGATAAAATTAAGCGATACCATTTTTTTTTTTTTTTTGCCAATTACACTTGTTATTACTCACACTTGATAATTAGTTCTCGTTATATGATAACAGAAATTTGTAATAATTATACATATCTGTTTTCGAAATAAAAATGAATAACACTGGTCTACATAATTTACCCTTTTTCTCATCTTTTACAAATTATTATTTTTAAACAAAAATTCAGAAAAAATCTTAAGAAAAAAAATAAATTAAACAATTAAAAATGCTACGATTTTCTTAAATATTTTTGCTTCATGTTAGTTCTTATTTTAAGACTATGTTACGTCAACATCCTTTGAATTTATTTGTCTTTATAACTCCATTTCATTTAAAAATATATTTTGCATAACAGTTCAAGCTTACAGTCCAAAGTAAAGTTCATTCCATTTATTTTAAATTAAAAACTTTTCCTGTGTCTACCCTTTGCCTTAATTATCTGAATGATATTTTTTGAAACATTTAACTGCGAAAGTTACCAGCAGTGTTTGAAAATTATGATTTTTAGCTATGGGTCATATATGGGAGTAATGCATTATGAATCAACTAATTGCCTATTTTATTGAAAATTTTCAAGTTACGCTGAAAAAAGTTACGCCCAATGGAAACAGATATTTTTATGGATATGTTACATAAAGAATAAAAGTTCAATATATATTCGAATCGAAAAAATTAATTATTTTCGGGTTGGGGTGTTAGGTTCTATAGCTCTTCATCTCCATAAACCAAAGGCACATACTTAATTTGATTTTAATATGTCATACGATATGACCTGTAGAGCGTTTACAAAATTTGGGAGTAAGTAAACTACCCCTTCCCGATTATAACCAAAATTTATACAGCTCTTCATCTCCATAAACCAAAGGCACATACTTAATTTCGTTTTAATATGTCATACGATATGACCTGTAGACCGTTTACAAAATTTGGGAAAAAGGAAACTACCCCTTGCCCTTTCCCGATTATGCCCAAAAACTATACAGCTCTTCATCTCCATATGCCAAAGGCACATACTAAATTTCAATTGATATGTCAAACGGTATGACCTGTACAAACTCCACAAAAATAGTGGCATACACAACCCTCAGACATCATCGCGAAAATAGTCAAAATGGATTCAGGAGACCTCAAAACGTATAAATCCGTCGAAATCTCGACCTAGATTTTTTTCATGATTACTATACTTTACCTTATACTACGTATGGTAAAGTAAAAATCCAGCTATAAATTATTTTGATATGATATTGGACAAAAATTGATGACACGTTTTTTAAGGCCCCACTGAATTTCTAAAACTTTCGAGACCCGCAAATAAAAATTGGTCAATTTCGCAAAACAGAGTATAGAGTTGTACTACCCTTTGGTAGTAGAATCGAAGCTATACTCTCAAAACTTTTCCAAAAGTTTTAATTTGCACTGTGTAATTAATGTCTTTGACACACTTAATCAATTTTTATTTGACTTGCGTTATATTTTAGTACTTTACTGACAATTGTCTCCCATCATGCCATTGTCAAATAATACTTTGCAATGTAAAGTAAAAAGTAACAGGTAAGTTTAATCGGGTGGTTTAACCGGTGCAAATTTTACGACTTATCTACTTTTAGGGTCTAAGGGACTTCTTAGAGATCCCTAAATTTCTAAGAACAAACCAACAAATATTCCATTGAAATTTCTTCAAGGTTAACAACCACCTGCCGTTTAAAATTATAAATATGTATGTATAGGTACATATGTATGTAAGTTATAAAATTGAAAAAATGAATCCGAAAAATTTCCTTCACATGCAACAGGTATATAGTTAGTTTGGTTGGTTTTACCAGGCCATTTGTAGTAAAACCTCTTCTTATTATCAAAGCTCTTTAAATGCTCCCTCCCTAGTTATCACGAAAAAACTAAAAAATTATTTACTGAGAATTTTTTTACAACTTAATGAGAAATTTCGAAATACAACAGCAAAATAAATCAGCAATCCAAGAAATAACAAGGACGGTACATAATTATAAAATAATTTACAGGTTTGTAAAAAACTACCGTGTTTAAGGTGAAAATGCTATTTAAAATCCATTAAAGATGCCCGGACACATTCGTTGTTGCGTAAAAAAGGTTTTTTGTTGTTACTACTAGTTGTTTTTTTTTGTATTACTTAAGTAATTGTTTGTACACCCGAACTATGTGCATGTTTCACTCCAAACATAAAACTGCTTGATACTGTTTTACTACCCTTTGTTAATAGAATCGAACCTATGCCCTCAAGTCCGTGTATTTTTCGAAAATATGAATAATATGATGCACTGTGTAATTAATGTGTTTGACACACTTAATCATTTTTTGTTTGACTTGCGTAATATTTTAGTACTTTACTGACAATTGTCCCATCATGTCATTGTCAAATAATACTTTACAATGTAAAGTAAACATGTAACAGGTAAATTTCATCGGGTGGTTTAACCGGTATACATTTTACTACCTACCTGTTTTTAGGGTCTAAGAGACTTCTTAGAGACCCTTAAATTTCTAAGAACAAACCAACAAATATTCCATTGAAATTTTTCTTCAAGGTTAACACACCACCTGCCGTTTGAAATTGTAAAATTGAAAGAAAAAGGAAAAATAATCCGAAAAATATCTTTCACATGCAGCAGGTAGTTGTTTTCTTGGTTTTACCGGTCCATTTATTTTACTACCTGTTCTTATTATCAAAGCTCCCTAGATACCAAGAAAAAACTAAAAAATTATTTACTGAGAATTTTTTTACAACTTAATGAGAAATTTCGAAATGCAACAGCAATCCAAGAAATACAACAATATCAAAAAAAGTAAAAATCAAATAAATTTGCAGGTTTGTAAAAAAACTACAATTTTTAAGGTAGAAATTGCTATTTAAAAGCCCTATAAGGTGCCCAGACCCATTCGTTTTTGCGTAAAACTTTCTTAAAGGGTTTTGCTTTTATATATCCGTGTATTTTTCGAAAAGTTCTAATATGTTGCACTGTGTAATTAATGTCTTTGATACACTTAATCAAATTTTGTTTGACATGTGTTATATTTTAGTACTTTACTGATAATTTTCCCATCATGCCATTGTCAATTAATACTTTACAATGTAAAGTAAACAGGTAACAGGTCAATTTCATTGGGTGATTTAACCGGTATAAATTTTATTACTTACCTACATTAGGGTCTTAGAGACTTCTTAGACCCCTAAATTTCTAAGAACAAATCATGAAATATTCTATTGAAATTTTTCTTCACGGTTAACCAACTACCTGCATACATATAAATATGTATGTGTATGTAATTTATAAAATTGGAAAAAAAAATAATCCCAAAAATTTCCTTCACAGGTAGTTAGTTAATTTTGTTGCTTTTACCAGTCCATTTGTTTTACTACTTGCTTTTATCAACAACGCCTTTTAAATGCTCCCCAGATCTCATAAACGAAATAAAAAACTATTTACTGAAAAAATTTTTTACAACATTTTTTACAATTTCAAAATACAACAATAAAACCATATTTATAAAAAATAAAATAAATTTAAAATCTATTTTTGAAAAAATTTTTCATACAAAAGTTGTTCTAAAATACATTGTTTACAAAAGCTGTTCAGTTTTAACGTGGCAGAAACTTTACTGTAATTTTTTAGTGATAAGTTTGGAGTCCCTGTAAGGTATTTTTCTTTCAGAAAAACTGCAGCTAAGAATTACATCTATATCTATACATATAATAAAGTAGTAACTCATTTCCGCCTATCTGTCTGTCTGTCTTCTTTTCATTTACGTTCGCATCACGTAAAAAGTACTGGATGGATTTTAACAAAATTTTGTGAGGAGGTACCTTAGTACCTGCTGGTCCCAATATAGGATATTTTTTTTCTGCAAAAATATCTTATTTCCAAGAGAAAGTGGAGAAAAAGCAGTGAAAGTACGGAGTTGAACTAACCGGATATGAATGCTTTATTTTTTATAAAGTAAAAAATACATAAACTGATTTGTAGCATATCTTAAGGAGGAACTAAGTACTACTGAATTTAATTTTTGAAAGTTGTTTATTTTAAAACACAGATCGTTTTAACTACTTAGAACGCCACGGCTCCTTTATTTTTGATATTTAAGCACAGATGGCGCTAAAAACATATGCCAAATAGCCAATTAAATAAAATGTGTATTTGTTTTAAGTCGCGTACAAGTAGTATAATGGCCCAATTGCCATCACACTTATCACAACTATCAGCACTTTCCTGTTCAAATCTAGAAGTAGCTTAGTTTTTGCAGCGTTATGTCTGGGCCAAATTGCCCGTGAGATTCTGAAATCCTCCCTGACTTCCCAAGACCGTTTAGTTCAGCCTACTACCCACCCAATCGGACAGAAGGCTATAGTAGTGGCTTCACCGATTCTCTTTCAAAGTTATTATTTTGAATAATGCCAATGCAAATTCAATGCCAATGAAAAAATTCCAAGTATGCCATGCGTGTTATAATTACTAAGAAATAGGAAGCTCTTTAAGTTCTTGGTTTGAAAATCCAGTGCGATGGTAGCTGGATTAAACTACCGATGATAGTGTGACCATATGACAACAAGTAAAAGTGCTATATTCGGCCGTGCCGAATATATACCCTTCATCACAGTGATTTTATTTATACAGCATAATCCATATTGTTGACTCTTTACATAAATTAAAATAAGTGGTATGAGAAAAAACTCATTATTCATGCTTTAAAGAAATAGAAGACAGCGGCGACGCAGCTAAATGAAAACAAATTCCGTTGGCTACAATTGTCGCCGTGTTGTCAGCTACATACTTAATGATGTTGAAGACGACAGCTACATCGTAAACTCTGACATTGTTGTAGAAATACTTATTTTGCTTTTATAAAATTAAATAACTTTTTCTAAAAATTATAAATATTTCCTCCAAAACTTTTTGTTTGTATATGAATTTGTAATTTACAATTTTGTGACATTTTCTTTTGTTGAATAAAATAGAAATTAGCCTAAGTTGACGACAGCCACAACGGTGGTCGTGTAGCCATGTAGCAATACTGGCTTTAAAATAATCGTTTACCTTTAAACGTGAGAGTTTTGACAGTTTGTAGTCGGTATCCTGATGTTGTTTATGTGTTTAATACCTCTAGGTTTTAAAACAGAGATCTCATCTATTTAAAAATCAAATATGTTACTCTATAGGCATACATAATATTAAAAATATGTTATGTTACAGTCATGATTTTCATTTTCACAGAAATATTGAAATTTTCTGTTTAATCATTCGAAAATTTTTTTTAAAAATATTTTTTTTAATTTTTTGTAAAATTTTATTCGAAAATTTTTTTGAAAATTTTTAAAAAAATTGTTTTTTCGAAAAATTTTCTGTATAAATATCATTTTGCAAATGGTTTGTAAAATTTTTTGTGAATGTTTAAAAAAAAATTATATTGTTTTATAATAAATTAAAAAAAAAAAATTTAATTAAAAAAATTTTATTGATTTTTTTTTTAAATTTAGGACCTTCCTGCAATGTATATATGTTAGAATGGTCAGACTAAAGCAAAAAAAAAATCCTTAAACAAATTTCGTAATATTGACTCCTTATGTGCCCTTTAACTGCTCCTATTTGCCAGTGGGTACCCTGTGGGTTGATTGGCTATTGCTTTCTATAAAGGTCTTTAATACAAATCAAAGCAGAAAATTCCTCCCAACCTAAAAACAAACAAAAGTAGCCCCACGTAAGAGGTTATTGACCCCCGAGATCTGTATGCACCCCTACCTGTTGCGGTCTAATAATTATTTGACAAAAAAGCAAAAGAGAAACATTAAAGCCGAAAAAATTAAAAAAAAACGTGAAAAAATATAGGTGGGCGTGGTTTTTGGCCCGCAGCCTCCAAGGGGATATCTGATGTTGCTAAATTGCAATCCAAAATTATCGAAACTATGCCTCACAGATTGGTGTACTTAAATTTTTTGTATCTCTTCTGGTGCCTTGTTGCGGTCTAATAATTATTTGACAAAAAAGCAAAGAGAAACATTAAAGCCGAAAAAATTAAAAAAAAAAACGTGAAAAAAATATAGGTGGGCGTGGTTTTTGGCCCACAGCCTCCAAGAGGATATCTGATGTTGCTGAATTGCAATCCGAAAATTATCGAAACTATGCCTCATAGATTGGTGTACTTTTTGTATCTCTTGGTGCCTTGGCAAATTACATTACTACCCGAACACGGAAAGACGGATAGACGGACAGACGGACATCGCTTAATCAACTTCTCTATGTATAAGGATCCAGAATATATATACTTTATGGGGTCGGAAATTAATCTTGTAGAAATTACACACGGAATGACAAACCTACGCTCTCCATCTGTGGTGAAGGTATAAAAACATAAATTAAAATAGAAGAAATATTAACAAAAAAAAATTTTAAACAGAATTATCCAATTTAAAAATATTTGTTTGAATTGTATGCTATAAATAAAGAAGAAACCCATTCCGTGGGCACTTTGCACATATAAATAAACCTAGGACAGAGTTTGTTACGCACGACGAATTTCATCGACGCAGTGATTGTGTGCTTTTTCATAAAACGAAATGTATTTTATTTTTTTCGACCAATATTCGAAAGGAAAAATTCGACGTGCGTCGCAATTGTGTTTATATCATAACACAATTAATTGGTAGGCTATAATTGCCTGAGTGATATTTCACTTAAAAAAATTATTACAATAAATATTAGAAGGAATTTCAAGAAATCGGCTTCGATATTGAAGCCGGCTAAAAATTTTAGCCGGTATATTTCGACGGCAGCTAAGAGATTACAATTAAAGTAGGCTGCAGCTGTTAGCAGGCTATTATTACCCAATTCACTTCGCGATCTGATCAGTGCTGCAGTATATACTCTTGTTTGCTGTATTTTTAACCTGTTCGTTATAATCGTGTTTCATTGTATCTTTAAGTTAATTTGATACTAAATAGAAGGTATGCATGTACGAGTAAACGAGAATGTTATTATATTTTAATGTTATTGGAGGAAAACATCTTAAATTGAAAAATCTACAGATTTATAAGTGAATGAACTTAATCAAGTTTAATTTAGTTACATTCAAGTTTCTTGCTTAATAATATCAACAACAATGTTTGAAAAAAATCTCTAAAAAAATCTAATTTTTAATAACTTTTATTTACTACTGATCAAATGTATACAGGTATAAAATTGCTCTTTTTCATTTCACGATCTCAAAAACAGATTTGAAAATAAAAGTAAATAAAAAGGCTTCCTACTGCGAGAATAAAGAAGATTATAAAAAAATCTGAACTAGTTTTCAAGTTCAATATCAGAAGGGAATTTTCATTAAAATTATTTTCTGTAATAAATTTTCAAATCATTAAGCAGAGAGCAGTATGTAAAGAAATAGAAAAAAGTAAAAAGTAATTATGATCATATTGAAGAACATCTACCTACAAAGTCAATATAAAATTTAAAATATATTTTTGACGTTGCCATTGAAAGGCTTCTATCTTTATCTGCTCGTATTATTGATTTTGTATTGAGATAAATTTCTACCACATAATATTTAATAAAGTTCTTCATCTTTAACAGTGAATATTTATTAATATTAAAATGATTTACGTTTACTTGTAACCGGTAAAGTAATTATGTACTTGAGGTGTTATTGGTTTAACATCTCTTATTCTATTTTTACCAGAAACAGGTAAGATTGTTTTAATTCTCGATTAGTGTTAACAATAACTATTCTGAGAACTGAGAAACGATTGCTCGAATGTTAAACAAAATGATCAAATTAACTTAAATAAAACTAAAAGCTCTCCTGAAATAAAACAAGCAGTGGTGTTGCCAACTTTTTTACACTTAAATCGGGCTAAACAACAATATCAAGAAGTTTAACAATTATTTAATAAATAAGAGTTGTGTATTTTAAGAACGACCTAATCACACAGTTCATAAACTAATCATTCAACTGAGCTCATTTCAGCTCCTTACTTCAGTTCAGCCATTAGTTCACTTCAGCTCAGCACTTGGGTGATACATATTAATGTAGGGGGAATATCGAAACATACCACTTCCATAATGGGTCCATTTTCGACCCCCTTCCCTCCTCTATGCTAATAGGCAACCAACGTTTAATTTACGACAACCTTACGTGCAACAATCAGCCTTTAAGCTTGACTTTAGCGATTTCATACTGTCTCTAGTAATTGCTAGTGTTTATTCAAGGCTCAAGCTCCCCATGGCATCTCCACTTAACAAGCTTCTGCCAGTGGTCCGAAGTCATATACTGGCCAGTGCTGGACATTCACACTCAATGTTCGCTGACGTCACAGCCTCTTCCAGTTACAGTCTGCAAGTATCAACTTCTTCGATTGTCATTTTGGCTAGATGATACTTGAAGTTTTTATGACCTGTCACCATCGCAGCTTAAGGTACATATATATATCTGAGCACCTTACTAATCTTCCTGCCCATGGGCTCTTGGAGCACTATTTGAGCCTGCCTACACGTAATTGCCTCCCTCCACCTTTTCAGGTTTAATGAGTTCACCCATTGTAGCTCGTATTATGGTTCCAGAAATTCACAGCAGATCCCCCTTTACATAGTTAGTCCACTGATTCATTCCCAGTTGTACCTATGTGTCCCTTAACCCACATCAATGTTACCTCATTAACCGAGGCACAACTGTTAAGTTTTAAAACACATTCCAGCACAAGTTGGGAGTACATGTTCACCTGCCTCATGCGTTTTACAACCGACTGGTTGTCGAGTGCAAGAAGAACCTTTATTCCCTGCACTCGAAATTCCAGCAGGTGATCCAACACATGCAGCAGCCCAAGCAAACAGAGAATGATGCTGAATAGTGATTAAAAGTTGTTTCACAAAAATTTCACTGACCTACTAAGCAACTGAACTGAAAGACCGATTTAGTTCAGTAAAGTTATCTAAAAGATTACTTACATTAATGAAATAACTCGAACAACTCTAAAATAAATTCCTTTACTACAGTATTATCCATTACGGATATGTAAAATTGAATATAACACGTTGCATGCTTGATATCCAGCAAACTTACAAGGACAGTGTATCATGGTCCATGATTTTTTTGCAACACTTTTAATGAAAACCTTTAATTTATTGACAGATGTTCTTCCTAAAGGATTTCAGAGTCTTGGGCTTGTTCATATAAGCCTGTGACTTCATAAACCTTTACAGAAAAAAGACTGGACAAGTGAATTTAATTCTGATCATCCTATTTCAAAATTAGTCTCTATAACTGGAGATCCAGTGAGATCCAATTAAAGATTAATCTCGTTTTCTTTAGTTTACGGTATAGAAAAAAAGGTACCATTGCTGAGCTCCTGATTATACAGGTAAATGTGTATGGTAAATGAAGATCAAGAGTACACATTCAAGCGGCCTTTTCAACCAAGCGGTACTTTGAATCAAAGCCAAAGCTTTAATAGTAGCAGACTTTTGTCTTTATATTGAAAAATGCAGTATTGAACGGCTTGGAAACTCTAAACTTGTGATGCGAATTGCATGCAGTTCCTCTGTCCTGCTGATACCACATATTCTTCAGTTCCAATTGATGTAATTATGAATATACTGCTATACAATATTTATAGTAATTATTGCTTTTAATAAAAAATAGACCGCTGACTGCTGCAGAGTAATTTCCTAGCCATGCAATAACTTTCAATGCCCCACGTTTCCACAGAAATGACATGGACCCTTCACTCATAATAAGTTTTAACAAAAAGTTATGTTCTTCCAATGACCTTTTTGCGCATAGCGATACTTATTGTAGCAATTTTAGAATATGGCTGACATTACCATGCTTATATCCTTTGTTTAGGAGTTCAAGACTACCTAAACTCTTGTCACGCGATTGGTACCTCTGTTGAACTGCACACCGGAATAAATCGCCCGTCTTGCAATTTAGGTTTAAATTACAGTAACCGACTTACTTCCCGAAGGATCTTACCAACAACAGGTCACAAAGATTTTTTGAAATACCCGTGGACTTATCGGTTCTCGTGGCGCAAGTCGTTCTTAAAAGTTTTTATCTTTTGGTTTCAGGTTCATATATCCCGGGAGCATTGGCGTCAAGGTGTTAAAAGTTAAAACAATATTCCGGGGGGGATAGCTAATGGAATGTCTGCACTTTGTAGGGTACATCTTCAAAACTTTAGGTATAATGCGCTGCATAGACAATCGTTTATACAGCGCATAGTCGTCTGGTTGATATTGTTGAATTTTTCAGCACATCTAATGCGATATTCTTGACAGAGGATATAATCTAATGTATTTTTTTAATATGTTTCAAATGTGGATTCTGAAAGATTGCTCTTTGCCGATAAAGGAAGAAAATACCATCAAGCAACACTTGTGTGGTGACAGTCTACGACATGAAACCTTTACATATATTCTGCAAATTTGAAATGTTTTTAAAATATTACAGCATTTTTAACAGTCAACTCTTCGAGCTCCGAATCCTGTATATATAGGATTCCTTTGCCAACATTAGTTGACAAAGAAAACATTTTCAGCGGATATTTACGATTAAGCAGATTTTTTTGTATTTGGTTGTAATGTAGTGCTGGAAATTTTTGCTACTTTTAATTACTCGATAGTAATCAATACTTATCAATTGGGTACTCAATACTTTTGGTTACATAATGGAAACGCACTGCTCATCAGAGTTTTATTGAAGTTGTTTAATTTTTATTTAACTTGGTTTTGAAACGATAACGCTAAAAGTATCGAGTAACCACTTTTAAGCATTGAGTATTCAAAAAATTATCAAATACTCGGTACTCGATACCCAATAATAAATACTTTGCCAGTACTATTGTAATGATTTTATCATGATTAAATCAAGAATGATAGACATAAGATTGCACCATCGAAATAATTTCGCTCTCTTAAAGGGAGAATGACGTAAACAAAACTTGTGTTTTTTAAATTGGACGAACTACGTTATCTAATGGGAAATCATTCTGTTGGCGTAGTCTTGTGTCTGTATTTCTTGTTAAATAAAAGGGTTGAAAAATATTTGGTACGAGTAAGTATTTGCTTTTGCGAGTAGAAAACGGCATTGTAATTAATTTACATTGTCTTTTGACTAGAGCTTGACGTTGTAAACTCTCAAAACTTCCACATGCTTTCGGCATTACAAAAAAAAGGCGCGAATTTAGGACTTTTTTGTAAAGCACATTTTTTCTTTTGAAAAGCACTAAGTAAAAAGTAAGTTTGGCATCGCTGTCTATCGTTCTCTCATCGTACGCATTGTTGTTACTCTCACACCCTGTTTTACAACAATCTACATTATTTTTGTTTGTTTTGTTTTTGTCTATTGAAAAATAACTGCGCACTCAAGGTATGTACAGCAAGTTCGACTCAAATTAATTCAGTAACGAAATGGCTTTCAGCCGCAACGGATTGGAAAATTAAACCCTAGATAAAAGAAAATAAAACAAAAACAATCCTTAAACGATTGAAAACGTTAATTTCAAGAATAATTGTGTAAATGTTTTTTTTCTTTATTTATTTATATTTGTACTTAAAAAGAGGAATTGTAAAATAATAAAATTTATTATAACGCCCTCACGAGGCAATCACTAAAAGAAGTTTTTGAATGAAAATTGAAGAAAAACCAGTTTAAAAATTGATTATAAAAAAACTCTACTTGCATTTAAGGCAAACAAGAAAAGAAATAAAAATCTGAAAAGTAATATAAAAAGGAATAAATTAAAAAAAAAAACAAGTAGAGAAAAGGTAGTAGTACTACCTGCAGTGTGTAAATATTTTAAGAAGTCTACACAAATATTTGTTGTAAAGTGTGTCTCATGAAGTGTGAATAAATAAACTTGGCTTGTGAATGTGGGTATAAAATACTTACTTTGCAGGAATTCGTACGTTCCAACATCCTAGAGGAAAAATCAATTTTTATTTCATCTTTCCTTTCTTCGGTGTAGAGGAATGCTTTATTGATTTTAGTGTGTGAGTTTTTAAATAAAACGTGGAGTAAATGCTAGGCGACTATGGATAGTACAACAGATGAGAGACATAAGGAGGACCCTCCACCAAGCAGTGGTGCGGTTGAGGGTGAAGGTGAAGCAACTGCGGCAACACTTAATAGGCCAATACCGGCAGTGCGCAAACGCCGGTTGGTGCAAACAGCTGTTGATTCGTCATCATTCGTGAAGGATGATACACAAACATATGTTAGCCAAGGCCAAAAGCGGCAAGAATTTGTGCCAATTGTAGATGCAAGTAGCATAGAGGAATTGTACAATGAATCTTTGCAAGAGACATCTACTATATCGCGTACAATAACAAAAACAATTAAGACAACTACTTCAAGTTCTCACGAATACTTGATGGAAGATTATGATTATGAATCACTGACAAGTCCTAAAACACCTAACACACCTTCACGACTAAAGCAAAAGGTGGCAGTGTATGAAAATGTTTGGTCTACCGGCGAGGGTGGCATAAAAAGATCAGCGCAGCATATGAGCCAGGAAAGTCTTAAAAGCTGTACGCTAAGAAGTTTAGACACTCAAGACACCACAGATATTGATATAAGTATCGATGCAGACAATCCTTTCGACATTGACGTTTATGAAATTGAAAAAAGACTTCGAGAAGAACGTAAACGCGGTTTGGCTGAAGCTGAAGCCGCCAAATTATCTTTTCCGCAGATTCAACTAAAAGCTATACCTCAATCAGCGGCCCGTAAAGTTGAGGTACATGAAGAACACACCGCTAGTCCTTTTAATGTGACACTTAAGACAACCAGTAAAATTTCACCTGGTGCAGTAACGGGACGCATAGAACTAGAAGAACATTCCCCCGCAAGTCCGTTTAATGTAACATTACGCACAACTCAACGTTACCGTCGAAATCCGCCCAGCACGGAAGAATTGACAAACGCAGCATCACCCTTTAATGTGACCTTACGAACAACAAAAAAACATTTTACAAATCAAAGCCCTAAAACGATGGACGGTAAGGCCGCTTCTGAACGCTTCTTAGAAGGTGAGAAAACTGTAAGAGAAGTTTTGGCGGCCGATGGCGTAAAAACTATAGTTACCTCCTCTATGACTAGCGACGGCCGTAAGCATGAAGAGAAAATCTTTCGTCATGGCGAAGGCTATTTCTCACCACGTGCCTCTCCTCAGCGAGAAATGAGAGGAGCTACAACACCCTCTCGTTCTGTAGATATGACAGCTGGAGGTCGTAGGATTCTAATCAAATTGGAAAACGAAGACGAGCCAATGGATGATGATGGTGATGTTTTAAGCGGCGACGAATCCTTTGATGTTACCGATTACAAGCTAACAAGTGAACGTCATTTCAAAACAACTGCTAGCGGCGAAATCGTTACTGTAGAAACAACCCCTAACATTGACATTGTTGTTGGTGCAACTAGCAACCACCCCAAACGTGGCACAGTTTGCCTAGAAACCAAACATGAGCAAATGCCAAGGAAAACGCAACAACACCATTCAAACACTTGCTCCACCTCCTCTGCTGCCTGTACTACAACCAAGACTACCACAAAAATAACAACAACGGCCCATAAACAACAACGTGAATCATTGGAAAGCGATGAAACTCCTTTACAAATTATCAGTATTTCGAAAACGATACAATCGCAAGGTTCTACGACTACTGAAGAATCGCCTAGATTTGTAACAAAACAAACTATTTCTTCTTCCACACCCTCTTCCTCCACTTCCTCCTCATACCCTTCTGTATCCTCTAGAATTGGAAAAACGTTAACACAAACAACATCTACGCACAAATTAACAAAACAAGAAACGCAAACGGAAACGGAAAGTTTTGATACGGAACACGACTCTTTAAAAAAGCGTCTTGAAATTGTGGGTTATGGTCGCGAAGGTCTCGGTCGCGGTTGTGGCGATTTCGCCGCCCACAAAAACGAAAAAGTTTTAGATACTCGCGAAGTTATAAGTGACGATTCAGATACTGAAGGCACTGCTGCCAACGCAATAGTGATTGTGCCTACCGGTGCTAGTGATTTACATTCCTCTGTAGCAAGTGCAAGTGCTATAAATCCAACAACTGCCAGTGGACTTACAGGAGGCGCTGACTCTAGTGCTTTGTACAAGTCTCTGACTCCGACTCAGACACAACAACACCAAAGTACTACGCCCTCCAACGAATACCAAGAAATCCAATCCACAATGGCAGCAAAACAATTTGCTCGCAGTAACTCTCAATATGATACGCACATCAAGGAGAAAAAAGGTAACAAATTACAGACATATGTACATACATTTTTAGGCCATTATTAAATTTAAGTAAAACACATTTTTTCCATGAAAAATAAAAGAAAATACGTAAATAAATTTATATAAAATATGTAAAGGGTACATACATACATGCACAATTATATAAATTCAATGAGGATGAAGGTGGTTTTTTATCGTAACTTCTCGTTACCGCTACTTAATCGATATTCTACGCAGTTGAAGGAGTTTTTTTTTCGTCAGAGCAGAAATACAAAATCAAGTGAAAGATAATAAAATAAAACAAAATAAAATAAAGTAAATGACATCATTTACTCAAGTTTGCTGAAAAATTTTTATATAATTTCCATTTTTTTATGTGTGACTTGTTAATTTTATTTTTATTTTTTTTTTTTATAACTAAAAGCCGGTATGAGCCAATAAAAAAAACTACACACTACAACGTTTGATGATTTAAGTAAATATTTTAATATTTATTTATGTATATTTATTTTTTATATTTAGCTTTCAGTGAGCTTCGTCTCGTTAGTGGTGAAGGCCTTTAGGCAGTCACTCAAACTGTTTTTAATTTAATTCATTGTACCAATTATTTTAAGCACATTTTATTCCAATAGATGTCTTGTTAATGAACTTTGTGTATAAAAATAGTAATAATAATAATGATGATGATAATGATAATTACGTCTGTATCATTCACTACTGTTAGATGTGTAGCTGGTCTCCACTTAGAGTTCCCCTACAACTAAAGATTTAAATGTTGTTTTTTTTCCTGCTACTTGTGATGATCTCACCACCGCCTTGTGATGCAACCGGACAAACAAACAAACAAACAACTTTCAATTTAAACGTTATAAACATTAACGAAATAAAAAAAAAATACATTAAAATTCTGCCATGACAAAAAAAATTGTTGTTTGTACCTGAATTGTTGTTGTTGTTGCTCTTACTTACTTAGTGGCTTACTTACACTTTTATCACATTTTCAGTAAATTCTGATAATTACTGGTTTTAAAAGTATTTATTAAATAAAAATTTTAATTTATATTATAATTTTTTTTTTTCTAAGTGAAGCCTAAAGCTAAATGTCATATATGGGAGAAATTCATTAGATTTGAAAACTAATTGCCCATTTCAATAGCATTATAATGATAAATAGCTCTAATATTTTTTATCTTAATTAGCATAATTTATAGCTTCTTGGGTGACCCGGTAGGCTAGTAGATGGTGTGCTAGTTCATCAGACTGGGGGTTGTGGATTCGATTCCTGCTCACTACAACGAGTGAAGGTTGTATGCTCGGAAAATTAAGTTAGAATATAAATTATAAATCTATAGTAACATTATTTAAATAAATAAATAATATATTTTCATCATCGATTTTATGGTAAAAGTTCTTATTGTAAAATCTATAGTTTTTTTAGCAAATTTTGAATTGCGATTCTTTCTACCGGAAATCGCTAACCACGTAAAAAATTTATAGGAAATTTTTTGTAAAAATTTATAGGAAATTTTTTGTAAAAATTTATAGGAAATTTTTTGTCAAAATTTATAGGAAATTTTTTGTCAAAATTTATAGGAAATTTTTTGTCAAAATTTATAGGAAATTTTTTGTCAAAATTTATAGGAAATTTTTTGTCAAAATTTATAGGAAATTTTTTGT
This sequence comes from Phasia obesa, assembly GCA_949628195.1. NCBI lineage: Eukaryota > Metazoa > Arthropoda > Insecta > Diptera > Tachinidae > Phasia > Phasia obesa. The sequence goes on from OX451216.1 coordinate 11,820,880, forward strand.
CAAAATTTATAGGAAATTTTTTGTCAAAATTTATAGGAAATTTTTTGTCAAAATTTATAGGAAATTTTTTGTCAAAATTTATAGGAAATTTTTTGTCAAAATTTATAGGAAATTTTTTGTCAAAATTTATAGGAAATTTTTTGTCAAAATTTATAGGAAATTTTTTGTCAAAATTTATAGGAAATTTTTTGTCAAAATTTATAGGAAATTTTTTGTCAAAATTTATAGGAAATTTTTTGTCAAAATTTATAGGAAATTTTTTGTCAAAATTTATAGGAAATTTTTTGTCAAAATTTATAGGAAATTTTTTGTAAAAATTTATAGGAAATTTTTTGTAAAAATTTATAGGAAATTTTTTGTAAAAATTTATAGGAAATTTTTTGTAAAAATTTATAGGAAATTTTTTCTAAAAATTTATAGGAAATTTTTTCTAAAAATTTATAGGAAATTTTTTCTAAAAATTTATAGGAAATTTTTTCTAAAAATTTATAGGAAATTTTTTCTAAAAATTTATAGGAAATTTTTTCTAAAAATTTATAGGAAATTTTTTCTAAAAATTTATAGGAAATTTTTTGTAAAAATTTATAGGAATTTTTGTAAAAATTTATAGGAAATTTTTTGTAAAAATTTATAGGTAATTTTTTGTAAAAATTTATAGGTAATTTTTTGTAAAAATTTATAGGTAATTTTTTGTAAAAATTTATAGGTAATTTTTTGTAAAAATTTATAGGAAATTTTTTGTAAAAATTTACAGGAAATTTTTTGTAAAAATTTACAGGAAATTTTTTGTAAAAATTTACAGGAAATTTTTTGTAAAAATTTACAGGAAATTTTTTGTAAAAATTTACAGGAAATTTTTTGTAAAAATTTACAGGAAATTTTTTGTAAAAATTTACAGGAAATTTTTTGTAAAAATTTACAGGAAATTTTTTGTAAAAATTTACAGGAAATTTTTTGTAAAAATTTACAGGAAATTTTTTGTAAAAATTTACAGGAAATTTTTTGTAAAAATTTACAGGAAATTTTTTGTAAAAATTTTATTGAACTTTTTTTTCTAATTTTTTGTAAAATTTGTTTTTTATTTTTTTTTAATTTGTGTAAAAATCTTTTAGAAACATTTTTTGATATTTTTACAAATTTTTAAAAAAAATATTTTGTAATTTTTTGTAAATTTTTTTTTTAATTTTTTGGAAATTTTTTGTAAAAGTTGATTAGATTTTTTTGTAAAAATTAGGACGCTTCTGATAAATAATATTTTTTCATCATTGATTTTATGGTAAAAGTTGTTATTGTAAAATCTATTGTTTCTTTTAGCAAATTTTGAAGTGTCTAACCATGTAAAAAATGTTTGTAAATTTTTTGTAAAATATTTTGTAAAAATTTATAGAAAATTTTTTGGAAAACTATTATTGAAATTATTTTTTAAATTTTTGTAAAAACTTTTTATAAAAATTTTTTTATATTTTTTTTTAAATATTTTGTAAATTTTTTTAAAAATATTTTGTAATTTTCTTTTCAATTTTTTGTAAATTTTTTTTTAATTTTTTGGAAATTTTTTAGAAATTTTTTTTTTTTGAAATTGTTTGTAAATTTTTTTTGGAAATTTTTTGTAAAAGTTGTTTAGATTTTTTTGTAGAAATTAGGACTTTCCTGCAATCTATATTGCATTAAAATGGTGAGACTGAAGAAAAAAAATTTCCTCATATGGACCTGTTGTTTCCCAATGTACTTGTTGTCTGCTCATGGTTCCCTGTGCGTCTATCGACTACCTCTATGTGTATTGCTTTCTACAAAGGCCTGTAATATAAATCAAGGCAAAGAAACTCTACCAATCTAAAAACAAACAAAAATCGCCCCTCGCAGGGGGTTATTAATCCCCCGAAAACTGTAGGCACATCAAGCGATCTACTCGTCGCGTTCTAATATTTATTTAACAAAAAAAAAAAGCAAAAGATTATTATTATAACCGAAAAAAGTAAAAACAACGTAAAATGGAATGGAATGGTTCTATGTTGCTGAATTCCATTAGCGAAATTTTCAAAACTACTTATGTCTGGCAGATTGGTGGGATTAAATTTTCTGTATCTCTTCTGTTGCCTTGGCAAAGTTGATTTCAACCTGAGCACAGACGGACAGACGGACATGGCTTATTCAACTTTTCTCTGTATAAGGATGCAGAATATATATACTTTATGAGGTCGGAAATGAATATTGTAGAAATTACACACAGAATGACAAACTTATATATACCTTTTCCACCTGTGGTGAAGGGTATAAAAATAAGAGCCATTGAAGAAACGCTAGAATTTTAAATAACTTGTTCTGGAGACGATAAAAAAAATTGTTTTAAATATTACATATCTATATTTGTGAGTAATCTGGGCTCGTCAATCATCACTTGTAGTGTGACTTTGAAACTTATGGTGGTTGCAAGCATGTCATCATTGGACGGTGAATTATTTAGTTTTATTGGCATCTTGTGTAGTTTTGTTAAATAGAAAAAAAATTTTTTTTTTTTTTATTTAAATGCAGAATAAATTGGGACAGTGGGCGTGGTGCCTCCCATACAAAGTGAAAAATTATTATCGCGTACATAGAGAACTATAATAGGTATGGTCTTGAAAGTGGCTTCAAGTAACCCCTATACCCATGCGTGTACTCTAGAAAAAAAAATAGGCTGAATTGGGACAGTGAGCGTGGTACCCCCCATACTAAGTAAAAATTATTATCGTGTACCTGGAGAACCAAAATAGGTAAAGTCTTAAAACTTTACACGAGTAACTCTCAGAGTAATGTGCATAGTCTAGCAAAATTCAGACCGAATTGGGACAGTGGGTGTGGTACCTTCTATACAAAGTGAAAAATTATTATTGTGTACCTAGAGAACTACAATAGGTAGAGTCTTGAAACTTTGCACAAGTAACCCTCATACTAATGTGCATAATATAGCAGACTGGATTAGGATGATGGGAATGGTACCTCCCATACAAAGTAAAAAATTATTATCATGGTAATAGGCATAGTGTAGCAAAAAACAGATTGAATGGGAAAAGAGGGCGTCGTACCTTGCATATAAACTGAAACCATTTTATCGTAAGAATAACGTGGATTTTTGAGTTAAAGGTTGGCTATACTTTTCTATAAAGTGTTTATTGTATTTTTTGTGGATGGGTACAACGAAGCGCGCCGGGGATAGTTAGTTTTCTATAAATATTTTTTTTAGGATGACACACAGAATTTCGTAAAACTTCTAAAATACATATGTACATATGTACGTGGGGCAGATAAGAAATTAAATTTATTACTAGAAAATTGATTGTGTAGAGCATTGAAAAAAATGATAACGACCAAATATTTTTTTAACAGTCAGTATTGACTTAAAAATTCTTAATTTAGACAGAAAAAACAAATTTTGTCGATTCCTTAGTAACTTTAATTAGAACAAAAAACAATCGTAAAATACATGGACAAGCTGGCCAACGAATAAAAAACCATTTTCATTTTCATGTTAATGCGCACTAAATAAACAGCCAGAAGAAAAGTGAAAAAAGGCTTTCTTTCTCACAACACCACAAGAAGGCCAAGTAAAATCAAGCCGCACCCTTGTTGTCTTTCTCACGGATTTGGGTTATTACTTGTTTTGTATTCACTTGACAAAATATAAAACAGAAAAGAAAAATAAAAATAAAAATAAAATAAAACCATAAAGCACAAACTCTGGTAATAAATTATAGGTGTTTTGCTGCGTGTCTTATTCATGATAAACCTAAAAATAAACAAAATTTAATACAGAGTTTTACATTTTTCTTTTTTTGCTTTCATTGTTGCAAAATATTTTTTGTTAATCTTTTAAATTTAGTAAAAAAAAAAATATAAAAAAATTAAAACACGCACGATACGACGATTCGACAACAACTTCTCGTCCGAATTAAAAGAACAGCGTGGGCCTGCTTTTTTTTTTTTTTTTTTTTTTTTTGTTGCAAATTATTGTACCATACATCTCGATACCTTTTAACTTATTTAAAAAAAAGTTGTACATAAATATACGAGTAGTTTACTGCATCTGATGAAATTTACATCTTAAGACTTAATATAGGAAATATATATAAAAAATTATTACTGCATTATTCAGCCTTATAAGGATTTTCGTAGTCGTTTTTCGGCATGGACACTTTTATATTAGTTAGATTAATAAAATTTGTATGTGTGGTCGTTAATCTGGTACAATATTGTTCCAGTCGAAATGCGTCTAGCAGTCATAACGTAGTCGCATAGAAACTCTTCAAGTTTTATGCAGATCAATTTGTTTTATTCTATACTAGAAGTGCCCAAGAATTAATCAGCGACCTGACAATATTTTGTTCCAAGAATGATAGAAAATAAGATTACGCATGTATTTCTCTTAGATGACGTATTTCGGCCAATGTAAGGTCGCCAAGTCGGTAATCATCAAATTGCTTCCAATAAGTACGTACAAATAAATCTAAGTAATAGGCAACAATTAGCAACCCTGCAAAATAAACTCTCATAATTTATATTAAAAACTCTCATAATTACTCTCAATTAGAAATATTAGCCCATAGGAAAAAACACGTCATTAGGCCGACATGCGCAGGCAATTTCAATTTTATGTTTTGTCTTTTATTATTTCTGATTTTGTTCGAACTATACCCAATGATAAGACTCATAGTTATATAATGCTGAAGATATGGGTTATATATTTACTTTATATGGAGGTACCCATCTCTGGGTAATTATTCAGGATGTTAAAACATAGGTTTTATTAAAAACTATATTATTTTAGAGTTCTATAAAAAATGTCGAAAAATTCCCTTTTTAAAAAATTAAAGGTGCTGCCAAGTTTTCATTAACATTAAATTGATAAAATGGCGTACTTTCACTTTATTATCTCTATTTTCTTTTGGAAATGAGAGATTTTTAGGAGATAAAGTAAGAGGAATAGACTATAATTCCAAAATTTGGATTTTTTTGTTTGTATTAAAGCCCTGCATGAGCACAAAAAACAAAGCTCATAAGATGCTTATTATAATATTACATTGACTTCATGTCTGTTTATTGCACACGAGTAACCATGAGTGGACAATAATAAACAGTGAGGACCTACGAGCTAAATACGATGAGCTTGCAGAGTTTCCATAAAAAGTTTAAAAAGTACGAATAAATGTTAAACTTAATAGCAGTGAACTTAGGCGAGTTCAAGCAATTTTATGCCTTGGGTGAAACATGAACACAGTTCCTGTTTACAAACAAAATCATTTATCCACATTACTTACGTTTATTTTAAGATTATAATTTCTTAAGAAATACAAAAACAACAAACCACTAGTGCAAGCCAAACGCACTAAGCCTTATCCAAAAGTTCTACACAACTATGTATATGAACATGAGACGAATAAACACGGCACGGCGCTCACTAGTATAGAAAGTTCGTTTTACTCGGTCAACTCATTGCGATACGAATAGAGGTTTGCTCATTAATAGTATGGTATGAGTAGGTGTGTGTTCAGTAATCTAGGTTGCGTTTGACTATGACCACTTGCTCATGAGCTTGCTCATGCAACTGATTATTTTGTATTCCATATCGATTTGTGTACGGAAAATTTCTTTAAAAAAATTTATAAATATTTAAAATTGTTTCATAACATTATAAATTGATATGGGCTAGCAAGAACGATAGACACAAAATTACGCTCGAATGATAGACAGAAAAATATTCGTATACAGGTTTTTTGACTTCATTCCGTAAGAGAGCGAAATTATTCGAATGCCAAATTATTCGGATAACAAATGTTGTGCATAGTATTCTTATGGGCCAGTCTCATTAAACATGTTGTCTCAAGGAAACTTAAATTTCTCTTTTTCGAAAATGCTCAAAACATTCAGCTTTCCTCTTTCTCTGCTGTAAATTTCCAACAGGAAACATGCTTTATAAATTAAATCTATTTATTATTTAAATTTCTAAAATAATTTTCTCATTAACATGATTTCTTTAACTGCTCGTAATTGTTAATCAATCGCATAGCTTGCGTTTTGCATGAACTCAGTCGTTAACAAATTAAACAATTTTATTTTTTAATATTTTAATTGCATGTGTTTCTGTAATACGATTTCTTTGTTATTTTTATACAAGACTTTTTTTGTGCCTACAAAACATACAGAAACATACAGAAACTACAAAAACTTCGCGTGTGAAATAAAAGGAGGTGGTTTAGGATTTTTATTTGTAAAAATAAATTAAATCATTAATGGAAAATGAATTAAAATGCAGCTGTTTTGGGAGCATTTGCATGCTTTCATGCTTTTTCAAGTTCTAGACAGTTTTAAACATTGCTGTTATCACAAGGGATTTTTTCTTAATACAATTTTTTTTGCGCTTACTTAAACAAAATATGGTTAGATTAGTTCGATCTCACTCCTTATTTAAAAGGAGTTCGATCGAACTAATCCTTTCCACAGGTGGAAAAGCCCACCGATCTGCCAGGCATAGTTTTGAAAATTTCACTAATGGAATTCAGCAACATCAGACTCTTCCATTCGAGGCTGTGAGCTTTGCTTTTTTTTTGTTAAATAAATATTAGACCACGACCAGTAGTTCGCATGGAGTTCATATAGATCTCGGGGGATCAATAACCCCCTGCGAAGGGCGATTTTTGGTTGTTTTTAGATAAGTAGGGTTTTTCTGTTTTGATTTGTATTTAAGGCCTTTATATAAAACAATACACATAGAGGTAGCAATAGATCCACAGCGTGGCCACTGGTAACCAAGAGCAGTAAAAAACTCATTGTTGGATGTGGTTCAATATAATGAAATTCATTATCCTTATTTTTACAAAAAAATATTTTAAAAAATTACAAAAAAGTTAAAAAAATTTTAAATAAAATTTTCCAAAAAACTAAAAATATTTTCAAAAAATTTCACAAAAAATTGTTTTAAATATTTTTACTAAAAATTATTTAAAAAATTTTCTAAATAATATCCAAAAATAATTTACAAAAAAATTCCAAAATATTTTCTATAAAATTTTTACAAAACAAAACTTAAATAAAATTTTTTACATAATATTTGTACAAATATTTTCTATAAAATTTTGTATAAAATTAAAAAAAATATATTTTCAAAAAAAAAAATTAAAACAAAATTTACAAATAATTAAAAAAAATGTAAATTTTTTAAAAAATTTTCTAAATAATTTACAAAAACTATTCAAAAAATTTCTAATATATTTTCTATAAAATTTTTACAACAAATTTTCAATAATTTTTTTTTTAATAAAATTTTTACAAAGATTTCTATAAAGTTGTTTCTAATATTTTCTATAAAATTTTTACAAAAAAAATTTGGTATAAAATAAAAACAAAAATATATAAAATAAAAGTTCAAAAAAATTTTACAAGAAATATTTTAAAACAAATATTTAGAAAAAATTGTATCCTAAAAAAGTTTTCTATAAAATTTTTGTATAGTTAGGCATTTCAGGTGACGATATCACCGTATATATAATATATTTTCTATAAAATTTTTACAAAAATTTGTACAAATATTTTCTATAAAATGTTGTATAAAATTAAAAAAAATATATTTAAAAAAAAAATTAAAACAAAATTTACAAAAAATTAAAAAAAATGTATATTTTTTGAAAAATTTTCTAAATAATTTACAAAAAATATTCAAAAAATTTCTAATATATTTTCTATAAAATTTTTACAACAAATTTCAAATAATTTTTTTTTATAAAATTTTTACAAAGATTTCTATAAAATTTTTCAAAATATTTTCTATAAAATTTTTACAAAAAAAAAAATTGGTATAAAATAAAAACAAAAATATATAAAATAAAAGTTCAAAAATTTTACAAGAAATATTTTAAAACGAATATTTAAAAAAAATGTTATCCTAAAAAAGTTTTCTATAAAATTTTTATATAGTTAAGCATTTCAGATGACGATATTACCGTATACAAAATATTGCTGATTAGTGGAAAAAAAGCGCAGTTCTTTTTTAATGCGTTTGTCTCTGAAATTAAATCAATTTGATACCTATTTCTGTAAAAATAAAATCACCTTGGTGAAGGGTATAGAAGATTCGGCACGGCCGAATATAGCACTATTACTTGTTGTGATTTTTTTCTATTTAGAAGAAAAACAAAATAATATACTGCTTTTGAGTCATGTTGCATTTAAGCTGCTGCAATCTTTATCTGTTTTCATCTATAAACCAGTACAAATGTATTGATTATTCAATGCTGCAGTTAGTGTTTTCTATGATACTTAACATCTGTAAGTGCGGTTATATATAATTTTTTTTTGCCTTTTCTAACAATTTTTTCAATGCTAACAATGTTTTTTTTCTTTTTGCAAACATTGTCTAGAATTTCATTATGCGACGAGCAGAGCAAGCATGTTTTGTTTGTATCGTGTGCTTGTACTTAGCTTAAGCCGATATGTAAATCTGGTAGAGAATATAATTTGCTGTTTGATGAGTATGAGCGGGAGGAGGGAGGGTAAAACGCCTGCTTTCTCATAGTCTTGGCAGGAGAAAGTAGAAAAGCAGATTTCTTTTCGAAATAATTGTGATAGGAATATATTGTTTAGAGTTTTGAAAGGCTTTTTATCCAATCATCCAATCAAAAGACAAATGGTGTAAAAAATATAAAAAAGTTAAAAAAAATATATAACATTATTTTTTATAGATAAAAAAATCTTAAGCCAAAACCCGCAATTCTTGTTCATAGATAAATAGCTTTCCCAAGTGTGATGTGTCGGTGATTGAAATTGTAAATCTTTTTTTTTAGTTTTAATTTCAAACTAACATTTTGAAATTTAAATCTTTCGGCAAAAACTATTTGTTGTTCTATTCAAGCAGAAAAGCAACTGCATATTAACACTTGTAATGACATTCAATATTAGAAAATTATTGTTTTGTTCACTTAATATTTTTTTTTTCTTTCTTCTAGTAACTTTAGATGAGATCATACACTCTGTCCTAGAAATGACCGACCGACCGAGCGACGACACATTTCAAATTATTGTTGAATGATTATTTGAAATCAAACTGTCGCCATCTCCAGCTGACAATCATACAAAAATAATAATAAAAAAAAAAATAATTGTTCTGTAATGTTATTTTAAGCGGTTCAAGTTAAACGCTTTAGCGATAGTTGCGATTAGAATCAATAACGTCAGTCAGTCAGGTGTATTTTAAATCGAAACTTTTCAACTGCAAGTATTTTTTAAATGGTCTACTCAAATATTTTTACGGCTTTTTTATATCCGTCTGTGACTAAACGTCATTTGATGATAAAAAACTATACACTTTACAGTGGTAACGAGTTAATGTTTATTAAAACAAAATTATGGTCTTTTTGCTAATTACTTAAATTGCTAAGGAACTAATTTATCTTTCTGAAAGGCAATTATAAAATAATTTATTATAATAATTTGGCTAATAACCCATAAAATTAGATGTAAATTCCGAAAAGAAATTATTATAAAGGAATTATGAATAGTTTCAAATAAATTATGAATAAGTTAAATTTTTATTTTTACAAGTAAAACAAGTTTTTCACATTTCAAAATTTGTTTGAAAAAATTATATTGAAAAATATTTGTCAAAATTTTATCGATAATTTTTTGTGAAAATTTTATCGAAAATTTTATGGTAAAATTTTATCGAAAATTTTTTTGTAAAAATGTTATCGAAAAATTTTTGTAAAAATTTTATCGAATATTTTTTTTTTAAATTTTATTGAAAATTTTTTGTAAAAATTTTATCGAAAATTTTTTTTTTAAATTTTATCGAAAATTTTTTTTAAAAATTTTATCGAAAATTGTTTGTAAAAATTTTATCGAAAATTTTTTGTCAAAATTGTATCGGAAATTTTTTGTAAAAATTTTATCGAAAATTTTTTGTAAAAATTTTGTCGAAAAATTTTTTATAAAAATATTATCGAAATTGTTTTGTAAAAATTTAATCGAAAATTTTTCTAAAAATTTTATAGAAATTTTTTTTAAGCATTAGAATGATCAGACTAAACCATATGCGGGTCATATTGACTCCCCCCCCCCCTTCAAGCAGAGCAAATCAAAGCAGCAAAACCCTACCAACCTAAAAACAAACAAAAATCGCCCCTCTCAAGAGGTTATTGATGCCCTAAATCTGTATGCAATCTTTGCGATCTACTGGTCGCGGTCTAATATTTATTTAACAAAAAAAAAAAAAAAAGTGAGCATGTTTGTTTGCCCGCTGCCTCGAATGGAATAGTCTTATGTTGCTGAATTACATTTGCGAAATTTTTAAAACTATGCATGGCAGATGGGCGGGCTTAAATTTTCTGTATCACACTTCTGGTGCCTTGGCAAAGTTGATTTCAACCCGAAAACAAACGGACATGACTCAACCACCTTCGTGAAGCATAAGAATCCAGAAAATATATACTTTATGGGGTGGAAATGAATATTGCAAAAATTACACACGGAATGACAAACTAATATGTATATCCGTCCGTATAGCCTTTCCATCTGTGGTGAAGGGCATAAAACTGGAAAAACTTTTAGTTTAGACATTAGCAGCATGTAATGCATTTTCAGCATTCTTCCTAAACATTGTTTATATTACCAACCAATAATAATTGAAAACGAGAAATTTGTTATGCAATCATCCATAGTCAGCTGTCTGTTTATGTGTTTTTCTTTAATATTTGCCATCTTATTTTTCTTGTTGCTTCAGCCAACCTTTGGCTAACAATGAAAGCAACTTTTGTTTTGCTTTTGCCTTAATATTATTTTTAGGTGATAGCTCTGCCCGCCACTTAATTATTCTACTAAAAATTATTTAAAACTTCAAAATTATTGTACTGTTCTGTTAAATGTTCAACTGACAAATAAATAAATAGAAGGTGCAGCCAAGTTTGCATTACCATTGAATCGGTAAAACTGTGAACTTTAAATAATTTTTTACTTTCACTAAAAAAAAAGTATCCTATATTGGAACCAATATACTGAGGCACCTCCTCACTAAATTTTATTAAAATTCATCCAGTAGTTTTCACGTGATGCAAATACAAACAAACAGACAGACAAAAATTCTAAAAATTTGTGTTTTGTATTCCATTTCAATTACTAACTGCAACAAAATTTTCAAAAAATATTTCATGTACAGACATAGCCCTGTTACAGTTTTATTAAACATATGTATAGATTAAGTAAGTAGTCATATAGTATAAAAACGAACTTAAACAATGCATTTGTACGTTAATAATTTAGTTCGACTAATAAATTTAAATGTTAAATAAATTTCGATCATTTTTATTTAAATTTTTCATTCATTTTTAATAAAAAAAACGTTGTTTACGATAAAGATTCTAGTAAAAAAAACTGATTATTACTATTAAAAATTTCAATAGAATTATCAAAAATTTTCCATAATACTCGTAATTTAGATAATAAATTTTATATTCATGTTTTTATCAGATAACAAAAAAGATATCCACGGAAAGCATTTTAACAAAATTCTTCATCAAGAAAGAGAGACTTTTTCATCAAGTTTTAAATTAAACAAAAGAAAAATCGGTTAAGTTATTTTGCCAGTAATTATAAAAATATTTTTACAAAAAAAATTTATAACAAAAATTAAAAGAAAAATATTCCCCAATGTCTTTTCAACAAAATATTGTTGATGAATTGTATTCAAATAAAAATTTATTCAAAGTACAATTTGCAATTTTCAAAAAACGTTGTACAAACTTTTCTCATCAAAATAATTAGAATTTATTTAATAAATAATTTATTAAAAAAAAATTATCAAGTTATACTTATACTTTTACTGTGTTTTTAAAAAATATTTCAGGTAAATTTTTTATAATATAATTGTTATCAAAAATTATATTATTTTCCATAATTGATTTTGAGTATACAAACAAAAAACATCTTAACAATATTTTCTTGTTAAAAACAATGTTCCTAAAAAAAAAAATATTTTTACATCAAAATGTTTCTATAAATATTTAAGATAAACAATTTTGTAACTTTCCATACAAAAACTTCAATAAAATGTTTCATCAAAAAATATACAATAAAAATATTTATCAAGTAATGTTTAGTAAAATATTTAATTAATTTTTTTAATAAATTATTTTTTTGAAACTGTGTTAAAAACTATTTAACAGGAAGTTTCTTCTAGTTATAAAAAAATCTGCATTAAAAAAAAGCAATTAAAAATTTCCATAGAAATAAATTGTTACTCAGACTTAAGAATATTTATTCTCCCTTACATTTCAATACAATTGAAAGATTATTATTTTTGTACGAATTAGGTGATCAACTTTTAAAGAAACATTTATTTTATTTAATTCATGTTATGTATCACTACATCCTTCTTAGAGGTTTATAAATAATTTCCAATTTTTCTGTAAAAATTGATCACCTAATTTGTGCAAAAAATAATTTTTCAATCCTACTGAGTGTTTAAAGTGAATAAACGAACTTACTTTGAAATTACTTTCTATGTTAATTAAAAGTTCGAAACTTAGAAACTTATAAATATTAAAATTTTTAGCCTAGAAAATTGTTAAACTATTATTTTTTTAATTTAAAATATTGCTCAAGGTATATTTATCTTACTAGGTAGTGTCATCCGCCCAGCTGATTGAGTAGTTCGACATGTCAAGAGTTGTATTTGTTTAGAAATTTTTTAATGCAGAAGTGAGAAAGCAATAAAACACATTCTTCTCAATTTTCTTCCATCTTTTCTGACATTTCGAACTACGAAGCAACAACAAAATGCCATCTTGTTCTTGTATTTGTACCTTGATATTGCTGCCATTTCAAAAAATATTTTCGACATTGCAATAAAAATTTGTCGAATAAAATTTTCTGTAGAAAATTTCGATAAACAATTCATCAACAAATCAATTCAATAACAAAACAATTCATCAACAATTCATTAACAAAACTTTTCATCAACAAATATTCCGTAAAAATTTTTATCAAAGAATATTCACTAACATTTTAATCAAACAATTTAACTTAACAAAATTAAAATGTGTCAGCTTTAAAACAACTACCTTAAAAAACAACCCTGCCTAAAATTTTAATTTACTTGAAGTCATATAAGAACAATAGTGAGCGACAGCCAAACGCGAAAAAAATTTAAAAGCGATAATATATAGTAAAAATATTTTTATTTTCTCAATTCCAATCAAAAAAAGGTTGTAAAACAAATAAGGCGTTTACTTGAATTTTTGAATACTCGAATAAATATCTTGACAAATGTTTACAAAATTAATTTCTATACCAAAACCATTTCAATGATACTTTGTCCAGCGAAATTTTTCATAAAAAATTTTAATACAAAATTCGGCAAAAAAATTCACCAACATTTGTTTAAGTTTCACTAAAAATTTATTTTAAAACTAATTATCAGCCCAATTATGAATTTTCCCTTCCCAATATTTTGTCCCGAGAAAAATCTATTGCAAAATAGCAAAAAGGTAGTGCGAAAATCAGAAACAATAAAAAATAATATAAAAATAAGTTTTTGTGAATAAATAAATTTGTGTAAATAGTTTAAGCTTTTAAGTTTGCTTTAATTCAATAATGTCCACCATATCAACATGGTTGTGGAAGAATATACTGTTGAGAAAGAGAGGCGAAAAAGTAGCTAAAAAATCAAATCCGCTGGAATTGCCTCAATCATTGTAAGTACAAAATTAGTTTCTGTACTTCAAAGTATAAGATATTTTCTTGGCTTAGGTTTGCAAAATATTACCGTGTCTACAAACCTGATTTCTTATATTTGCTCAATGTGGTTACAGTTATCTCTCAGACGATCAAGAAAAAATTCGGTGTTGGTCCTGTTATACAAATTAGTGGCTGTTTGCGTTTTTTTACTGAAGCTGAATACCAGACTGCTATCGGAAAAGGTTGTAAGGTTTCCTTGTTTGTCAGAATCTCTGAAGTTCTTGCCGTTCACCCTTAAAAAATCTACTAGTTATTCCCCGATGCTTCTACATTACTATCAGCGAATGTTGAATAATTACATGGTTGCATGTAATTATTGTTTGTAGGCAAGAGGTGTAGAGAAGCAAGCGGGGTAAACAAAATGGCATGGCTTGAATTTTGAGGGGATTTTTTGACACTTGCTTTGTGCGATTTTCGTTCGTTCAGAGTTGATTTCAAAAAATGAAATTGTTTGGTTTAATTTGTATACATTTCTGTATGATTTTAATAATTTCTTATAAAATTTCGTTATTTGTTTGTTTCATTTTATTTATTTTGTATTTCAGTACGAGTGCATATATTTTTTTGAAATAACGCATAAACAATAAAAATTTCGAATATGAAATCAAAAGAAAATGTCAAAAAAAATTCAAGCCGATTGCATGAAAAATATCATCGTAAAAATGTGCCACGAAATTCGCTGCAACTTTAAAAGAGACATGAAAAAAATGGCATGAAAAAATGGCATCGTATAAATTCGGTCTTACATTTCAGCGCTACTAACTCCCTTTCGAATATATGGGGGAAAAACTCCAGTCAAAAACAACAGTCAATTATTTTCCCCTTTCTAATATTCATAATGCATACTTTTGGAGAAAAGGGAAAAAATTCCAGGGAAATTTAAACTCATAATACCACCCAGAACAAAATTACGTTTACTTGAAAGCAGGTTTGTAAGGGAGAGAGAAAAGACTCTACCTTCTACCCAGCTTTTGGAAGGCATGACTTTTGTTTGCGATGTCTCACTTGGTAGGTCTCTTTGCTTCATCAAATTCTTTATAAAAACTTAATCGCTTACATACCTTCATCTGCGTAAGCGAGAGAGAATGCAGTTTGTCATTATTGTCTTACAATTATAGCATTCTCGAATGCGCTTATAAGATGTGCTTATGAGAACCGCTTTTGAAAGACATGAGTTGTATTTTACTGCTTACCAAAACCCAATAATTTTTTGCTGGGCAGGAATGGGAGAAGAAAAAAATGTCCCGGGGAATTGTTATTCAAAATTGGGCTGTATAATTAATAAGACTTTTTTTAAATTGTTATCTTTTTTTATTATTTAAAAAATAAAATAATAATATATTTTTCAAAAATTTTCTATGTTCCTACAAGGTCGTTAATCATCACCAGAAAGTGAATAATGTAAAACAATTTATCACCAAATACATTGTAATTTGTACAGCTCCGTTTTTTTTAACACAAAACATTTAAACTGAATGCTATTGTTTCAAAAACATAAACATTTTCTTTTAGGTTTTTATTCCCATAGAGATTATAACTGATCGAACTTTACTTCTCTACCACCAGATTTTCTTAAATACTATCTGCCCACTGTTCTTTGTTCATAAACCAGATTAATGAGGTTTGCCCGATTGTCTTTTATTGTTTATGCTTCAGTGAGTTATTTATTTAGTGAACAAACACAAGCCACTAAAAAAGTACACACAACAAAAAAAACATCAAAATAAAATAAAAAATAAATAAAATCATGCTACTTAACGACACACAGCTCTTCTAGTACGTAGACTAAAGATTAAAATGAAAAACAAACATGTACATTTAAATATTTGAAAAAAAGGCAATAATTTATATAAATAAATAAATTATGTAGATGTGTATTATATTTTCGAACATAAAGTCAGTCGCACGCTTGAATAAACATATTTGTGGTTACAGGTACAGAAGCAGGTAATTTCCCAGACACCGGTTTTCTCTATTGATTGAGTGATTGAAAACCAAATATGTTCTACATTTTGTTACATCGTCGATTTAAAGCATTAAATCATTGAAAGATTTTATATCGAGTTAAAAATACTTTTAAGGCTTTTACAGCAGTGAAGAGAAAAAATTAAGTTGCGCATCAAAGTGCTAAAGGCATTTGATTTTAATTATTTTTATGTCTAAAAGCAATGACTATTGTTTTATAACACTATCTAAGAAAACGTCTTGACGATATGTTGAGCTATTGAACAATTTCATGTGCGCACATGAAAATAATGCGTGAAGGCCATGGGTTTTCGAAGTCATGTTCATGTTCAAACAGCGTTGTTAGAACATTTCTTCATACAACGATGTCTGCCATCAAACGATTTTTTTTGTGTTTGAGCCTTCTGTTGCTCAAGCTTACAAATAAATACCCTCAGCTTGGCTATAAGCAAACAACATTCAAGGGAAAACAAAAAATTATGCTCAGACGAAACATGAAATGAACAAATTTTCGTATGATCCATCCCTTTTCTGCCGACAAATAAATCAAGCTCGTCAAAATGGAGTGTAAAGTATTTATTGTTTAAATATTTCTCTTCAATACAAAAAAGTAGCAGTCAGCTAGTTAATCTGGCAATTAATTATGTTAGCTTTTGTGGAAATTCATAGATTAGATACAACAAATAGAAAAGCAAAGAGACGTACACAGAAAGAAATATTTTCACCATTTCAAGATTTTAAATGGGTTCAGATTGAAATTTAATTAAATAATTAATTGATTCAATTATTTGTTTAATTAAGATTTTTGTTGTTTTAAACAAATATATATTTGAATCAATTACAAAATTAATTGAACTATAAGTTAAAGCTAATGAAAACCTTTAATTGGTGCAAACATTTTTTCTGTGTAATGTTTATTTTTAGAACGATGTTAAAGCGCCGCTATGGCTTTTTCATAACTATTTTAAGTCGGTAAAGATTAAGTGCTATGGAGGGGTGTCGTGATGGAAATGTTGTGCTTGTCTATCGATTGTTACCAAAGACTATGGTAGTTTTTACTATAAGTTGGAAGACCAGAAAGGTGTTTGAATATAATCTTCAAGTATCATTTTTATAAGATATAAATCGTGCAAAGACGATAATTGCAGACTGCTCCTGCTCCCAAACTGTTCAGTAAACTGCGTAAGATTAGGCTTTGACCGAAAAGGGCAGTCATATATGAAATATGTGCATGCTATTGAGACCTTAGCCTTAAACCCTGTTCAGACATTATAATTAATTGCTCAATTAGAGAAATTACGCAATAACGCATACGAGAACTCAATATCTTAATTGAGCAATTAGTATATGAGCCGTTTATTTTGAAAGTGGCATAAATCACTTTCCAAAAATACCAAGTTAATGATAACATTGTTTAAAAATTTAACGATATTTCTTCATTTTTACAAAAATTTGATCATGAATTTAATGCTTTGGGAAAAGCAAAATATATATACTCTAATTCTTTAATATATCGATTTAAAACGAAAGTGACTTATGCCACTTTCAAAAGAAACCGCTCATATAATTGCGACGCTAATTGAATAAAATAAGAAATGCAACCCTGTTGTAGGGTTATTGAGAAGTATGTTCAGTGAGAAAAATTTTATTCACTATATGGCACAATACTACTAGGTAGTCGCATTTCTACAACAACAAAAGCCACATTTATTTTGTTGATAACAATTAAAATGTCAGATGTCAAAAAGAGCTGATTGAAATACAAAATTACAAAGCAAATTGTACGTTTATCTATTTTAGTGCTTTGACTAGTATCTAATAAAATACCAAAATTTTTAACCATTTTTTTCAAAAAATTTTAACGATTATAATAAAAACGATGTTTTTTCAGCTGTGAACAATAAATTTATTTGCTCAAGTAAGATTAAATTGTCTCAATTAAGAAAAAATGTCTGAACAAAGTATTAAGAGCTTAATTGAGCTCAATTTACCATACGAGAACTGAATAACTAAATTAAGAAATTAGTACATGATTGCATCACTTATTAAATAAAATACGAAATGCAACCCTGTTGTATGTCTCTGAGGAGTATGTTTAGTGAGAAAAATGTGTTCATGTGTTCACTGCATGCCAAGGCGAATTCATACCAGGTGTAAGCAGTAGAGCAACAACTACAACAAAACAACAACTTTGACATTAGATTAGCAGATATGAAACAATGTATTTTTAACAAGACATTAGCAAAAAAACGAGAGCAAAAAACAATCAGCTGGGCTATCAACTCCACCTGGTATGAATTCGCCTTGCTGCATGCAGAATAATATTGGGTAGTCGCATTACTGCACAACAATTAATTTGCAGATGTCAAAAAGAGCTGATTGGAATAGAAAATTGCAAAACAAATTGTACGTTTTCTTCTCTTAGTGCTTTTAATTGTGTTCAATAAAGTAGCAATATTTTTTTAAAGTGCAATTTTTATCCATTTTCAGAATAAAAACAAAACTAAAAAATTTCTCGATTATATTAAAAACAATGTTTTTCAGCTATCAAATACTAATTAAGTAAGCTTAATTGAGTATATGTGAACACTAAATTAAATTGATCAATTAAGATTAAATTGTCTCAATTAAAAAACCTTTCCGAACAGGGTATTAGCACTTTCTAGCAATTATGAGACGCTTTTCAATAAGAAAGATTTCAGATTAGCAGACTGTCAGTTAGACGCCACTTTAGATTAAAAGGCTACTGACAGCATGACACTTAATAAAAGTATGATAGTAGTGAATTACTAATCAGGTACAAAAGATCATTGATGAACGAAGGGTGTAGAAAAGGGACCCATAAAGTTCAAAATCTCCCTACAACAACAAATACCCAGTTTTTATTTTAAATATTAATTTTGAAAGCTTAATGTTTAAAATATTAAACTTTCGAGTTTAAATAAATTGAAAAATTTATCCAGAATAATATCCTTAAATCTTTTATAATTAAAAATAATTTGTTCAATTTGTTTAAAATTTGGTCAAAAAGTGTCAATGCATTTACGTTTCGAGCAAAAATTTTAATGTAATTTCGAACCTTTTAAAAAATAGTTTTATACCAAAAGTTATCTCATACAAACGTTCACTAACTTCGATTTCAAACAAACACACCAGACCAGAGCAGACCGGACCGGACCGGCTAGTAAATTAAATAAAAATTATTACAGATTTTTGTGCATCAACACATATAAACATATAATAAAACAGGATCATTTCTGTAAATGAAATATTTTTTTTGAAAATTTTGTTTCCAAATGGAATACAACTCACTAATTTTTAATTATTGGCTGTCTGTTCGTGTGTCTGTTTGTGCTCCCATCACTTTAAAACTGCTGGATGAATTTTGATAAAATTTTTTGCTTAGGTACCTTAGTATCATGGTTCAAATATAGGATACTTTTTGTCCCGTAAAAATATCTCATTTCCAAGAGAAAGTAGAGAAAAGGTAGTGAAAGTACGCAGTTTTACCGATTCAGTGGTACTTCAAACTTGGTAGCACCTTTTCGTTTTGTTAGCCAGAAATTTTAAATGCTGTTTACAGAACTCTGCAATAATTTTAGAATTTCATGAATATTTTAGAACATTATATAAAACCTATATCACTGAGTAATTAGCCAGGGATGTGTACCACTATATAAAGTAAATATTCAGCACTATAAAAGTAAGAGTCTTTGGTATTGATTACTTTTAAAACAAAATGGAACAAAATATTGTCAATATGCACGCGACGCAATGTGGCGGGCACTGCTAGTTTTTAAATATGATTTTTTTGGCTCCAGTACACTGTTTTTGTCTCATATTCGAGTCTATTTTTATAAAACGATCTGTGCGTGTGCCACATCTTAATAAAATCCTTTTGTTTTTTATTCAATATGAGTGGGTGGTATGTTCAGTGTATTTATTAATTTATTTTTATAAAAATTTTAATTTTGCACTGCCAGATTATATAGATTTATTTGAATTGTAATCTATTTTTAAACGAAATAATATCAAAAGATTCGTTACATAAATAAATTTGAAAATTAAATTAAAAATTTAATTATGTAGTTTATGATCATTTGGAATATATATATGTATATTTACAATCATTACGTTTTGTTGGTTTTGAATACAAGGAGAAACAAAAGTAATTTATAAAATTTAAATGAATGCAGGTTTTTAAAAATCAAAGAAAATGGGTTTTGCTTTTCAACGTTAAATTTATTTCTTATTATAATTTATTTATTATTATAGTATTAGAAGTGCCAAGCTCTAAAAACGTCAGATAAAATAAAACTGATAAAATTGAAACCGAATAATTCCACATTCCTTAAGGTTATAACGCTATATTGTCTGTCAGTTTGCTATATAAAAGTCAAATCAAAATAATAGTAAAATAATAAAGTTAGAAAGAATATTAATACATTATGATATTAATAATTAATTCATGATTATATTTAGAAATAGATGTGCCCGCCACATTGTCAGCGTCCTGACAATATTTTGTTGTAATTTACTTTTTGTTTTGAAAGTAATCCACATCAAATTTGAGACTCCTAGTTGCATAGTGCTGCAAACATGCTTTATGTATTTAGTTTTTATAGAGGTACCCATCCCTGGGTAATTACTTAGGATGTTGCAAAAGAGGCTCCGAGTACAATTCAATACAATTTAAAAAAAAATATTATAGAGTTCTGTACAAGGTATATTTATCTTACTAGGTAGTGTCGTCCGCCCAGCTGATTTAGTAGTTCGACATGTCAAAAGCTGTATGTGTTCAGAAATTTTATAGTGTAGAAGTTAGATAGCAATAAAACACAACACGCCTTCTCAATTTTCTTATATGTTTTTTGACATTTCGAACTACAAAGCAATAACAAAATGCCATGTTGTTTTTGTATTGTTGTATTTGTTGTAGGGACTTCACTATATAGTAAAATAAATATACCTTGGTTCTGTATTTTAGTTTTTTTTTGTATTCTCAACAAAAAAATTGGTAAATGGCAGAGGTACAAAAGCAAAGCGCCAAAATCTGCAGTGCGACCTATACCCTCGTATGGAAAATGTGACTCCTAATTCAGCTGGATAAAATTAAAATAAGTTTAATGGTGCTTCTCAGGTAAATATTGAGATTAATGGTTCTCCTCGAGTGAAAAAGTTGAGTTTAATGGTGCTCCAGTAAAAAATTGAATTAAAATTTCTAGGTTATAGACAATAATCAAAACTTTACACGTGACTGATTAAACCAACCATCAATATCAGTACCGCAGTTCAGCTAGGAAGCCAATCAGCCAGTGTGAGAAGGAAAGACGGCCTGATTGACTTTAAGCTATAACGACAATGACGCGCGTACGTTGTTCCTCACCCCAGAGCTACTTTACGACTCCTAGAGTTCTGTACATAGTATAAAAAATTTCCCGTTTACAAACATAAAAAGTGCTGCCAAATTTGTAGTACCATTAAATCGCTCAAATTGCGTATATTCACTAATTTATCGCTATTTTCTCTTAAAAATTAGATAATTTTACAAGTATCAAGTATATTTGAACCAAGCTACAGTGTTACCTCCCCACAAAAGTTTATTAAAATTCATCTATTAGTTTTTACGTGATGCCAGCATAGACAAATAAATTTTTAAATATTAGTATCTTGCATTCCATATTGAAAGTAATCCACACTAAATTTTAAGATAATAGGGTGCAGATATGGTTTATGTATTTACTTTGTATGGTGGTACCCATCTCTGGGTAATTAATCAGAAAGTTGCCACATACGTTTTATATAAAATTTTATTATTGTGGAGTTTTGTAAAATTTGTGTTTAAAATTTTTCTTTAAAAATATAAAAGGTGCTGCCAAGTTGTTCAGTTCCATTAAATCGATAAAATTTCATACTATCACTATTTTCTGTTGGATTTGAGAAATTTTTGCGGAAAAATGGTATCCTTTATTTGAACCAAAGAAACTTAGTTCTTTTTTGAACCAAAGAACTAAGGTTCTTTGGTTCAAATAAATTTAATCAAAACTCTTACATCAGTTTTTACACAGACAGACAGACATATAGAAGGCCAGACATATAAAGGGACCGAGAGATACAAATTACAAAAATTACTTCGATTACTTTCTGTACCAGCAACAAAATTTTCTAAAAATATTTCATGTATAGACACGGTTCTTAGTGCCACGCAGCCTTATGTCTTGTCTGCAGATTACTTTTGCTTCACCTTGTAAAATTGCGAACACATATGAAAACCGTACGCAGTTTAAGTGGGCGAATTTTTTTTTGTTATTTATTATCTTCATTATGAACATTACCAACATCTATCCCATCATTATTACGTATGCATGTGTTAAATATTTTGCTAATTTATTTAACATTTTATTTTCTGTTCCTTTTATTTATGCTTTATGTTCATTAAAGTAGAAAAGAACATACTTGTACTGATGCGTGTTAACATTTCATACACGTTTTTTGTCTACAGCAAAAAGTTTATGGCGATAAAAATTTAACATCAAAAAATCAAAATAATTTTAGATTTCGCCTTGCGTAGGGTCAATGTGTATATTAAGTATTAGAAGTGTTTAATCTTTTAGAATTTCTTTTTATTGAATTTTTTAAATTAACATTGAACTACTTTTAAGTACACAATCTCAAGCAAATAAATATTTTTTTTTTTTTTGTGAAAATGTGTTTAATGTTTTTAGTGCACAAATCGTCTTATGCAAATTGAAGAGGCATTAGTGAAATACATTCAATTCAAATTAATATTTTCTTTTACTTAAAATAAATTAAATTAAAAAAAAAAAACAAATGATCTAAAACTGTCAAATATGTT
The DNA here is from genome assembly GCA_949628195.1 of Phasia obesa. NCBI lineage: Eukaryota > Metazoa > Arthropoda > Insecta > Diptera > Tachinidae > Phasia > Phasia obesa. The sequence continues at coordinate 11,843,459 of OX451216.1, forward strand.
AATGTCGTCAATGTTTTTGATATGACAACCCTGAACTAATTTTTCGGCGAGAGACAGTTTAGAAAATGCATCAGAAATAATTAAAGTAAAAGCAAACAAATATAAAATGATGCGAATGATGGTAGAATAAAATATTAAAAGTACAAAAATAAATTAAATAATACAAATAAATTTTCAATCATACACTCTTGATCAGTGGTTCTAATCAAAACCATTTAAATTTCTTTTAATTTTTTTCCGACAGCTAAAATTTTACTAGCATCGAGAAGGGCATATTCTTTAGACAACAAAAATATCAAACACAATACTACATTAAAATTTAATGCAACAGTCTTTTAAGGGTCCTTTACAAGAAAATGTTTTTCGTTCATATAAACCAGTTTGCAGTTTCTACACTTAATTATTAATAGAAAAATATTACTTTCTAATAAAAATTAGTGAAAAATGGGCAACTGTTTTTTTTTAAATCAAAGCACATTTATCAGGTACCCTCACTACAGAGGGGAAATATTACTGCCGAAAATTTTTAATTTTTATATGGATTTTGACAGGTAAATTTACAATTTTACCCAAGGCGAATATAAACAGATGATTGACCGGGCGAATATTCTCATCATCTGTTTAATTTACAAATGTCACAAATAAAATAACAAAAATTATTTTGAAATTTGTTTGTTAAATCCAATAGCCAATTAAAATTTTTTTGTTGAATTTGAAAAAAGCTAGCATTTCCTTTTTCCGAAAGATGCTGCAATTGGAGACACGTGGGGTGAAATTTTAGGATTTAAAGTTACTTCCTTGGTATGTGTTAAATAACTGTTTTATTGCAGTCGGAAAAATTTTATTATTTTTGTTTACTTATTTTTGCTTTAATTCAACAATGTTTTTGACAAGTGGCATCAATTTTGTAAAAAAAATTTACTGTTTTTTTTATTGTTGTACTTGTTCTCGCCCTGCAATCACCTGTATATATTCACCTTGATTTTACCCTTAAAATCAAGTTTAACTGTCAAACTCCATATAAAAAAATAAAAATATTTTCCTTAATATCTCCGTAGTCAGGCTTCTGATAAACGTGCCGTGAATTATAGTCTAAATATAAAATATTATATACATATGAAATTTGTAGTCAAGTAAATTTTAAGACTCTTACATATTTACTTTATATAAACGTAATCATCCCTGGATAAAATTCTAAAAATTGTTCTAAAGTTCTGTAAAGGGTGCTTAAAATATTTTAATAACAATGTAATTTCACAAAGTAAAAATATAAAACAAATAAAAATTTTATTTAATTTGCTATTTGGCAGTAAGTAATTCATAGTTTGTCATTATTTTTAAACAGCGCCATCTATTGCGCAACCATGTTTAAAATATCCCGCTTTCAATTCATATTTTGTCATTATTTTTAAACAGCGCCATCTGGAATCAGGATACTAAGGTACCTTCTCACAAAATTTTGTCAAAATCCATCCAGTAGTTTTTACGTAATGCGAACACAGTCAGACAGGAAACCATAAACTACACATTAATATTGAACTACTAAATATAAAAATACTAAATATAAAACTACTAAATAAATGTATCAATATTTTTGAGCTAAAAATGGCTCAAGATTCTTGGGATTTACATATGTATGTATGCATGTAAAAGTAAACATAACCTACATAGATACATACTTATCTATATTTTACCAGATTGTAAAATTATTTTTGATTAAAAAATAAAATTTAAACAACTTGACAATAAACAAGTAAAAGTGCTATTTTCGACCGTGCCGAATCTTCTATACCCTTCACCACGGTGATTTTATTTATACAGACATGTACAGCATTATCCATATTGTTGACTATTTACTTAAATAAAGTCGTATGAGAAAAAATCATTATTCATGCTTTAAAGAAATACAAGACAAATGAAAACAAATTCCGTTGGCTACAATTGTCGCCGTGTTGTCAGCTACTTAATGATATTGAAAACGACAGCTACATCTTAAACTCTGACATTGTTGTAGAAATACTTATTTTGCTTTTATAAAATTAAATAACTTTTTCAAAAAATTATAAATATTTCCTCCAAAACTTTTTGTTTGTATTACAAATTCATAATTTACAATTTTGTGACATTTTCTTTTGTTGAATAAAATAGAAATTAGCCTAAGTTGACGACAGCCACAACGGTGGTCATGTAGCTTTGCTGGCTTCAAAATAATCGTTTACCTATAAACGTTTGTATTTTATTTTTGACAGTTTGTAGTCGGTATCCTGATGATGTCTGTGTATTTGTGTGTCGGTATCCTGATGATGTCTGTGTGTTTTAAAACAGAGATATCATCTATTTAAAAATCAAACGCATTTAAAAGAATATGTTACTCTATATACACACATACACATATGTATATTCTTAATAATAAATATATGTATATATTATAATATATAGAATATTGAAATTTTTGTTTTAATTTTTCGAAAATTGTGTGTAAAAATTTTTTGTAAAAATAATTTTTTAAAAATTTTTTGTAAAATTTTAATCGAAAATTTTTTGGAAAATTTTTTAAAAAATTTTTTTTTTCGAATATTTTTCTGTAAAATATCTTTTTGAAAATGTTTTGTAAATATTTTTTTTTCAATTTTTTTTAAAAATTTTAATGAAATTTTTTGTTAAATTTAGAATCTTTCTGCAATCTATATTGAGTTAGAATGGTCAGACTAAAGCAAAAAGATATTCTTACGACAAAAAATTTCCTCATATTGACACATGGGGGGGTCCTTTAAACTGCTCCTATTTATCAGTGGGTACCCTGTGTGTCCATTGGCTACCTCTATGTGTATTGCTTTCTATTAAGGTTTCTTATACAAATCAAAGCAGAAAAACCCTACCAATCGAAAAACAAACAAAAATCGCAGGGGGTTATTGATCCCCCATAATCTGTATGCACTCCTTGCGATCTACCTGTCGCAGTCTAATATTTATTTAACAAAACAGAATCATTAGCGCCGAAAAAAATTAAAAAAAACGTGAAAATAATATAGGTAGGCGTGGTTTTTGGCCCACAGCCTCCAAAGGAATAATCCGATGTTGCTGAATTGCAATACCAAAATTTTCGAAACTATGCCTGACAGATTGGTGTGCTTAAATTTTTTGTATCTTTTCTGGTGCCTTGGCAAATGACATTACAACACTAACACGGACAGACGGACGGACGGACAGACAGACATCGCTTAATCATAATATATATACTTTATGGGGTCGGAAATGAATATTGTAGAAATTACACACGGAATGACAAACTTATATATACCCTATCCACCTGTGGTGAAGGGTATAATAATTTAAATAAGTACACATTCCAAAATATTCCTTTTTGCGCAATATAAATCAAAAGACTTTTGATTTTGTTCAATATATTGTGCCACCTACTAATTTAATATACACGTAGGCAATTCTATTGTACAATATCAGTTATTGCACAATAATATTTCAAATGTACCTTAGTACAATTTCTAGATCACCACATCCTTCTTCAGCATTCTTCGTATCTTTCTGCAAGGTAGTTTCATTGTAATCATTTTCCTATTTAAAAAACTTTTATAGAGAAATAGAATATGAGAAATTTTGTTATTATATTTGATTGGTGGTGAGTTTGGTCAGAAATGTTTTTGTTTTATTTTACACAAACTACCAGGGATTAATATAAATTTAATATTAATGGTTATTTTCTTATTACGCAGTGCAACAAATAAGAACTTCTCGAAAAATACACGGATTTGACAGTATAGGTTCGATTCTACTACTAAACGGTAGTGAAACCATATACATACTCAGTTTGGCGAATTTGGTGACAAATTTTAATTTATGGTCCTCGAATGATTCGTTTGTGTGTAATATCTCATTAATACTAGGTAAAGCCGCTTGACTTTGTTCCGCAATAATGTAGCTGTAATGTTTTTTTTAAAAATTAAATACTTACATTTCCCCGCTAACTTCCTTTTAAATATATGGGCAAAAAAACTACCAAAAACAGTCAATTATTTTCCCCGTTTCAATGTTCATAATGTATATTTTTTTTCCTCGGTAAAAGGAAAAAAATTTCCAAGAAATTTTAAATCATAATAACAGGAATTGGAGAAGAGAGAAATTTCCCGGGGAATTTTTATTTATAATTGGGCTGATTACTTTTTACATTATTATTAAAAAAATTTTGTTCCAAATAAACACACATGACATAAACATTGTATGTACCAACCTTCTTCAACGAATACTTAAATTAGGTATCGAGACAGAAATATGTATATGTTCGCCACCTAATAACAGAAGATTGAAGAATTTTTATTACGTCATTTCATGTGTTAAGAAATAAAAACTTTTCATGTGGCCGTAGTGTAAATTAGGCTTTGTTGAAACATGAAAAAAAATTTCTTAAAAGTAATGAAACTTCGATTAAATTTAAGAAAAAAAATCATTGCAATTCGTTTCTCGCTAAAACTCAGACTATTTGTTATATTCACGTGCGTGCCAAAATAATGCTTGACTGGCTGTCATCACATTAAGCTTATGAATAATGCGTATCTCTATATGTTTAAAATATTAATGGGTGATTTTTTTGAGGTTAGGATTTTCATGCATTAGTATTTGACAGATCACGTGAGATTTCAGACATGGTGCCAAAGAGAAAGATGCTCAGTATGCTTTGACATTTCATCATGAATAGACTTACTAACGAGCAACGCTTGCAAATCATTGAATTTTATTACCAAAATCAGTGTTCGGTTCGAAATGTTCAAATGTGACAAATTTTGTTCAGCGATGAGGCTCATTTCTGGTTGAATGGCTACGTAAATAAGCAAAATTGCCGCATTTGGAGTGAAGAGCAACCAGAAGCCGTTCAAGAACTGCCCATCCATCCCGAAAAATGCACTGTTTGGTGTGGTTTGTACGCTGGTGGAATCATTGGACCGTATTTTTTCAAAGATGCTGTTGGACGCAACGTTACGGTGAATGGCGATCGCTATCGTTCGATGCTAACAAACTTTTTGTTGCCAAAAATGGAACAACTGAACTTGGTTGACATGTGGTTTCAACAAGATGGCGCTACATGCCACACAGCTCGCGATTCTATGGCCATTTTGAGGGAAAACTTCGGAGAACAATTCATCTCAAGAAATGGACCGGTAAGTTGGCCACCAAGATCATGCGATTTGACGCCTTTAGACTATTTTTTGTGGGGCTACGTCAAGTCTAAAGTCTACAGAAATAAGCCAGCAACTATTCCAGCTTTGGAAGACAACATTTCCGAAGAAATTCGGGCTATTCCGGCCGAAATGCTCGAAAAAGTTGCCCAAAATTGGACTTTCCGAATGGACCACCTAAGACGCAGCCGCGGTCAACATTTAAATGAAATTATCTTCAAAAAGTAAATGTCATGGACCAATCTAACGTCTCAAATAAAGAACCGATGAGATTTTGCAAATTTTATGCGTTTTTTTTTTAAAAAAAAAGTTCTCAAGCTCTTAAAAAATCACTCGTTAGAACATAATTTATTCAAGGCGTTCTGCTCCTTAGTTTACCAAAACGCACATATTTTTTAAACTTTTATTACAATAATTACAAAATTTAAATTATGTACAATTAAAAACACATACATACATAAATACATACATACATACGTATGTGTGTCTATGTCTATATCTGCTATATATCTATGTCTATGTATGCTGTTTACAGAAACAAGACAATTATGTAAATTTTGTTGTTGTTACTTTTAATTGTTTAAATACCGCGCACGTACGTTGTTGTTTTAAACCTCTACACTTCATCAACATTTAACACATTAAACGTACCATGAACACATAAAATTAAGGTGGCTCCAAAATAACTTTCCTACATGTTAACAACATTAACATAATACAATGTTTCCTGTTTGTGGGATCTTAGCTGCAATACTAAGAACACACGTTGCAACATTTGTAAAAACATTTCGAATCAATTTGGTTTCCTTGTTTAAATCACACAATGCAACGTAAGTTCTTTGTGTTTTATTCTATTCTGTTATACAAACATACATATGTGGAAGAAAAGCTAGTAAAAATAGTAAACAATACTAAGCCCCCGTCTACATTAGACATAAAAGGATAGTGTTCAGTGTAGACTACCCATGTTGATCTTTTTTCCCACGTCTTAACATGGTTGTTAAAATATTTGTTATAAAAGCTCTTTTATAACATGACAATGTTATTGTTGTTATATTTTAGTTTGAGAGTTTTGTTTTCAAACAGTGCCATCTTTTGATCAACTGTACAACTATCTGCTATGCTACAAGCATTCAAGCAACATTGATGAGAAACAGAAAATTATGTTTAAGCAGAAAATGACATAAACACATATGCGCCACATATGTACAACAAAATGAACAAATTAATACCGTTGCTCTGCAAGCGTCATGTTTATGTTTTGTTCAAATTGATTGCTAGTGAAGACGGCGTGTAAACAAGATGCTTTGACCAACAAAAAAGCAATATACATATATGGTATTATATGCGGCGAGTGTTGCAAGGCTATAATTAGCAATGTAACCTTCAGAGCAACATGACACGGTTGCGTTGACGGTTGCATCGTATGAGCTTGCCTTCACATTATTTCTAAACTAATTTTTGATAAACTAAACTACAATAAAGTACACGACGATTATACATCGTTTCCAAAGTTTTTGAAACGAGCACATAATAGGCACGAATCAAGGCGAATTCATACCAGCTGTGAGTAGTAGGACAACAACTACAACAAAACAACAACTTTGACATTAGATTAGCAGATATGAAACAATGTATTTTTGACAAGACATTAGCAAAAAAACGAGAGCAAAAAACAATCAGCTGGGCTATCGACTCCACCTGATATAAATTCGCGTTGGCACGAACTAACAATAACACCAACGGTGAAACCGTTGCGTCGACCAACACAAATAATGAATTTCAATACGTAACAGGACTATAATTAGCACTGCAACCTTCAAATATGTTACGGTTTCGTTAACTGTTGCATCTTATGTATTTACTGTAACATTATTTGTAAACTACTTTTTGTCAGACAACAATTAAGTGTACAACTATTGTATATTGTTTTCAAAGTATAAATAAAGCCTTGTACTCTGTTCGAATTTGTGAAAAATGTTGCGCAACATTTATTATTTCACAAGGAAAATTTACATTTAAAATGTGGTGTTTATCTCGCGATTTGAAAGAATTTTACGATTTTATTGTTTTTAAGTATACCACATTGTTTTAGATATTTTTTTGCAATTATGTATTTATTGTATCTTCAATATAATTGAACTATCAATAATTACTCATATCTTAAGTCTAAAAATATACTTGTTAAGTCCAACCACTGCTGGACAAAAAAGATGTATGTTTCACGGTTACAGTAATTTGCGGATTATCCCTTTGATGTACGGATGAGAGAAGCAGTGTCCTCCTTCTTAGTCGAATGTAACCAGGTTCATTCGGTATGTTACGGGCCAGTGGATTCGGATGAGTTTCAAGCTTCTTTAAATACCTTATGGCAAGTTTCTGATTTAACTGTTTAGATCTTTATGGATGTTCGAGTTGTTATATACCAAGGAGCAGATGTAATTATACGAAGAATCTTATTTTGGCTCCTTTGAATTTTTTCTACGTTGCTAGCTGAGGCAGTACCCCATAATTGAATGTCATAAAATCATATTTTTAGAAATATTAACAAAAGCCAAGCGATCAGCTATTGTTTGAAAAATTCCACATGAAATAATGCCCCTTTGCTTTATTTCACAGCTTTGATAAAATGTTGCCAGAAACATTTCAATGTTTTTCCACAGCAAAAACAGAGTACTACTTCTGCAACATTTGTTTATGACTTTTTCATAGAAATTTTTTATGTATGTAATTTGACAATTGACATATAAATAAAGTCCCCCCTAATATAAATAGTTAGGTATTAATAAGTTTAGTTTTTGTTTTTAAAAAAGTTTACATTAAATTGGCAAATTATTTAAAGAAAAGTTGTGTAATTGTGTTGTAGTATTTTAATTAGACATAAACATACAAAACCATTCGTTCAATGGCCCTCTTTCTCTGGCAGTTTTATACAGGAATTTGATTTTCTTTAAAAAGTTTTCGTCTTTAGCATAAAAACAAAATATGTAAATATTTCGTAATATTTTTGGTCTTTTATTAATTTTATTAAATTTGTGCATTTTTTCTCTTTTTTTCTATTTGCAGAGGAGCAAGAACGTGTTCAAAAGAAAACATTCACTAATTGGATTAATTCATACCTCTCGAAGGTGAGTAATGAAACATTTTATTAATTTGGATAGACTAATAAAGTTTTAATTGTAATTATATGTATTCAAATATTTCATAATATAATGTGCTAAGCCCAAGCAGTATTTTGCCACTAGTGGCATTCCATTTGTAATTTCCTCAATACCAGCTCCCGGCCTTATAAAAAATTATTATTACCTCCTACCCTTACGTGCAGAAAATTGATTTGAGGTTGGTCCTTTTAAGTTAAAAATCATAAATGGTTGAGATATTTATTCCATACATATATTCTTTCGTAGTCTGATGTTCTAAAATTGTTTTTTTGTTGTTTTGTTGTTTATACAAAATTAAAGGCATGAATTCCTAAAAAGATCGATATAAGGGGTTATCCATTTCGAGGTTCTCTACTTTTTTAAAGAAAAAACACAAAAAATTCAAATTTAATGGAGAATGTTTATTATCATTTGAAAGAACATTTATTGGCATTTATTTTTTGAAGATTTTGTCTATCAAATGTTGGCCGTTGCTACGTCGCAGATGGTCCATCCGTTGAGTCAAATTTTAAATGACTCGTTCGAGCATTTCGATTGGTAACTGGCGAATGACACGCGTGATGTTTTCCTCCAAGGCCTGAATTGGGTTTGTCCGCATAAACTTTAGACTTTACATATCCGCACAAGGAAAAAGTCAAACGGTGTGATATCACACGATCTTGGTGGTTAATTGACCGGCCCAAAACGTGAAATTATGTGCTCTCCGAAATGTTCTCTCAATAAATCCATTGATTGATGCGATGTGTGGGAGTGTGGCACCGTCTTGCTGAAACCAAATGTCGCCGAGATCACGAGCTTCAATTTCAGGCATCAAATAGTCGGTTATCATGGCACGATACTGGTCGCCATTGATGGTTACGTTCGCACCAGCATCATTTTTAAAGAAATATGGACCGGCACAAAAACCACACCAAACCCTTTTTTTCTGGATGAAGTAGCAGCTCTTGAATCTCTACAGGTTGCTCTTCGTCCCAAATGCGGCAATTTTTTTTGTTTATATACCCATTGAGCCAGAAATGGGCCTCATCGCTAAACAAAATTTGCCTCGAAAACGTCGGATCTTCTTGGAAGTTTTCAAGACCGCTCCTCTATGTGTTCTTGAAGCGATTCAGGCATAAGTCTTTACATTATGAAATGCCAAACAATATAACAAAAAAATAACATGTCAGCATGACACGACTCACACGTGATCTGCCAAAAAAGGTTATTGAAAAAAGTATCTCTACTTGAATCACCCTTTATAACTAAGAATCAAAAATTTCTAAAGTTATATATCATATATCTGTACATATAATAAAACTGCAACAAGACCGTTTCTGTATGGGAAATATTTTTTGAAAATTTTGTTGCCGCATACCTAGATATTAATCGATGTAGAATACAAATCAACAATTTTTTTAATTTTTGTCTGACTTTCCACTGTATAAATTTTAATAAAATTTCATAGGGTGGTGCCATAGTAGCTCGATTTAAATGTATGATGATTTTTGTTCCCTAAAAATATCTCATTTCCAAGAGAAAATGGAGAAAAAATAGTGAAAGTAAACAATTTCACCTATTAAAAAACTTGGCTGCATCTTTTATTTTATTTTATTTTATTTTATTTTATATTTATTTTATATTTATTTTATTTTATACTCGAATAAAGAAATTCGAATAAAGATTTCGATTTTATAAATATAACAAAAAAGCGAAAGAAGATTGACAACAAAAAAAAAACAATAATTTACAACGAATTTAAAAAATCAGCTTTTTTATTTGTTTAAAAATTCGAATTTAACCAAGAGATACAAAATTCTTAAATATTTAGAAATTTAACAACAAAAATCGAAAACTCACCAAAAAATAAATTAAAAACCCACAAAGTATAAATAAAAATTTTTTAAATGTCAAAAACCCTCAGAATAATAAAAAAATACTTAAATTACAAAAAAACAAATAAGAAATATAATAAAAAAATAAAATACTTGAAAAAAAATTTACTTAAAAAAACAAGTTCAAAAAATTCAGTTTTACTAAAAACAAAAAATTCATAAAAGTACCGAATACCGAAACCAGAAAAAATTAAATTTACCAAACTCATTAAAACAAAAAATTATCTAAATTTTATATAAAATTGATTATTCACAGACGAGTTATTAAAAAAAAAACAAAAATCGAATTCTTAGTAAAAGAATAAGAATTCAATAAAAGCCGATAATTTTCATAAAATCTAAATTATAAAAAATAAATAAAATAAATAAAAAATACTAGTAGTATTTTCATCTACAAAAAATTATTGAAATTTATTAAAAATATAAAAAAAATCAAAAAAGATCGGAAAATAAAAATAAAACTAAAATTTATTTTAAAATAATAAACTTATTAAAAAACAAAAAAAATAATCAATTTTTTAAAAAATAAAAAATTTATTAAAAACAAAAAAAATTTTGAATTTTTTTATTATTATAATAAACAAATATTCTAAAATTTGTTTAAAAAAATCTTATATTTAACATTAAAATCAAAATTTTACACATAAAATTCAAGTCAGCCAAACAAATTGAATACACAAAAAATAAAAATTAATGAAATTTATCAAAAAGATAAAAAATCAAAAATTATCGGAAAATGAAAAAAACGAAAATATATTAAAAATTAATAAATTTATTAAAAAAATAAAATATAAGAAAATAATAAATTTATTAAAAAAAAATTAAAAAATTATTAAAAAAAATTTATTAAAAACTTAAAAATTAAAAAATTATTAAAAAAAAATTTATTAAAAACTTAAAAATTAAAAAATTATTAAAAAAAAATTTATTAAAAACTTAAACATAATAACCAAAAATTCCAGAATTTACGAAAACTATTTATAAAAACAACCTAAATTAAAATAAATAACACTATTAAATAAAAACAAGTTTTTAAAAAATTTTTAATATTAAATAATTTTGACATATAATTAAAAACAGATTTTATTTAAAGCATGTGTAAAAAAAATACCACAAAAATTTAATATTTTAAATGAACCGAAATTTTCCAAAAAGTTTGAAAATAAAAACGACATACAAATTTAAAACTTAACAAAAATTAAAATGATCAAAAAACCAAAGAAAAAATTAACCAAACGTCAAATATTATTGGAAACAAAACAAATATAAAAATTTACCAAAACTTCATCTGTATGAAAAATATTTAAGAAAAAATAAAGTTATAAAACAATAAAAAATTAAATAAAAATTTTATTGCCTTTTTTTTCTAAAATCTAGTTTTTACCAAAAATTTAAAATTTTACCAATTTAAAATTCGCAAAAAATCTTAAATGAAAAAAATATCAAAAATTCAAGAAAACTTTAAATTCAACTAAAAATAAAAAACATAATTCTCCAACAAGAAAACTCAATTCTTACCCACAAATAAAAAAAAAACTAATAAAAAATTTAAATTTCAGCATAATATTTATTTTACCGAACATTTTAAAACTCAGAGAATATACTACACTTGAATTCTGTGATTTCAAAACCCAGAAAGTTTAACCAGAAAAAAAGCTTGACAAAAACGTAAAAACAAATTTTTTTCATTCATTTGAATTTTTTCAATCATTTAAATTTTATAACTGTTATTATTTTTATTTCCTGAAGATGCTACCCAGTGGTGTATTGAAATATTGTAAATAAAAATTGTTAAAACATTTTTATATAAAAAAGACCTTGTACTTGTTAAAAAATAGAATTCAAATATAAAATAAGGTCAAAAACTATAATAACTATTTAAAAAAAATAAAACATTATTTAGAAATTTAAAAATTTATAAAAAAAACATTAATTGAGAAAATAATAAAAATGGGTGAAAAAAATTATAAAATTGCCAAAAATCAATAATAACTAAAAAAAATTATTTATCAAATAATCAAATTTTTGCTAATATTAGAAGCAAACATTTAAAACTCACAAAAATCCAAAGTTTATCATAAAATTTAAAACTCAAATAAATTAATAAAAAACACCAATCTAAACTATAAAAATTCACAGGAAATGTAACATTTTGCAAAAAACGATAAATGCTAATAAATAAATAATGTGCAATTTTGTCAAAAATATTTTAGTTTATTAAATATTAAAAAATATTTTTAATTAATTAATAATAAAAATCGAAATTCATTTATCGACTAAACGGAGTATTTGCCAAAAAATTAATCGAGAAAACTATTAACAAAAAAAGCAAATTGCGAGACACAATTTACAAACAAGTTAAAAAAACTGAATTCACCAAGCAATGATATTACACTAAATACTTAAATTCAGCAAAAATTTATAATATACCGAAAATCGAATATTAAATATCGCAAAAAAAATAAAATTGAACTCAAAATCCTAAAGTATAATCTTTAGGATTTTGGTAAAAATTATTAAATTTAAATTATAAAAATTATTAAAACAAAAATTATAAAAACAACAAAAAAAAAATTTTCACAAAATCAATAATCGGCCCTATTCCCGTTAGCGCTGTAGTTTGAAAACTAAATAAAATGACAATTGGTATCACCTTTGGAGTTAACGACATTCGTCGTAAATATATCGGTATTCTCTATTTTGAAACGACAATAAAATATTCGTTCTCTGTCGTCATAATTGTAGCCAACGAAATTCAAACGACTACAAAAAAAAAATTAAAATGAAAAAAAAATACATTAAGGCAGTTCGACTTTTTCCAAACTTTTTACTTAAGTTTTTAAATTCACAAAAAAAAATGAAAATGGGCAAAAAAGAAAAATTTGAATGGATACTTTTTAATTTCTGTAAAAACTCACTAAATAGCACGAAAAAACTAAATATATTTTCGAAAAAATATCACGGTAAAACGAGATTTCAAACAACTTAAAATAAAATTCCACTAAAAATCGGAAATTGATTAAAATAAAACAAAAAATATAATTCGGAAAAATTTCACAACCAAAAAAATTTACAAAAGTATTACCCCCAAGGCATATTAATCAGGTAGCCTCACTACGGCGAGGAAATATTTATTAAGGCGAAAATAATCATTTTTTTATATGCTTTTTGACAGTTAAACTTACAATTTTTCGCCTTAATATTTTCCCCTCGTAGTGAGGTTACCTGATTAATATGCCTTGATTACCCCCATATTTATAAAAAATAAAACGTATTTGAAATGTATTTTAGAACAACTTTTGTTTGAAAAATTTGTTCTAAAATAGATTTCAAATATATTTTATTTTTTTATCAATATGGGGGTTAAAATCTTCAAAAAGAAAATAAAATAAATAAAAAAATTAAAATTATTTATATCAGTGTATAAGTTTTCTGGAATCCAGGAGTTTGAAAAACAAAAGCAAAATTTCCATAAAACCTAAGAAAAATATTGACAACAAATCTTAATTAAGCCGAATCAAACTTAAAAATTTTTAACTAAATTTAGTACACTATTGTTTTTTTAAACCCGCAGCTGCTTTTTATTACAAAAAGAATTCTGACAGTATTCTACATTAATTCTTTGGAAAAAGAGTTCGATATCTGCGTTTATAAAAAACGTTTTAACAAAAAAATTGTGGAATATTTATTTTATTATTTTTTTTTTGAAAATTTTATTTTTTAATTAACCTTAAAAAAGTGCTTTTATTCGTACCTTGTCAATAATTATTTGTTACAAATGCTTTAAAAACAAGATCATACTTTTTTCAAACAAATGATGTGATAAATGACCTGAATTTTAAGGTGAAATGTGGGCAATGTTTCTTTAGCTTCTTTCACGTTTGACGTAATTTGCTTTAAATAAATTTAATTTTTTTAATTTTAAATTTGTTTGTTTATGTAAGAACATGTGTTTGTGCATTATATATAGTCTTAAAAATATGATTCATAAATCCCATTAGCAAATTAATGTCCATTTGTTCAATTATTTTCATTTAATAATGCAAAAATGTTAAAAAAAAATAATAATAAAAATAATCTAAAAATAAAAATTTATATTTTAAACTAAATTGTTCATACTGCAAAATTATTACATTTTTTAATTTAAAAGAGTTTTTTATGGGTATAATTCTAAATTTAATTTTAAATTTATCAAAAAAAATTCAACATTTTACAGACAGTCGACATTTGACTAAATATATTCCAAAACTGATTATATGTTAAGTAAAAAAATCTGGAGTGGCCTACACTTAACTTTACCATACCTTATGGAAACAGATATTTTTGTGGATATATTACATAAAGAATAAAAGTTCAAAGTGTATTCGAAGCAAAGAAATAATTATTTTCGTTTTCGGGAGTGAAGTAAATTACCCCTTGCCCGCTCCCGATTATGCCCAAAAATTATTCAGCTCTTCATCTCCATATACCAAAGGAACGTACTGAATTTAATATTGATATATCAAAGTGTATAACCTATAGAGCCTCCACAAAAATATTTTTATTTCGACCAGCACTCAGGATATCACCCCTACTCATGCAAAGGAAATTTGGTTATGGGAGGAAGAGGATAGAGGGAGTAGTGTTTGTGGACAGTTGATTTTCTCATGTTAAAGTTGATAGGAAAGACATCCGCGTAGTGCGATTTACTGGCAAAGTGACGACAAATTGATGGGCTCTTAATGATGTAGGCAAAAATGTGTGGGTATCGGGTACAATTTCTCTGATTTCATTAGAGCACATTTTATTGTAGTAACAGTGAAACACATCCCACATTGCGTCGATGCTCCAGTGAGTAAATAGACTTGGATACCCTACTGTCATTGATTAGTTTCTTCGCCCTGCACGCAATCGAGTAGCTCTAATTTAATTTTTTATTTTTATTTTCATTATTTTTATTTTAATTTTTATTTGAATTTTATTGTGAAAGTGAAGTGATAAAACGTGCAACAAAAGGTTCTTTAGTTCTTAAACATTCAGTTACACTTATAACTAATACTTAGTAATAAGTTTGTAACTTAAATTTTGTCCGAAAATGTTAAACTTTGGCCCCCGCACTGTGGTACATATTTTTTTATGGTTAGAGATTTCAATGCTACAATAGTCATATGAAAGTAAATGCCAGAGTACATCGGGAGCCGAAATATTACTGCTCTATTTCAACATTATCACAGAGAACAGGGTGGTCTAAAATGAACTTTCTATGTATTTTGCAAAAATTGAAAAAAAATTTATTTTTAAATTCCTTTAACTTTTTTGTTTTAAAAAGATTTTGCTACAAAATAAATTTTGTTTAATTACATATATAATTTGTAAGCTATTAGTTTTCAAAAAAATTAAATCTTTGTGTTTTTCAGAAATTTTTAAACTTTTTTTTAAAAAGTCAATATTGCTATAAAACCTTACTTAATCTGACTTAATAGAGCTCAACTTCTGGAGGTCAAAAGAGGTCAAAAAAGTCTTTCTCCAAACAAAAAAAAAATAGATATCGTTTTTGCGTGTGTGTACAATACACAAAATAATATTCAGTAAATTTTCGAACACTGCATTTCTGTATATTTTTTTTTTGTAAAGATTTATTTACTTCCCCTCGTACAACAGATAAAGACGTATCCATTTTTTATAAGGAGTTTGTCAGAATATCTCTGTATAAAAAACACCAAGTTTTTTCCCCTTTTTTGCATTTTCTTGTCTAAGTTCGAAAAAATTATAATTTTTAAATGTTTACTGCTTGTTTTTGTTGTTGGAAACGATAATAATAATACTGTCTCTCAAATTCGAGCTAAAAAGTTTGCAAGAAAGATTTAACTTTATTAGGACCTTATTGTGTTGTGTGTGTATCAATAATAAATACATATGTTTGTATATTTTGTATATGTATGTATGTTTGTATGTACGACAACGCCTACTTTATGACCAAGTTTTGTTTTATTTTTGGCAACAACTTTTAACTTTATAAAACAAAAATGTGTGTGCTTGTTTTTTATTGTAGTAGTATTGATGTAGTCTACATTGGATCAGGATTAAAGAATTTGAGATGAAAATGAATTTTATTAATTTACTAATTTAAGGTATGACATAAGATGTAACATAAGATATGTCATAAGATATGTCATAAGCATTTTTATCATTTACCATTACATCCCGATTTAAATCAATTGTTTATCTTGAAAAAATTTTTCGTTTATCTTAAAAAATTGTTTTCCAATCAGCACTTAGGGGATAACCCCTACTCATGCAATGCATTGTGCCGCAAATAGGAAATTAGGTTATGGGAAGGAGAAAAGAGGGAGTAGTGTTTGTGGACTTTCGATTTGAATTTTCCTACATTAAAAGTGACAAGAAAGTCGACTGGAAGAGGGAGTTTATTCCACACACGAACCGTTTTGCTAAGAAACGAATTTTCTCTATATTACGCATTGCAATTCACTAGCCATTCGACCACAAATGTATGGGCTCTAAGCGAAAAGCGTGTTAAATGTAAAACGTGCGGGTTTTAGGAGCAAGCTCCCTGATTTCAATATAGCACATACCATTGTAGTAACGACAAAACAGTGATATATATCCCACATTGGGTCGATGCTCTAGAGAATCAATAGAGTTGGATTCCCTACTGTCACCAATATGTTTCTTGGCCCTCCCTACGCGGTCGAGCAGCTTCAAAATAGATTTCGGGCGCCGGCTCATACATTAGAGTTATATTCCATTTGCGGGAATATAACTGCGGGTTGTATAATAGTAGGATGGAGTGAAGTATCTTTTACACCGTTTCAGGAAAGCTTCTTTAGAGTTTTGAATAATGTGTCTAGTCCATGAAACATTACAGTGAATTTCCATGCCCAGAAATCAACACCTTCTAATTCCTTAATATTTATGTCACCCATAATAACAGAGGAATCATCATTCCCGAACATACGCCTACGGGCATTAAAACCTCTTGCTGAGGTGCATACGTATGTGCAGAATTGTATCTCGAATATGGGTAAGATAGGACTTTATGGTGCACTATTACACACACAAATGAAGCAGAAGATCTGGTGGACACCTTTTTGGTTATTATAATAGTGAAGCCGACTGTAAGACCAGTAGATCATTCATGGTTTTAAGCTTATAAGGCCATAAGCCTTATTTGTTGTGTAGAGAATGTGTTTGATGTAAGTTCGTGTTGGGTGAAGAATGACCTCATAACAGAATTAGCCTTCTTAAAGGTAAAATAAATTTTTTTTGGTACTAGGTAACCCTCTGATCCAGCATCGTTTAAAAGTTAGGTCTAGATCCTGCTGTATCTTTTTCAATATGAACTCAGTATTCAGATTATTAGACCGTCAGCACAGTAACAAGTTCGTAAATCAAGGTTTTTAAGTTTTACGAGAAGATCACACCAATCTAAAATAACAACCCTGGGTTAATATAATTATTTTTCGTACCATGACCAAGTAATATTAATTTTCTTTAGAAGTCCAAAATTCCAAGAAATTTTAATTTTCTTTAGAATTTTGGACTTCAGTGTCTAATGTAAATATTAATTTAAGTATGAATCTGGCCCAATGTGCAGTGGCTTAAAGAACAAAGTGGGAAAATGAAGACTGTGTGTAGGTTTTGGAAAAGATACAGGTTTTCTGGTCATATATTTTCGTACATGTTTACAAATGCATTTTTTAAATGGGATGTAAGAAACAGAATTTGAAAGTGTTCAGAAAATAAATTAGTTTTTTAATCAGACATGAGACTCTAAAAGACTTAAAAAAAACAAAATTTTTTGAAAGAAATAGGAATAAAATGGAAGTAAATGTCGGCTTTAAACATCATCATAAAGAAATACAAGCATTTATATTCCCTGACATTTCTTTTTTGTAAGTTGGCGAACGGGGTACAAAAAAGTTCTTGGCAAAAACCCGACTTTAAAATAGGCTGATGGGCATCAAATCTAAACTAAAAATTTAAAACATAAACCAAATACCTTTCATTGTAGCAGGCATAGAACTAAAGACAATGCAAATTTCATGTGTCTTCTGTTTATAACGGTTCAATCATAATCATTTCGCGTCAAAATAACCTAAAAACAGCTAGAAGCTATAGCTCATACAAACAATAGAAAAAATGCAAAACAGCTGTTTTCATTTTACTATATTTTATTCAAGGCAAATTCATATTAGGTGTAAGCGATTGTCCAGCTGATTATATTTTGCTGTGCTTTTTTTGCTAATTGTCTTGTCATAAATACATTCTTTTATATGTGATAGTAGAATGTCAAAGTTGTTGGCGTACTGCTTACACCTGGTATAAATTCGCCTTGATTATTGATTATATTCTACACCGATGGTGTAAACTCAAATAAATCAGTCGTAAGATTTTTACTCTCTTTCTCAAATACGGATGCATTTTGATATTCACCGGTATCGCTAAACATTTTCTATTGTGAATGATTACAAATTTATTTGTATTTTACGGTAGAAATCATTCTCGATAGAAAATTTGTGAGTTTTTCATGGGTAAAGTTTTCATACGTAAAGTCGTATCGTATAATTCTCCATTTAATTATAGTTTCGACTATAATTAAAATATTAAAAATATTCATAAATATTTTTTTTCTTCATTATGTTTTTATCTTCGTTTTACTTTCAAAAATCATATCGATATCTTAAAAACTAGAAACTTAATTTTCTAATTTAAATATTTGAATTTATACAACTTTTGCTTAAGAATTTATACGAGTATTTCGAAGTCAATTAAACACCAAATATTCGAAATTGTTTGCGTTTTTATGAAGCCTTGAATTTTGTTTTCTTATTTTTATTTTTATTTTTAAAGCAGAATTAATGTCATTTTTTTGTTTACTTTTTTAAGTTTAAGGTTGTCTGTTATCAAGGTGATCACAAATAAAATAAAGCAATTGGAAGAATTAGTTCTCGTATGCCAGTGAAACTTATAGTTGAAATTGAAAGTGTTGTATTTTATAAATTTATGTAAATTTCTTATCTATATTCAATGTCAAAGAGGCATAGCACAAGACCCATTAAAATGTAATAAAACTAGAATTTCTAAACTACTTAATCAGAGCAATAGTGATTTAGAAATAAATAAATCTGGCGTTTGTGTCTAGAGTATTGAAAACTAATACCGGTTTGACAATTTTTTTTTTTTTATTAAAAAAAAGTTTTGCTTTCGTTTTCTTAGCTATTTGATTTTAATTTTTAAGTCCCTTTAGCACTACATGAGCATAAAAACGAAGCTCATAAGACGCTCATCATACTATTACATTGAATTCATATCTGTTTATTGCACACGAATAACGATGAGTGAAGGCGATGAGCTTGCAGAGTTTTCATAATCAAGTTTGATAAGTATGAGTAAATGTAGAACATAATAACAATAAACTTGACCGAGTTCAAGCATATTTATGCTCTGAGCGAAACACGAACTCAGTTCGAGTGTAGAGCCGAAAACGCAAAATTTTTAAAAAAGATTACTTACGTTCATTTTAAGGTCATAATTTCTTGGGAAATAAAATTAACAAAAAACCACTTCTGCAAGCAAAACACTCTAAATCTTATCAAAAATTTCTACACAACTACTACTACTAAACATAAGACGCGTAAACACGGCGCTCACTAGTATAGAAAGTTTGTTTTACTCGGTTAGCTCATTGCGTTTATGATACGAACAGACGCTTTCTCACTAAAAGTATGGTATGAATAGGCATGTGTTCATTACACTAGTTTGTGTTCGAGTATGACCATTTGCTCATGAGCTTATGTGCACACCCATTAGATGAGCTTGCTCATGCAACTGTTTAGTACAAACCCCTTAGTAAATTAATCGAATCCCAGTTGGTCGTTCTATTTTAATAGCGGCCAATTGATCAAAATTTAATAGGTGCCAGTTGTTGGATAGACGTTGTCTAAAATTTTCGTTACACAGAAATAATTCTTTGCATCAATTAAAGGTTTTCATTAGTTTTAACTAAAAATCCAATTATTTTTTTAATAGATTTAGATATATATCAAAACAATAACAAAAAATCCTAATTAATCAAATAACTGAAACAATTAATTATTTAATTAATTTTTGTTGCACTAAATAAAGATTTTCATGAGTTTTAAATAAAAATTCAATTAATTTTTTAATAGGTTTAGATATATATTTGTTCAAAACAATAACAAAAAATCTTAATTAAACAAATACCTAAATCAATTAATTATTTAATTAGTTTTTTTTGCATTAATTAAAGATTTTCATTAGTTTTAAATAAAAATTCAATTAATTTTTTAATTGATTCAAATATATATTTTTTTTAAAACAGAACAAAAAAAATCATAATTAAACAAATAATTGAATCAATTAATTATTCCTAATTAAACAAATAATAATTAATCAATTAATTATTTAATTAAAATTTGTTTGCACCAATTAAGTTTTAATTAGTTTTAAATTAAAATACAATTAATTTTTTATTTGATTCAAATATATGTATATTTGTTTAAAACAGAACAAAAAAACTTCCTAATTAAACAAATAATTTAATCAATTAACTATTTCATATTTTTTTGCACCAATTAAAGGTTTTAATTAGTTTATAATTAAAATTCAATTAATTTTTAAATTGATTCAAATATTTGTTTAACCAGAACAACTAAAAAATTCCTAATTAAACAAGTAATTATATCAATTTAATTAAAATTTGTTTGCACCAATTTAAGGTTTTAAATAGTTTTTAATCAAAATTCAATTATTAATAAAATTTTTGGGTTTTAAATATTAATTATTTAATATTATGCTAATTACCGTTTACGTTACGTTAACGTTTTTTAATAAATTGCATTTTTATTAAAAAACGTTATGGGTAATTAGCATAATATTAAATAATTAATATTTAAATTCCCAAAAAAAAATTATTAATAACTAAATATGCAACTGCTTGTGCAAACCTTTGGCAACATTTGTTATTTTTCGATTCTCTTGCGAGAAAAAAATTAACTTGTGTATGCTTTTCATCACACCTTACGTCTGCATTCAGTGAAGGCAAATAACCATCCAATTGTAGAAGGACAGTAAGGAAAAACAAAAACGTTGTTTGTTTGTTGTTGTTTTGTTGAAGCTTTAATATTCTGTAATATTATTCTATAAACATGCATACTTCTCATTGTGTTTAGTAGAATTTTATTACTTATAGAGTATTTTTGGCTTCTCTAAAATTAGGAAAAAGGTTTCCTGATGATCTGGCCTTAGCAACCAGTGAAATACGTACGCGGACTAGCTCTTTTCCCCCAACAAATAAATTGCGTTTTTATTAAAAAACGTTAAGGGTAATTAGCATAATATTAAATAATTAAAATTCAATTAAGTTTTTATTTGATTCAGATATATATTTGTTTAAAACAGAACAAAAAAACTTCCTAATTAAACAAATAATTGATCAATTTAATATTTCGTAATTTTTTTGCACCAATTAAAGATTTTAATTAGTTTTAAATTAAAATTAAATTAATTTTTTAATTGATTCAAATATCTATGTATATTTGTTTAAAACATACAAAAAAAAATTCCTAATTAAACAAATAATGGAATCACTTTTATTTATTAAATTAAATTTTAATCTGAATAAAATTAAAACTTTTAATTGGTAAAAATATTTTTTTTTTTCTGTGTGTAAAAATGTTTTATTTTATGAGTAGCAAAATATTAAGTAAAGTTTTTAAATTTAAAAGCGAACATTTTTTTAATTTTGTTTTTTTTCATATATACATACATATTTGTATAACTAAATTAATAATTTTTTTATTTTATTTGAATATTATTTATTTATATTTATTTATTTATATTATTTATTTATATTTATTTATATTTTCAGCGTGTTCCACCGCTTCGTGTTGATGATTTAATCAATGATCTGCGCGATGGTACAAAACTGATAGCACTTTTGGAAGTATTATCTGGCGAAAAGTTGCCCGTCGAAAGAGGCCGTGTTCTAAGACGTCCACATTTCCTTAGCAATGCCAATACAGCGTTACAATTCTTGGCAAGCAAACGCATTAAATTGGTTAATATCAATCCAGCCGATTTGGTGGATGGGAGACCACCAGTCGTTTTGGGTTTGATATGGACAATAATATTGTACTTCCAGGTTAGTATTGCAATAATAATTTTAAACAAAAAAAAAAAAAAAAAAAAAACATTTAAAGGACCTTGTTCAAACAAGAAGCAGCACTTAATGGAAGCACCTTTAAAGTATTTAAAAATGTTGCTTGTTGGTAACAAAAAAATCACTTTTTTTAATATTGTAACGTTGGTCTAATTTCATTCGTATTTCTTTTCTATATTTTTTTTTATAAATTAAAATATTTCGAATTACATCTACATACTTTTTTAAAATTTGTTTTATACTTTTTTGTCAATTTATTTTTCAATTAATATGCAAAGATACGTAAAAAGAGGCGGAAAAAGCTAGTAGTAGTTATTAATTATAAACCACAGGTAATTAAGAAAACAAGAAACATCTGTAGACTGTCTGTAGATAATTATCGGACAAGTATAATTGTTCTATATTTGGTTTGTTTTAATTTTTTTGTTCAAGCTGTCACATTACACATTCTTAGTTCTATGCACATTTTTAATAATAATTTAAAGCGATTATTCATATATTTTTATTTGTAGTATTACTATATTTTATATTTAGCAGGTCAATGTCCGAAATGCAATAATTATATCTTAAAGAATAATTTGAACAAATTTTTATTTTATTTTTAACGAGGGCTACTAATTAGATTTTTCAAAAAAAAAAAACATTTAAGGGGTGATTTTTTAAGAGCTTTCGGATTTGTTAAAAAAACACCTAAAATTTTTAGAAATGTATGAAGTCTTTATTTTTCGAAAGAACAATCTATAAAATTCAGAGTTTAAAGATTATTTCGTGTAAATGGTGACCGCGGCTGCGCCTTAAATGGTTTATACGCCAGGTCCAATTTTTGCATACTCTCCAACAAATCGCCCTGTATCTCACGATTAAATTCTTCAATATTGGCTTCCAGTGCGCCAGCCGGTGCAGGTTTGACCCTATATAAGGCGTGAAATCAAACGATCTAGGCGGCGAATTGGCCGTCCCCAAACATGAAATAAAATATTCAGCATACAGTAGGGCCATATTTTCGCGTGCTGTGTGGCATGTAGCACCGCCTTGTTGAAACCACATGTCAGCTCTACTATTTTCGGCAACGTAGTGGACTAACAGATGCTTAATTGCTGCAAACGGCGTCGAATCGATAATTCATCCTCATCAACAACACTGGCGGATACAGCTGCGATATTTTCCTCTCTTCGCACTCTATGTATGCTTGTTAGTAATTTAATGTCCAATAATGTTAATTAGGTGCGTAATTTGGTCACCGAGCATGAATTTTGATCAAATGCAATAATCTGTTTGTAAGTCGATTCATGCTTAAGTTATAGACCAAACTGAACATGCTTAACAGCAATACGTTTTTTTATAATTCTCCAAAAAAAAAAAATGGCAGAGGTACAAAACCAAAGAGCCATGATATAATATCCTTAGCTTCTTCCAGAAACTGAACGCGACCTATAACTTCGTATAGGAAATGATAATTCCTAAATTCAGCTGGGTAAGATTAAAATGAGTTCAATGGTGCTTCTACAGTGAAAACTTGAGTTTAGCAGTGCTAAATTGAGTTTAATGATGCACCTCCAGTGAAAAAATGGGTTGTAAAATTTAGTAGGTTTGACAGTAATATGTTACACGAAAACAGCTGAGCTGCCAAAAACAGTGTTGCCAAAAAGAAAGTTGCTAAAAAAAACACCCTATAGAACAATTTTTTTTTTTATTCAAATGAATTAATAAAATTTTTTGTAGGTATTTTCGACACTTTTTCGACGCTGATTAAACTAATTCCTATTCTGATTAAGGCACCTCCAAAAAATGTATCTAGAATCATTAACCGCTTCTTGAGCAATTGAAAAACGTTGACCAGAGATTATGCGACATTGCACCAATAATCTAAGAGTTCCAGATCAGGATAATTAAATTTTTTACTTCTAAGAAAGCAGTTGTGTGAGAGTTAGCGTTATCGTGATATAGAATGATTCTTGTTCTCCGGTTGCTTGCTCTAATTTCTTTGAACAGTGATGGCAAACAAATGCAAAATTTAATCGCCCTATCGAAAGTTTTTTTTTAACTTTTGCAAATGGCGACGTACGTCTATCATATTTAACATTTGAAAAATAGACAGATGCAAACAATGGAGTGATGTACTCCGCAAGAGCGAAGTATATTGTTTTCATTGCGATTTTTTTTACATTTTTTGATCGAAAAACTCCACTCGGAGCACCACTGTTTGGTGCGGAGGTCACGCTAGAGAAGTGATTGGGCTGGGAGAAGTGATCAGAAATACGGTTTCTGTTACTGGCGAACGCTACAAGGCTATGTTAAACGATTTCCTACGGCCGTAATTGAATGAGCGGGGCTTGGATAACATATGGTTTCACCGAGACTTTGGCATTTTGTGTTCGCGTAATATCCCGTTTTGTAGATTTAGCAAAGCCAGCAAGATCGCCTGAATTAACCATCCCAAACTTCTTTTTTTTGGAGCTACTTAAGTAGCGGGTTAATGCCAACAAGCCTTAGACAATCGTTGCGCTTAAGCAGAATATGCGACAGGAATGCGAAAATTTATCACCGAAAATCTTGCAGAAAGTCATGAAAAATGCGATTAAACGGACACAAATGTGTATTTGCCTGGCGACAGCCACTTGACGGCCAATACAATACATTTCAATTTTAAAGTTTCAGATTTCCGTCATTTAAAAACATTTTTTTTAGTAAATAAGATATTCAAAAACAAAATTGAGTGATTACATTTGCGCCACCCTGTAGTTATTTACTATTCAGATTTGATTTTCTATACTCGCGAGTATAGGACAAAAACTTCTGTTAGCCCAACGTTGGTTGACATCAAAGGATGGACAATATTTTTTTCCTTTAGTGTTAGTGTTCGTGATCAAGAGCGAGAACTTCACGGAGAGAAAATATATCGTTGGTTTATTTCAGTTTGAGCTTTTATTGCCAGAGTAGTATATTTTAAGTCATTAAGCAGTGCTGGTATACTTCCGGTTTTGTAGTTTTCATCTGCAAGTACAAATGTAAAATGTTGTTCGGTGATTTTCGTCTTGTAGGAACTAACATTTGTGGAACAAGTAAAGATATTTAATTAATATATTTCTTTAATTTTCTGTAGAAAAATGCTGGTCTTCATACATCCCAAAATTTATGCTTAAATTTAAATTATCTTAATTTGTATACAGCTCATTTTCGTTCATTAAAGGAATCAGTTCTCCACATTCCTCATTATTAAGTTCAATAAAATTTATATTAAAACAATTATAATTTCATATATTCCTTAAATTCCCGAAGTGTTTTATAACATAAAATGCATAAATATTTCAATATTTTGGTTCTGCACCGGCTCAACAGGAGTAGAAATCAAATTAGTTGCTACTGCTGCACAACCGTATAATGTAATGGTATGCCTTTGGGCACCGCTGGTCTAATGGTATAGACTGTATGCCCGATAATTCTGAAGAAAAAGTCTCCAACATCTTTTTGCCGGATGATACTGCTTCGTTTCGGGTTCATATGTATAGATCCATATTTCTTTACCTATAACAGTCGTATTGACGTGATTTGAGGATCCATCTTACCATTTCTCTACACTAATTACCACTAGCCTTATTGTCAGTTTTACTCAAGTTATTAAGAGATTTACTGCAAAAAAATGTTCTCGTGGCCCAGGTGTTTGTGCAAAATTGAATTTACGCCAGTGGAATTAATGCCTAAGGACGGCTCAATGTCACGATATGTCATCAATCTTATTTTGCGATAAATTGTTTCTAGGTGGCCATCTCGAAATTCAGCCTGAGGTGAAAGTCGTTCATGATACCATCTGTACACAATGGTCATATTTGGTACTTCTTCTCCGAGTTGACTTAAACATTGTTGTTGACTTAATTCATGACGAAAATCATAAAAAAATTGTTGTAGGAAAGTTTTCGTGTCACTGACACTCACTTAGCTTGATTCTTGAGTCAAAGCGACTTTAGATGGATGCCGCGAAACTCTCTTTATTCTCATTTCTCCTGCACTACGGGTAACAACTTCTTTTTACTTTTACCAAAAAATAATAGTGACTCAAATGGTTGACCCGTAGCATCTTTCGTAGAAAGTTGGATCTCCAAAATAGGTTCTTATTATTTAAAATTTATTTTATTTCATATTTTAATTGTAAAATTTAAATTTAACAAAATAAATTTGTTGTAGCGACGCTAATTATATAATTGCCATTTATCCTTTTGTAGATTGAAGAGAACAGCCGTAACCTTGAATATTTGAGTCATGGTGTTGGTAGTTCGCTTAGCTCTCTGGATAGCGTTGGGAAAAATGCTAATGATGTGAAGGCTGAAAAATGGAAGCAAGGAGCAAGAAAGACCTTGCTAAATTGGGTTACAAATGCCCTTCCAAAGTAAGCATTTTTTCTGATTTTATAAGAATGAAAAAATAAATAAATGATTAATAAATTTTACAGAGAAAGCGGTGTTGAGGTTAAGGATTTTGGTGCCAGCTGGAGAGATGGTGTCGCATTCTTAGCCCTAATTGATTCCATTAAAGCCAACTTAGTAAATCTAGCCGAATTGAAGAAAACAAACAATCGCCATCGATTGGAAACGGCTTTCGATGTGGCTGAAAATAAACTAGGCATTGCCAAATTGTTGGATGCCGAAGATGTGGATGTTCCTAAGCCAGATGAGAAGAGTATAATGACATATGTAGCGCAATTTTTGCACAAGTATCCTGAACCAAAGGTAAGATATACATATATTTTTAAGATCTATATCACTTGACGAGTATTATATCACTTTTTAAATTAACAGGGTGCTAGTAAAGATCTTACCCATATTCATCAAGAACTTGATGAACTGCGACGTTTCTTATTGGAGAAATCTGCCGAATATGAGCCAATGGTAATTGGAAATTCTTTTCCGCGAGACTTTGCTGAGTATTTAATTGCTCGTTCTGAGATTGATGCTCATTTGCCGACCTACAATCGTTTGAAGCAATTGGTTGACAGCCAAAGTGGCTTTTTGCAAATATCACATTCCACTTGGGAGGATATAAATGCCTTGTGGCATCGCGTGCAATATCAAATGATGCATTGGCTTTGGTTATTGGATTCCGAATTACCTGGCGACTTTGGAGAAGTTGGCAAATGGTTGGCTGAAGCCGAAAAAATTCTAATGGACAATGATATTCCTACGGCCATGAATGAGGAAACAGCAGCTATTATTTCTCGTAAATTAGAAGAACATAAGCTTTTCTTTGCCGATTTACCACGTATAATTGCTATGTTTGAAAACGCTAAAAGATCTCCATTGGCTCAAAAAGTACCATTGGAGCAATTGCTTAATATGGAGCGTCGTTTGCAAGAGGTTGGTCCTAATGCAACTGAACGTAGAATTAAATTAAAGTTCCTAGAGCATAAATGCTGCTTAGTTGCATTTTTGAATTTGGTTGAAAATAAAATGAAAGGTTGGACCGGGAAATATGGTACCGAAGAAAGAGTTGCCCACCAACTTGAGCAATACAAGAATTTTGTTTCGCGCAATAAGATTTTCCAAGAATTCCAAAAGGCTTTTGTGGACATGCAACAAGTAGTGGAAGAGTATAAGCGTGATGGTAATGTGTCACGTAAAGATATAATGGACATAGATCGTTTCATGTACGACACTGAGGAAAGATGGAAACGTGTTTCAATGGAGTTGAAATGTTGCCAAAACTCGCTAGAGGAGGTGGTAAGCTGCTGGAAAACTTGGAATCAGTTAAGTCCCGAATGCGAAAGCTGGCTTAAAACAGCCGAACAGAAAGTTATGCAGTCAGAAGATGAAAAACTAGACTTCTTCCAAGACATAAGCGTTTGGAAGGATAAATTTGATGCCTTGGCCAATGCCGCTAACTACTTAATTGCTTCTTGTGAAGAAAATATATCTAACAACTTAAGACACCAACACGGCTTGTTATCCGAACGATTTGAACGTTTATTTGTTAATACTAAAAAATACATGCACGCTGGTGTTATTATACGTGCCAGAGAAGATTATAAATCAGGAATTGAAAAGTTGTCCCAGTGGTTGCGTTTAGCTGAAAGTATTCTAAATCAGAAAATACAATTGGGCAATAGTCAACAAATTCAGAGTTACAGTGAGGAATTACAAAAGCTGGCGTCAGAAATTGACGATAACGAAGAGTTGTTTAAAAACATTAGTCGGAATATTCAGGGTCTAATTCAAGATCTCTCGCGTGAAGAGGTTGATGGTATGATGAAGACTCTCAAACACGAAAAAGAAGCATTAGTACGTGTACGTGCCCAAATACCTAATAAATTACACTTAATACATCAACTGCTAATACAACAAGAATCGTTGGAAGCCGGTCAAAAAGAAATTCATGACTGGCTTAACGAAGCTGAGGCCCTACTTAGTACTCACAGTTTGGGCGGTGGTCGTGACAAGGTGAATGAGGAATTAAATAAACATAAAACATTTTTCTCACGTACCGTATACAATCGCTCAATGCTGGAAAGTAAGAACAAAGTGTTCCAGAATCTTTTAAGAAATGTTACAGCTGACGAAAACATTAACACCACGCAGGCCCAACATAACATGCAGCAATTAAATGACCGGTTTAACTATGTCATTCAGAATGCCCAGCAGTGGGAACAACGTCTAGGGGAAACTCTTAATAACTGGAATAATTTTAAAGAAAATGAAGGCATTGTTAGCGAATGGCTAATCCGAGCGGAAACTATTTTAATTGAAAAACATATTGAAACCAAAACAACAATTGAAACTCAAAAATACTTCTTTGAAAATGTCAATCAAAGATGGATGTCTAATTTGGTAGACTCTGCACAAGATCTTTTGAAAACCCTGCCACCACCGGAGCAGAAACCAGTTGTAGATTCCGTAGAAGTTTTACAATCTAAATGGCAAAATGTATTGTCACAAGCCCCTCTGCATTTAATTAAGCTGGATTTCCATGCTGATGAATCGACATTTACTCAAACAATGCAAGAAGTTGAAAAAGAACTTTATTTAGAGGAACAAGCGCTTACTCGCAACGAGGATGTTGATTCAATTCTCAAACGAAATCAGCAATTCTTTTTACAGCAAAGTTCAATTCCACGTTTAGAAAACAGTCTGCAAAATATGTATCGTTTAGCCCAAGTCTACAAACAACAACAGCCTAACGATAACACCTTAGAGAACGCTTACAAAAATGCTCAAGCTCATTATTCGCAGGTTTCGAACAAAATTGCCACTATGCGCGAAACTTTGCAGCAAATTCCTGCACAATGGGAATCGTATCATGAGAAATTCAATGAAATGGTTGAGTGGATGAATACAGTCGATAAGAGCTTGAAAAATATTGTCAATGAGGTCAACAGCATGGAGGAATTTGAAAAGGAAAAAGTTGTTTTCCAGGTGAGTGTGATATCTATATGTCAAATGCTTTATTTATGCAATCTCATTCTCATTTTCCAATTAAAAACAAGCAGCTTAGGGAGCTAGTGGTAAATTCTGTTATTTCTTTAGATCTTGTAGTCAGATTTACAGTTTAGTAAAACTTCAATATCTTGTAGGTTTACTTATTCAAACTAAAAACTGTAAATCAAACTATTGCGAGAAACAACACATTCATTTCCTTCCTAAATTTTCTCATAACTTAAATTAACAAAATTTTTTTCTTTCCTATTAGAAAATATGTCAAGAGGCCGATAATAAACGAGAGGATATGAAATGGCTTGTGAAGACCTTGGATCATCTTCTCAGCTATGCAAGTGAGGATGAAGCTAATTCTGAGCAGAAGAAGTTGGAAGACCTAATAGCGCGTTATAAAAATCTTATTCCAACTATTGAAATCACAATGGTCAAGACTGAAGTGTTTTCCAAGTGCTATACCTATCGACGTGAAGTTCACGAAGTTGTCTGTCTATTGAGCAAGGTTAAAGAACAAGCGGCCAACATACCGCCACCTGACAGTTTGGAACGTGTAAATAAACTTATTGAAGAACAACAATATGCCATCAATCAGTTGGATCACCAACGCCCTCATATTATGTCAATGTTGCAAAGAGGACGCGACTTAAGCAAAGATGTTCATGCTCCTGCTTTTGTTCAAACTGAGGTTAAGAACTTGGAGACTGGCTGGAATCAAGCTTATACTCAAACTTCTGACAAATTGCAAGCTCTTAAGGGTACACAAGCTGTCTGGAATGAATTCGCCGATCAAAAAGCAGATATTTGTTCCATGTTACAGGTTGCCGAAACTGAGTTAAGAGCACTGACTCCTTTGCAAACTGATCCAAAGAATGTTAGTCAGGATTTGAAAGCTAAGCGTGAACTGAATACCCAACTACAGCAAGCCTCTCATCAGTTATTGCCCAAACTGCATGCTTTAAGGGCGGAATTGGCACCTTTGGCGGCCGCAGAAAAACGACCCATACTGGAGAAAGAAGTCACAGAGGTAGAGAAAATGTTCTTTAACACAATGGAACATGTGAAGGATCGTGTTGGGTATCTGGAAGATTACAGTGCTAAATGGAATAACTATAAATCTCGTTTAGCTGAGCTTCAGGAATGGGCAAATAAGGTTGCACCTAAAGTAATAGAAAATTTGCACTCAGAAGATCTTACACCTGAAGAAAGAGTTATGAAGGTTAATACATTTAAGGGCACTTTACTTGAAAGGATGAAACAATTAGACATGCTCGCTGCTGATGCTTCAGAGTTAGCTCCAAAAGAAGGCAATATTGCTGAGGCCAAGCGGTTGAAAGGTGAAATATCCAAACTCCAAGAAGTTCTTAGTGCCATCAATCGGAATGTGGACCACCAGGCTCAAGCTGTTCAAGAAGACCTTGTAAATTGGCAACAGTTCCAAACTGGTATACAGCACTTGAAACCTATTGTAGAGGAATGTGAAATTAAGGTAAATACTATAATCCCTAAACCCATGTCCCTTGAAGAAGCAGTTGCATTGCAACAAAATGCCAAACATTTCGAAACACATTGCTTGGATCAATTAGACCGACTCCAAGGCATCTCAAACATTACACACAAAATGTTATGCAAAACCAATGCCCCTGACGAAGTAGATGCCATGCACTCCCGTTGGATCACTGTTCACGAAAATGCAAAACAGGCCAGTGGTAAATTAGAAAAACTCGTTGCCAATTGGAAATCATTTGAAAGCGATACAGGTAAACTCGAAGATTGGATTGAAAAGGGTGAGCAAAGCGTAGGCAAAAAGTCATCCATACTCAATACCCCTCATGTGGAAAAATTGGAAAATGAGTTGGTGCGTCTAAAGTCGTTCAACAATGAAATTTCCGAACAACAAGCTAAATTAGTTGCTCTTGGACAATCTGCTGATCAAATCTGTCTACATTTGGCACCAGAGGGCGCTGCCTACCTAAAGGATCGTGTAAATATAATGAAAGCAAAACTGCAAAAATTATCAGAAGCCACTCGAGGCAATATAAATGAAATATCTGATGCCATTATTTCACGTCAAGACTTTAATGCCAAAATGGTGAACTTCTCTAACTGGATGGATAATTTAAGATCCCAAGTTGCTCAGGTAGAAGAAATTAACCCTGACAGAGTCGAAACCAGTTTACATGTCGTCCATGCCCTTATGCAAGAACACAACGACAAGAAGCCTTCCTTCATCGCCATTTACGATGAAGTTAAACAAATTTCTTTACGTGCTTCACCCGAAGAAACTAAAGCTTTGAATGAAGCTTATTCAGCTTTAGTTTTAAACTACCAAAATTTGGAAACAAATTTGCAACAGAAAAAGGTTTGCTTGGAAAAATGGACGGAACTTTTAAATTGGAAGCATGAAACCGAAAACCACATGAACTACCTAAAACATCAAATCGAAAAGCCTGAAGCTCCCCAACCCCAAGAGTTAAATAAAATAATGACGGAAATTTTTGCAATTGCCAAAAATATGCCATATTGGAAAATTCAAGCTAAAGAAATTGATGAAAATCCTGTTGTCCATCTTAAAGATACCTTAAGCCGTAAACCATACATAGCTACACAAATTGTCAATGACGTCGAAAATAAATTGGAAAACCTACAATTACGTACCCAAAACCATAAGCAGCAAATCGAGCAAATGCAAGTTAGAAAAGATAAATTCCATACTCTAGAACAGAACCTCGCTCAGGCATTGCAAGACAATCGAGCCAAATTGGCAGACATTCTAAAACGCAAACCAAACCTTGAAAACATAGATCAAATCATTATAGACCTAGTTGCCCTTAATGATGCGTTGAAGGTACAAGCAGACCTTAAAAACAAAATACACGATGAAGGCACACAATTGATGCGCGAAGACATTGCCAGTATGCCAGCCATACAAGATTCACTTCTACATTTAGATAAAGATTATGATTCACTTCAAAGCGAAATAGCTGATCGCATCCAAAAGTATGAGTTAATTTCTAGAACCTTGCGCGAATACGCTGATATTAAAAACAAATTCGATAAAGAAATGAAAAAAGCTAATGATCTTTACCATGCTATTCCCCAACATCCTAAAGACGAAGTCGAACTCCAAAAAGCTTCAGAAAAAACTCGTAAGACTATGGATCAAATTCGCAAGATCAAAGTAGTTTTAGATGAATTTGATCGCAAGGTTTCTAATACAGCTAAACTATTTGATAGTATTGGTGAAGCGATTCCTCAGGAAATACCGAATGAATTTGTTGCCGCCAAGCAAAGGTGGCAAGATTTACATGATAAGACCGTCAAAAATGCTCACATGTATGAAACTGAAGCTGTTATATGGTCTCAAATCGAAGACGCCAAAAAGGATCTTATGCCATGGTTATCCGAAACTAATCAAGGATTATGTGATGCCGCTGATAATAGTATAGAAATTGAATTTGCCCCAATGCGTCTTACAAAATACCGTTCTGAACTACCCTCTTATCAAGCATTAAAAGATACAATTTCTGAAAAATCAGCTGAGCTATTAAAAATTAATAACAATGTCGATATTCCTGCGCTAACGTCGCTCAATGAATTGCTAAATAACCAATTCGCCGAGGTGGAAAGTAATGCTGAGCGTTTAAATGCTATCACTACACAATTCAATGACCAAGAACAGGAGTTGCGAAAGCAAATAAAACTTTCCGGAGAACAAGTAGGAAAGTTGAGAGAACAACTCATTAAATGTGATGATATGTCGGGTGAAAATGCCAAGATTATTGAGCGTTTGCAAAATTGCAGAGCCCTTCAAGCCGAACTCTCTAATATTGGAAATACCATGGATAACATTAAGCAAAAAGTAGATGAGCTGAAGAGTATATATCCAACATTTAGTGAATCTATTATTCCCAAAGAACTTAATAATGTCCAAAAGAGGTATGATGGAGTTGATGTCTATGGCAAGAAAATTGAGAACTCTCTACTTCAATTCCTTAAAAAATTCCACGCTGATAAAGTGGGTATGTTAAAAAGAATCATTGCAACCCAAAAGGAAAAGGTGGCTTGGTGTCAACCTGAAACATCCAGCGATAAGTATAATTTGGATGTAAAGAAATCTTCTTTGGTAGAGGTTGGAAAAGTACTTGAGGATTGTAAGAAAAGGCAGGGTGAAATTGTTAACTCCTTGGAAATGCTTAAAGCTATCGAATCTCCTGAAAACATTTCTGAATCAATTAAGGACGTTGACCTATTAAATGCTGAAATGAAAGATTTAGAAAATTCGTTTAATCAGATCAAAAATATTTTAAATGAAAATGTCGATCTGTGGGTAGAATATGAAAAATCAAATGAAGATCTTAACGCATGGATGAGAGATATTGAAGGACGCATTAAGGCCGAGACTAGTAATCAGATTAATCTTAAGGAAATTCCAAAGAAATTGCAAGAACTTTCGTCTCTTAAACAAGACATCAATGCGCACGGACCTATTATTAACAACTTAGAAAAGATCGCTCAGCAATTGATTGCTAAAAATCCAGAGGCTCGTATTGGCCAATTTGTTACACACTTGATTCAACGTTACCAAACAGTGGGCAAGAGTTTGCAGCAATACATGGATAAACTTAATGAAAGTGCCAAGTCCAATGAGGATTATAATTCAGCTTTGACCGATGCTACGGATTGGTTGTCCGAGGCCAAGGTTGAATTCCAAGAATTAGCTCGCATGGGATCTCCTGGATCCTCATCCGCCACAGCACAACAATTGCAAACCATTAAGAATTACTTGAATACTTTCGATAATGGACAAATGTTACTTAACAATGCCGTTGATATTGGCGAATCTATGTACCCTACAGTTACGCCCGAAAATAGGGAGCAGATTCGTGCTCAATTAAGAAACTTGAGAGAAAATTTCGATTACTTGCGCGATGAAGCGAATGCTCTGTTGCAAC
The DNA here is from genome assembly GCA_949628195.1 of Phasia obesa. Taxonomy (NCBI): domain Eukaryota; kingdom Metazoa; phylum Arthropoda; class Insecta; order Diptera; family Tachinidae; genus Phasia; species Phasia obesa. Next base: position 11,878,234 of record OX451216.1, read on the forward strand.
AAGTTGAAGGGGTATTGATTCAAAAAACAACAATCGAAGAAAGTTACACTCAAGTGTCGCATTACCTTAATGAATCTAAAGCCAAGGTTGAGGCCGCCGAAGAGTTATACCCTACTTTAGCTGCTAAAAAGGCTGCCTTACAAAACTACAAAGTACAGTTGCAAGAAGCTACATTGCACAAAAATGCATTGAAGCAATTATATGAGAAAGCTGTTGCCTTATGTGATGATGAATCAGAACGTAAAACCGAAGAGTCCGTCAAAGAATATAATGACTTGGCTAAGAAGATTACAGATAGAATTAGTGTAGTTGCTAATCAAGTTGCAAAACATGAAGCCTATGATCAGGTTTTGGAAAAGGCCCAAGATTGGTTGAATACCATCAAGTCGGAAGCAATTGATATTTTGAATGAAACTACTTATGAAAAAGAAGGCGCGGAAGAGAAACTTATTGTTGTGGAAAATCTATTGCATCACAAACCCGAGGGGGATACAATATTTGAAACATGTCAACAATTATTGAATACGGTCCTTTCGCAAACTCATACTTCGGGTCATCCAGCCTTACTGAGAAGTTTCCAAGAATCGAAAAATGCTTGGGATGAATTTATGGTTTTGTGTCAAGATTCTTTAGTTAAGCTAAAACAACTATGCTCCAAATGGGATGAATTTGAAACCATAATTGATGAAATCAATAATTGGATGAAGGGTATAGAGGCTGTGGTCAAAAATCAAGCTCTTAAGAGTACAGCTGAAGCCAAGAAAGCTTACTTACAGCAACTTCTAACCTTTACCAACGATATCGAGAAGAAATCAAAAGCAATTAATAATTTAATGGATCAAGGGCGTGAAATCGAAGGAGAAACCGACTTAAACCTTAAATTATCTAGGTTGAATACCAGATATCAAACATTAAAAAATCTCTGCAAAGAATCCATTACGAAATACCAGAATTATGTAAAAGACCATGAAGCCTTTGATCAAGACTATGACAATTTCAAAAAAGATTTGCAGTCATGTATAGACGATTTGGAAAAGAATAAAGATATAGTTGGCGATCAAAACCTTTTGCAAGAGAGACAAAACAAACTAAGAGATATGTCGGACAAAAGAATTAACGATGGTACAATATTTGAAAATCTGATAGAGAACGGTGAAAAATTGTATGGCCATACCAGCCCTGATGGGCGTGAAATTATTCGCCAACAAATAAGAAATCTACGCACAATGTGGGATAACTACACTGATGATCTTAACCAAGCCTCCCAAAAAATCGATCATTGCATTTTGCAATTTAATGAATTTTCAATTGCTCAAGATCAATTGACTAAATGGCTTAAAGATGTTGATAAGGCCATGCAGAGTCACACTGAACCCAAAACGACTTTGCAGGAGAAGCGAGCCCAATTGCAAAATCACAAGCTCTTGCACCAAGAGATTACCACCCATAATGTGTTAGTCGATAATGTATGCGACAAGGCGCAAGCATTGGTTGACCAAATCAAGGACAACACACTCAATGTATACTTACAATCAATAAAACAATTGTTCAACAATATTGTTCAAAAGTCTGAAGAAATATTAAACAACTTGGATGATTGTGTCCAAAAACATAACGAACTAAATAATCAAATTGCTGCCGCTAAGGCCTGGATTTCTGGCGAAAAGGCTAAACTCCTGGAATGCGACGATGCATATGGAGAGAAGTCAGATATTAAACGCAAAATTGAAACATTACGTCATTTGATCGAAAATAAACCACAAGCTTTAAAAATAGTGACTGAAATTAGAGACCAATTTGAAAAGGTTAAGCCTGCAACTTCCGAGAAGGGCAACGAAGTTTTAGATAAAGAAATCAATGAAATGGAAACAACTATTAAGTCTCATTTCGATGATGTTGAGGGCATTGCAGGAAAGCAAAACGATGTTTTGCAACAATGGAATGACTTTGAACAGAAGTTGGAGGAGCTCACAAAGTGGTGCAGATCTGCTGAAGCTGTATTTCGCGAACAGCAATTACAGTCGACTTTGCACGAGAAGTTCGAGCAATTAGAGAAATATAAAATACAAAGAGATTTAATTTTACAAATGGAAAAGGAAATCGATGCTTTCGCAGATGCTGCTCACGCTTTGCTTAACAATTGTGGTGCAGACCGTCTGAAGACGTTGACTTCTCAAATTACTAATCGTTATCAGCTTCTTCAAGTACTGAGCAAAGAAGTCGTAAACAGATGGTCTAATTTGGTTGATGATCACCAATACTATCAAGATAAATATAATGAAGTTGATTTGTGGATACAGCCTATTGAAAAACAACTGAAGCATGCTGAAAAAGAAGATGCTTCTCAGGTGAACAATGTTCTTCAAGTTTTACTCTCTGAAAGAGAACATGCAGAAACATTATTTGCTGGGCTAAATGCTGCTGGTGAAAAGGCATTGCCGGAAACTTCCACTCAAGGAAGAGAGAAACTACGTAAAGAAATGCGTGACATTCGTGATAGATGGGATAGATTAGAGGAAGGTATTCGCAATCTACAAAAGAAGCAGGAAGCCCAAACTGTTCAGCTGTCTAGCTACCAAGATATTCTGAGTCAAGTTGTCAATTGGTTGGAGCAAGTTGAAAAGGCAATACAAAATGAAAGTCCCTCTACTTGGACTAGTGCTCAAGAAATTCGTTCAAAATTGTACAAATTTAAGACAATTCAGCAAGATATTAATTCCCATAAAAGGATAGTCGAAGCTGTAAATGAAAAAGCTGTCATTTTGCAAAATTCAACACAACCTGCAAATGCCACACAGATTAAAGAAGCAGTTAACGACGTAAATAAACGTTACGAGAATGTTTTGAAGGATTGTAACAATCTGATGCAACAGTTAGAAGATTCTTTTAATGTTTATCAGGAATTTAGTGATTTGCAGAAGGCTCAACAGGACTATCAAAAGAATTTATGGGATCGTTTGACTAGTTACTCGGAATATTCTGGCAACAAGCCAGCTTTACAGGCTCGATTAAATAAGGTTATCGAAATTCAAGACTTATTGCCGGAAGGTTTACAAAAACTACAGACTTTATCAGACCATATCGACAATAATGCCAAAATTCTACCAGCTCGTTCTAAGGAAGCCATGACACGAGATTTGAGCAACTTGCATGCTGATTTCGAAAAGTTTTCTGCTGCTTTAAGTGACGTTAAGAGCGGTCTAGAAAACCGTCTGCAGCAATGGGGAGATTATGAAGTAAACCTTGATCAATTAATCTCTTGGTTGGCAGAATCCGAAAACGCTTTGAAAAATTACAATCCCAAATCCACAATAGAAGAAAAAGACGACCAGCTGAACAAATTCCAATCATTGACTCACAACTTGAGGCAAAAAGAGATTGAATTTGAAAAAATTAAGGACGATTCATCGGAACTTATACAAAGTTCGGGGGAAACTCGTATTTCGGTAAATGTACAACAGGTCTCTTCGAGATTCCAATCAATACAAGCTACGGCCAAGGAAATTTTAAAGAAGTGTGAACAAGCTGTACAAGACCATACTGCTTATAATGAAAAATATAAGCAATGCTCAGACTGGTTAGCAATTGCCCAAGCAAAACATGATGATAGCAGTGACTTGGCTCAAGTTGGTACCCGAGATGATTTGCTTAAAAAACAAATTGCAAGCAAGGAGTTGTTATCACAACAACCATCAGCGATGTTATTGCTGAATAACACTATTGAATGTGGGGAAAAGTGTTACCCGTCGACTGCAACTGAAGGCCGTGAAGCAATTCGTTCACAACTGGAAGAGTTGCAGGCAACATTTGATCAGCTCTTTGACAAAATCACTAATAATGCTCGGAAAATACAGGATCAAATGTCGAAATGGTCCGGCTTTGACGAAATAGCTGCAAAACTTCAGAGCTGGCTACTTAATGTTGAAAACTGTGTACCACGAGAAATCGAACTTAAGACAACATTGGATGAAAAGAGAGCTAAATTACAAAATTATAGAGATGCCTTAAATGACATTATTAATCACCAGGCAGAAATTGGCAATTTACAAGAGATCACCGCTAATCTTCCAGAAAAAACTATACATGTTGAGGAAACAACTAATGACATTGTGGATCGCTATAACAAAGTCCATAAACGAACGCAACAATTTGTTGAGAAATATGAAAGATTTGTCAGTGCTCATCAGCAGTACTGTAAGGCGGTTATGGATGCACAGGAATTCATTGAATCTACCCACAGTACAATAGATTACTGGGGAGATCTGGATTTGGAACAGGTTTCATTGCATACCAATTTGGATCGCCTCAAGAATTTGAAATCTAATTTGGCTGATGAATTTCCACGCGTAGATCAAGTCAGAGCGTTAGGTGAATTAGTCATACCTGGAACTGTAGAAGCAGGTCAGGTTAATATTAAATCACAGATTGATAATACCCAACAAGAATGGGAAAGCCTTATAGCTAACCTTAATTCGACTATTGAGGCCATCGAGCTTCGTTTGCAGCAATGGTCAGAATATGAGCAATTACGTGATCGGTGTTTGGATTGGATTAGAGATGCCGACAACAAATTACATTCTGTCGACTTAAAGGCCAAGTTGTCCGAAAAGAAATCACAGTTAGAAGAGCTTAAGTCTCTACAAGGTGAAGTAAGAGCTAAGGAATTGGAAATCGACAATGTATCTGAAAAGGCACAGCTACTTATAAAGGGCCCTTCAGCTTCCCGCTCATCTGGACCAGAATTGGTTACTAAGTATCAACAACTATTCCACAAAGTTAAAGAACTCCACAATCGTTGGCAGCAGTATGTTACTTCACATCAAGAATTTGAAAATTCTATCTCTGAATGCACTTCCTGGATTAATGGCATTAAAGAAAAGCTAGACTATTGTTCCGATATGTCCTCGATGAATCAAAAAGAACTGGATAAGAAATTGGCCACAATTCAAGACGTAACTCTTATGAAGGAAGAAGGTTCCACTAAAGTTTTGGGTATCGTTGAGTTGGCACAAAATGTATTAGCAAATACAGCGCCTAGTGGTCACGATGCCATAAACAAAGAACTCTCTGATTTACAAGACCTTTGGTCTTCTATTGCTTTGCGCATCGTCGATGTGAAGGGACAGCTGGATGACTCTATAACCCAATGGTCTGGTTTCTTAGAACAAGTACAAAATGTAAACAAATTTAACGATTCATTAGGTGGAACCCTGAAAGAACTTTCTGAATATCAAGCAACAATGCCTGAAAAGAGAGCTCAACTCGATCGAATAAAATCGACCGAAGAAAAGGTTCGCATGGAAAAAATAGACGTCGATTCGTTGAAATCTCAAGCTAAAGATATGATTGCCAGTGGCCAGCAAAGTCAAGCAGCGTTCCAAGCACAAAAGGTTTTAGATAGATTCGATGAATTAGCTGCTAAAACAGAAAAACTTCTAACAGAGAGACAAGATCAATACAGAGATCATAGATTATACAAAGAAGCATATGACGATTTGGTCAGTTGGATCAGCAGAGCAAGAGAAAAATTCCCATCGTTAAAACAAAGTAGTCTTAGTGACAAGTTGGCCATTGAAAATGCTGTTCAAGCCACAGAAAACATGTTGAACAAACAAGCACAGGGCGAATTATTAGTAGAACATTTAGTACATACTGGTGAGGTTGTGATGTCCAGTACCTCTCCTCAAGGCCAAGAAATTATTCGCAATGATATTCGTTCCCTAAGGGATAGTTTTGAATCTCTGTTCCGTGAAATTAATTCGCAGAAGGAAAATCTAGAGACAACAATGTCGCAATGGCGATTGTATAAAGAAGAATATGAGCGTCTCATGGAATGGTTGCAACAAATGGATATTCTGGTTAAGAACCATAAGTTAAATTTATTGCCCAATTTGGAGGAAAAAGAAAAGCAAGTAGTTGACATGCGTGATATCATGAGTAAAATCGAAAAAGGAAAGAACGATATCGACAAATTCAATAACTCTGCTGCTGGACTGCTAAAATCACACTTGGATACTTACGTCAACAATCAATTGAGACATCTAAATTCAATGTATCAAGTTCAAGTCAATTTGGCTAAAGATGTATTGAAAAAAGTTGAAACCAATTGTGAACAGCATCGTGAATTTGAAGGAAATCTGCAATGCGCCAAAGATTGGATTACTAATGCAAAGGATGTTATAAGGGAAGCAAGCGAGTCTTCCAGTGCGGGTTCTAAAGAAGTTCTTGAAAAGCGTTTGGAAAAAATCCAAAATCTTTTACGTAATCGTGAAGTGGGTCAGAATCTTGTACATACTGCCATTAACACTGGCGAAAAGGTTGTACGTAACACACGTTCTGATGGCCGAGACGCTATTAACAACGAAATAAAGGAGTTGCAAAATGATTGGGATCGTTTAGTTAAGAAAATGTCTACTGCTAAGGTTCAGTTGGAGACGAATCTCTTGCAATGGGCTGATTATAGCTCGAGCTATTCTCAATTACAACAATGGATAGCTGATAGAGAAACCAAATTGCAGCAGGCCTGCGAGCAAAAAATTAACAAAAGCAAGGGTGCTCCTAGACTCAGCAGTGGCCTAAGCGAACGAAAGGCCAACTTAAGACAAACCAATAATATTGTTCAAGATATAGTGTCTTTCGAGCCCATGATACAATCTGTAGCGTCCAAAGCATCCGACTTGCAACAGGGAGCTCCAGCCTCAGAAATATCTAACAAATATGAAACTCTTACCAAACAGGCCATGGAATTGTATGCAAAACAAAAGAATACTATCGATCAGTACCAGGCCTTTATTGACTGTGGCAATGATTTTGCCACTTGGTTGCGAAATGCTAAGGAACGCTTGAGTAAATGTTCCGAACCCACTGGCGACAAGCAGGCTTTGGCAGAAAAAACACATCAATTGAAGATACTGCAAAGCGAAGTTCCCGAAGGTCAAAAGAAATTGGAAGCAGCTTTAGCACAAGGCGAAAGGGCCTGTAACGAAGCAGAACCCGAAGACAGAGAAGTGATTGAACAGGAAGTAGCACTTTTGCAAGACGAATTTGACACCTATGTTGAAAACCTTAAGAAAACAAAGGAATACTTGGAAATGGGTATTGTTAAGTGGTCAGACTATCAAGACCAGTATGCCGAAGCTTTGGATTGGTTGACAAAAACCGAAGCGTTGGTTCAATCCTACAATAAGTTGCAGGAGAATCTGACACAGAAAAAAGTGGTACTAGAAGAGTTTCAAGGCCATTTACAAACTCTCTTTGATTGGCAAAAGACATTGGATCTTCTTAATATGAAAGCTCAAATGCTTTTGGAGACTTGCTCCGACACAAGAATCAGTAATGCCATCATGCAACTTACTACAAAATATAATGCCCTATTAACCTTAGCCAAGGAGGTAATGCGTCGTTTGGAAATGCATTACCAAGAACATCAACAACAACACACTTTATATGCAGAATGCCAGTCGTGGATAGAACAGACCAGAGAGAAACTTCAACAATGTGAAATAATACCAGCCACATTAAATGAAGTGCAAATTAAACTGAATACCGTAAAGAACTTAAGACAAGGTTTCGAGTCGGGCCAAAACAAGCTGCGCTATTTGCTCGAATTAAAGGAGAAAGTCATCATGAATACCGAACAAAGTGGAGCAGCAAAAATACAAGAAGACACTGATACATTGAAACAAGACTACGAAGATTTGCTTCATCAAATGAACGAAGTTAAGCAGAAACTGATGAACCGCTTGGCCCAATTGGAAGAAATTTTCAAAATGTACAAGCTTATGCAAGAATGGTTAGAAGATGTAGAGCCATCATTGAAAACATCTGCCGATTTCTTAAATGATTTGAGTGAAAAGCGAGCAGCTTTGGAAAAATTCCGTGCTGTACAAAGAGACTTTAATAGCCACAATGATATTGTAGAAAAAATAAATAAACGTTTGACCGAGGACAACTCCCTTGATCGTAACGATTTCGAAAGTGGTTTAGTTAAATTCGACGAGCTGCAGCAAAAGGTTAATGCTATAATTGAATCGCTTGAAAATCAAGTTAATAACCACGAAAACTATAAACAATCTCTTAACGAAATTCAAGAATGGCTTCGTAACGCTAGAATTGATATCGAACAATGCTCAAATTGTCACGGCGAAAAGCAACAGGTAGAAGATCGCTTGAATAAATTGGGTGATATTGATGCCAGCATGATGACTGGCAAGTCCTTGCTTGAAGCTTGTCAAGAATTATCTCAGGCTGTTATAAGTACAAGTGGAAATGAAGGCCAGGACAATGTTACTCAAGAAATAAAACACTTGTCAGCAGAATGGGATGCATTACAAGCCACGTCCCGCGATGCCAGATCCAATTTAGAGTCCGCCCTTAATGCCTGGTTAAGCTTCTTGCAAAAGTTCAATAAAATCAATAAGTGGATTGAAGATATTACACAGAGAGTTAACCATGCCATTGAAACTGAAAATAAAACTCCCGAACATTTGGTTAATGCCAAGGTAAGCGTTTAGTCCATTAGTCAAGTGTAAGACTAAAAATGCTTTCTACAATAAAGCACAATTAACAAACTCGTAAATCCGAAACACTATCATTAAATGCACCCAACGCAATTAACAAGTAAAACCACCTGAAATTTAACTCCCTTTTTAATCCGTACCAATTCCTACATATAGAGCCGCATTAACTAAAAGCTTTCCTTTAATTTATTTTTAGATTTTAGTTATAACTTTATGTCTACTAGAAAAGCTATTTGTTTTTCGTAATAATTAAATGATTTTATTAACATTTTTTTTATGCTGCCTGTAGAAACTTCTTGCCGAAGTGGTTGCCGAAAAGGATGATGTGGAAGATTTGAACGATGCCTGTGAATTGTTAATGGAACATAGTGCCTGCTCAAGAGTTCGTGATCAAACTGTCGACACTCAAGCCAATTACACAAAGCTGTTGACATCTGCACAAGGTAATTAACACAATATTCTGGTGTACAACACTGAAAAAAATATTTAGGAGTTTTTGTGAAAACTAATTATAACTCTCAACAGGTTTGGTATCGAAAATCGAAAAGAATCTATCCGATCACACAGAATTCCTTAACTACAAAAATGAAATGGACGCTTGGATTGAAAAGGCACAAGAGATTTTGGAAAATTGTACGGGTGATGATGACATTCAAAAGCTGGCCCAACAAATCGAAACTGTTAATGTAAGAAGCTGTGTTAAATAATAAATTTTGAATATTTAAACTAAAACTTAAACATATTTTTTCATCATTAGTCTTTGTCATTACGTTTGCCGGAGGGCCAACACCTATTGGGTTTGGTTCAAGATGCTTACTCAAAGGCCTCTAATGTATTGCCCGAAGACAAACAAGAAAAGTTGCGTGATTTAATGACTAAAGTGCGAGAAGACTGGGACTCTTTAGGTGTGGCCGTCAAGCAAAAGCTTATTGACTTAAAACAAAAGCAATCACGCTGGTCGGATTATAAAGTTAATATGGAAAAGATCAAGAACTGGCTGAACGAAGTCGAAACTACATTGAAGCCTTTGCCGGATACAAAAGGAGAATTTAGTGAAATGAAAACTCAGTTGGAACGCTACAAATCTTTACAAAGCGATATAAAACTAAAGGGTTCTGAATTAGAAAATCTTATAACTGAAGCAAAGGAATTGGGTACCGATCTCGATGACGTCCACCATTTGCAAGGAAGATGGGATAAGGTTAAGAATGATTGTGCCAATTATATAAGGAATTTGGAGGGTGAAATAAGTGATTATACTGCATATCATCAAGCACTACAGGACATAGAAAAATGGCTGCTACAGATATCGTTCCAACTAATGGCCCATAATTCATTATTCATTTCAAACCGTCAACAGACCCAGGAGCAAATCAAACAGCATGAAGCTTTACTAGATGAAATACAAAAATATCAATCAAACATTGACGATCTAAACGCAAAGGGTCAAATGCAAATCAAACGCTATGAGCCTACCACGCCAGCAATAAGGGAAACAGTCGATGCCCAACTTAAGAACATACAAGACAGCTACAATTCCCTGTTGCAAACCTCCGTACAAATACGTAATCGTTTACAAGAATCTTTAGCCAAATTCCAAGAATATGAAGATACCTTGGATAGTATAATGCGTAACTTGGAGGAATACGAACCCATCATACAAACAGAATTAGATGCTCCCGCCACCACCTTGGAGATGGCACAAAATCAATTAAAATGTGCCCAGAACATGCAAAATAAGTTAAACAATGAAAAGTCTAGATTGGCCAGTGCAGTACAGGCTTGTGAAGCTGCCACCGCCTCCATTAGCAGACCCAGTTCACCTTTAGAGACTGCCATGCAAGTTATTCCGGAACGTGAACTTATTGTGCGTGCTAAACTCGAAGATTTGTTGGATCAGGTATGTTGAGAGAAAGTTCCTAAAGTATTTTATATTTGGTTATTAAATGGCACCCAAAAAGAGTTTGGTAAATTATTTAAATTTGTAATTTTTATTAGATTTAGTTTTCCAAACTCTGCTTTATTTTTTTTTTATTTGTTAATAATACTAATGATGTTTTTTATTTCGTTTTTATTTTTTAATGTTGTCTTAATTGTTTATCCTTGTTGTCGTTGCTGCACTTGTAAATGCACTTTTTTGTAACAAATAATTGTTTTAACCAACTCCGAATACCAAATCCTACAATAATTTTGTAACATGCTAACACCACCTACCACCACCTCTGCCTGTCCTTAAAAATATAATCATTTAACATCAACCCCCCCAACACCACAATATTTTGAGTAGTTGCCCAGTAAAAGAACTCTAAACTCAACTAAGGATAGTGATGTGTTAGTCGATGTTGAGCTTTCTGAAGTTAATGATATTTTACTGGATGCTGTAGCTCATGAGCGCATAGAAAATTTTAAACAGATTATACGTTTAAATGTAAAACTTGTCGATAGATTATACGCTCTCAATACTAAGGTAAGCATTAGTATGCAGACATACGAGGTGTGTTCAAAAATAACGAGATTTTTTTTAAATTCTTATTTATTCATCGATATCAATTTAATGTCTTATAATCGTGGTTTTTTTTAGCTGCATGAGAAATTGAAATGATAATACCAGACAGAAGTATAGGTTGGAATGAAATTTGTTTTATTATAATCTGTTAGATGGTTTTATGGCATTTATTTTGTAAATATGATTTCCAGCATATGCCCGCCGCGACTAAGAGTTATGTGGTTCATTCGAGCAGTCAAATTGTTTACTACTTTTTCCAATAAATCTGGCCGTATGGCGTCAATGGTGGCCTAAATATTAGCTTCCAATGCTTCAAAAGTTGCTGCGTTGTCCGCATAAACCTGGATTACTAAAAAGTAATCCAGAAACATTAAATCGCACGAACGAAGGGAGCCAGTGAGCAGGATAACTTCTGTAAATGAAGTCATCACCAAATTGATTTTGCAATAAATCGATTGTTAAGAGCGCTGTATGGCAAGTTGCGCCGTCTTGTTGACACCAGATGTCGTTAATGTTTAGTTGATTACTTTTCGGAAACAAAAATTCAGTCTGTATGGACTGCAACGGCAGCCTCTTGCTCATTTCGAAAAAAAAAATAAGAACCGATTACGTCGCCAGAGTGAAAACCGCACTAAACAGTTAATTTTAATCGATGTAATGGTGAATCGGTAACGGCTTAAGGATTGTATTCGCTACAAATACTGCAATTTTGCTTATTGAGGTAATTATTTAACCACAAATGAGCTTCATCACTAAACACAATTCCGCGATAAAATGGCCATAACCGTCCAGTTTCATATGACGAAAACGATGGTCGTTTGGCTTCCATTCTAGCACTAGCTGTATTTTATAGGCACGTAATCCAAAATACTTCCGTAACAATTTCTACGTAGTCGCAGGCCAAAAAATAGAGACCGCCGACGAATAGGCACTACGGTGTCTTCTTCAATAATTCACGCTACGGCGACAATACTCTGTTCATTCCGTACATTTCTTACTGCCTATTTCAGAGTGTCACACGAATTCGTTATTTCGCACAATTACATTAAAAAGAAAAGCAACATTTGTAAATTTGTTTTAAATGTAATTGTGCGAAATGTGACACTGTGAAATAGGCAGTTAATCTCGTTGATGGATGTGAATTGGGAAGGCAAAAACTGCATGATATGCTTACTCGCTAGGCCGAACTGCTCTATGATATACACGATAACCAAAACAATTACACCTGTACCACAGTATAGCTATTCGAGGAAGCCAATCAGCCAGTGTGAGAGTGAGACGCAAACAACTCGAAGGTCTGATTGACTTTAAGCGTTGTTCCTCAACCCAGAGCTTCTTTACGACTTTTATTATGACTTGTCAAAACTTACTGAACCGAAATGTCAACACAATTTGTCGAACCATGGTTATCGATATCGATAAATCTCATGCAGCTAAAAAAAAACAAACGATACCACGAGCCGGCGCTCTTTTTAATATTCAAAACATTTTAAAAACTAAGTTTAAAGTTAAGTTTCTTCAGCGATTTGTTTTATATTTTCTCTTAAGCCTCAGGACAGGCTTCGACATATTCAACTTCAACTAAGCAGTAATTTACACTTTCGAATATCCAAAACAAACTAAACATTCAAACTTAAAACTCCAAGTATTTTTATTTACATATAAGACTTTTGATTTTGCAATCCGACTGTTGATAATTTTTGAACACACCTCACATGCAGTAAATTTTAAAAGAAATTCAGATGGTGTTGGTTATTTAGTTAGTTATTGGTATTAATTGGCTTTGTATTTGTATAAAATTGTTGCATGTTTTAATTGTTTTATATTCAATATTTTTAATTATGTAAATAATTGGTTGCCTTTACTTTCTCAAGGTTCAATCACACTTAGGAGGATTGATTGCTTCCGTTAGTGAATTAGAGCAACAACAAAAACAACGCGCCGAATTAGGTGATTGGATTAGGAAACAACAAGTCACTGTCAATGACTGGTTGAGCCGCCCTTGCAAGTTGCGTCCTGAAGCCGCCAAACAGGAATTGGCAACAATGAATGATTTATTGGGTGCTATTGGTGACAAACGATCTCAGTTACTGCTGGATATGACCGGATCACGTAAGATTTATTTTTTTGTAACATCAACAGAAGAGCCCTTGTTAGAATTATTAACTTAATTGTTTCTGATTTAAAAGTATTCCAAATTGCTTCAACTTCACTTTAAAAAATAATAAATGATGAGAGCAAAATCAGTGGAATTTGTGTAACCAATACCAGGGCGAATCTATATAAGGTGGCATCACCGCGACAACAATTACGGTAGACGTCAAAAACACTAATTAAAATATCACATCCAACAATTAAAACACTTCTTCCTTACCTTTTTTTGGTAGTATTTGTAATTTTTTTTTAATCTTGAAATATATTAGGAAATAATTAAATATTTTTCCTTCTTCCCAAATTTAAAAAATATAAACGAATTTTTGACAGCTGTCTAGCACATAAAAAAGTAAAGCAAATAATATATGTAATAAATTCGCCTTGACCAATACATTTTGTTTCGATATTGTTTTTTTCTCTCGAATCGAAATACATGAATGTGGAATTTTGGACCACACTTTCAAGCATTTGCGACCGTATCTCGGCAATAGTCTGCTCAATTTTTGCTTTCATTGTATCCAAGTGATATAGCGTGTCCAAGCAAATCTTTTGTGGATTATCCTCATATCAAATGTGGAAGCTTTGGTTTTTACTGAACAGAATATTGCTATAATACATTTCCGAACAGAACCACGATTTGTGAAATAAATTTTCAAAATCAACAAGCGCTGGTCTGACATGAGTCTATTCATAATGAAATGGAAATCCTAACTGAACATAAATGATTATAAAGTTGCTAGATATAAAAACTGTTTAATCTCTGTCGAAAAATAAAGCCTTACAAAACAAACACCCCTTAGAGAATGTATCAAAGTATACTTCTCTCTTGGGATTCTCATTCCTTTCAGGAATCAATAGTCAGGTTAGAGTCGTTGACAGGCTCACGCTACTTAAGTTATCTTTACACTGTTTTAGTTCTTATCTGAGTTGCACTAAGAAAAAATCTTCTGTTTTATGCATATAAAATGGTTTTTAATTGATTGAATTCTATAGCTCATATGAGAACTCAGATAATGTAACTAGACTTTATTTAACGAAGTCTCGAAACATTCAAAATTATCACTGGAATTGAATTCTATGGCTTTACCTTTGCGAAATAGCCGATTGTCTTATAGGCAGCATTTATGACATTATCGTTTGTGCTGGGGAATGTTTAAGAAAAACAGTTATTAGATATTGGCCTCAGTGGATTGGAATTCTTTTTTGGCATCCCTATTGGTTGAGCTCGAAAGAGAGCTGTCCGGCAACGACGGTTCTTTAGCCTATTTAGAAATTAGATAAGAAATGCCAAAAACTAAATTAGTTTTAGTGTGTAATACATCCCGAATTTTATTGCTTGCAAATTATTTAAAATTGGAGAGGTTAGATAATCTTCGTGGCTGCTTTGTAGATTACTGAAATTAACTCAGCACAAAGTCCGCACATTATGCTATAAACACAACCGGGACGAACGACGAATTTTTCGTTCCGAATATTCATCGAAAAATATAGAATAATTCGTGTTTATTAAAATGCAAATGCGTCCACGAATTTACGGAACGAATTTTTGTCGACGAATTCGTTGTACTGTGCGAAGTTCGTCGTTGGTCCCATTATGTTATGTTTATACCATTATGCGTAAAGTTTCTCCAATTCTCTGAGTAATTTTATAAATAAAACTTAAAATAAATGTATAAAAAGTTTTTATAATTTCTTCTCTAGTTGCCGATGACGACACCGATTTGGATGACAACATTGATCAATTGGAATCTCAACTAATGGATGCAATTGCCAAGAAACAGGCTGGCCAAAATGTCATCGATAGCTACCGCCAAGGAGTTCAAGATATGCAAAATTGGTTAGATAATCTTATTAAACGTATGGATGTTCTAGACAAGGGGTCAGGCTTAAATTGTGCTCAGAAAATGGCAGCTATTTCTGAAATTCAAAACGAATATACCCAACAAGGACCCCAGAAATTGCAAGAACTAAAAGCTAAAGCAGCTCAAGTAGCAGATGTTATTAGTAACTTAGATGGCCAACAAGTTGAAGAACAAATGAAATCGTTGGATAGACGTTACGCTGATATAGGCAAACGTTTGGAACGCAAAACTCAATTGTTGGATGTAACTAATAAAGGCGTTGAGGGAGTTAGAGAAGAAATTGACCAATTACAAAATTGGATCAAGGATAAAATACAAGAAGTGCAAGCTCCAGCTCAAATCGGCTTTGAGCCTAAATCTGCTGAAGCCAGACAACAGGCCATAAAGGCGCTGATGAAAGATGCTGAAAGTAAACAGTCGTCGGCTGATGCTTTAGAAAAGAGAATTTGCAATATGCAACCTGAATTGGAACCAGCTGAATATGCCCAATTGGAATCAGCTTTGCGTAATTTACATACTGATCATAAGAATTTGACAGATGTTTTGAAAGCCGAAATGGACAAAGCATTGGATGCTACTAAAGCTCGCAAAGCTTTAGAAAATGACTTGGATAAAGCTCGCAACTGGTTAAAAAGCAAAATTGCCGAGGTTAGAAAACTACCAGCCTATCATCCCCTCACTTCAAATGAAATTGAAAACAAACTACTGGAAAATAAGAAGTACGACGATGATGCCAAACAATTTAATGACAGTGTTTTAAGTGATATTAAAAGACAGGTTGCCAACATTTTGAAAGATTGCTCTGATGCCGACAAAGCAGCCTTGCAAAAGATTCTAGATGAAATTGAAGCCGATTACAAAACGCTCAAGGATGAAACCGGCAAGAGAGCCAATTCTTTAAAAGATCTTTTACAAGGTCGCAAAGCATTTGAGGATTGTATGAAGAAAATGAGCGATTGGTTAAATGAGATGGAAACGGCTACGGAGGGTGAGTTAAGAACATCAAGTCTCCCCGTGTTGGAAGAACAATTAACTCACTATAAAAAATTGGTGGAAAATGCTAAAGGTATGGGTGGCCTTATGAGTGATATAATCGAACAGGGCAAGGGCATATTGCCAACACTCAGCAGCCCTGACAAACTAAAACTCAACGAAGACATAAAGAATATGAAAGATCGTTGTGGCAAAATTAATCAATGTCTCGGCGACCGTGTCAACACTTTGGGAGACCACATCAAAAAATACAAAGATGCTAAGAGCAAACTAACCGAGTGCATGGACTTCTTAAATTCGGTACAACAAAGGCTAAGAGATCTTAATAAACCTGTGGGTTCTAAAATCGAAGATGTCCAAGATTTGTTGGAAGCCTATGAGGGCATCCTAAAGGAGTTAAAGGACAGCAAACAGAAAATGGGCGACATGAAGGTTGATGATTTGCCCGAATTACAAAGTATTTTAACCCAACAAGACGATATGATCAAATTAATCGAAGACCAGTTGTCTCATTTGAGACAATTGTTGTTGTTACGTGAGCAATTTATATCACTGATCAATGAAATTATAGCTTTCATAATGAAATACACAGATGTCATTATTGACATAGAAAATGCGCCGGATAGTTTGGAAGAGAAAATTACCAAGTACGATGATGTCATTGTTAAAATACAAGAATGTGAAGGCGTGTTAGCCTCTGCTACTGATAAAGGTCAAAAGATTGCCTCAGAAGGTACTGCAGCCGATAAGAATTCTATTACTGAACAGTTGCAATCATTGAAAAACCAACTGGGTAACCTACGCAAGGCAGTAGAACAACAGCGGCAAAAGCATCAAATTCAACTGGAACACCACAAAAAAATGGCTGCGGAAATATCTGAGATTCTCGATTGGCTGCACAATAATGAGGGCAATGTCAAATCTCGACCATTGCTAGACAGGGATCCTGATTCTGTAGAACATGAATTGCAAAAGCATCAAAAACTTAAGGCTGAAGTGAAGGAATATCTGGGCAAGTTCAATAAAATCAATGGCGGTATTAAATCCGAAATAGGTATGCCCGGTTCATTAATAGAAATGTTATCCGAGGGACGCTCACTGGTCAGCTCTTTACCTCACGAGCTTGAAGAACGTGAAAAATACTTAATGGATAATCGCAACTCTCGCCAAGAGTTCATGAAGCTCGTTTCTCAATTTAAGAATTGGTTGCATGAAGCTGAGGATCGCTTGCAGTTGGGCAAACATGGCATTGACTATGAACATCTCGTACGCGATTTAGAAGAACATAAGGCCTTCTTTGGCAATGAACAACCTGTACGTAATTTGGTCCATAAACAAATTCAAGATGCCGCCGACAAAATCTGGCCTTCTCTTAACAACTACGAACAAACTGAATTGTCTGCTGAATTGTCCAATATGCAAACTAAACTGACAAATACTTTGGCTCAAGCGAAAACACAACAAGGTGAGCTGGAAAAGGAATATGAACGCTGGCGTGAATACAAACAATCGGTTGAACGTGTTAAGGCCACTATTGAACGTTCGAAGTTTACTGATGAACCAGTTCAAAATTTAGCTGGTGTCCATTTCAACATACAAAAACTATCGCATGCCATTGGTAACATCCAGGTAAGTTTTTCTTTTAAGGAGTCACGCCAAAATTTAAAAAAAAATATTAAAGACATTTTTCTTTAATTTCCTTAAAATATCTTTTTACACGATTTTTTTATTCAAGGAGTCCCATTTTAAGGCTCTAATAGGCAAAGCAATAAGCTTTAAATTAAGGTATTAAACCAGATTCATTCCTTAAATAGTTTCGGTTCGATCGACAATTGAATGATAGCTTCGAAATACCCTGTATGTTTAATGAGACATCCTGAACGCGTTTCATCATTTATGGTTACATATAAAATCATTTTTATCATCATGTATATAGTCTTAAACGACATTACTAATGTACCGTGAATTTCGACTTACTTATTTCAACTTAAGAAATCAAAGTTTCTTTAGCGGCTTTTCGCTTCAAGCAAAACCCGTTGGATGACAACACGACATTATTTGTTTTTAATTTTTACTTGGTAATTTTTACAAACGTCGTTTGCTTCGAATTCAGTACAAATATAAACGAAACTTAGAGTGACTCCTCCTACTGATTACAAATTATGTGCTACTTATTTAAATTCAAAATAATATTTATATAAACAAAATATATAAAATGCAAAGTTGTAATAATTATATTCCAACACCCTTCCTTAATTAATACAAATAGAACAAACTTCTAAACTTCGAAAATTTAATATATCCTAGTGGTTTAGTTAATATATCAGCTTGCATGTCTTCTGTAGGACAGTAGGACAACTTCATGATATTTTTATTCAATAGATCGCGTATAAAATGATATTTAGTGTCCACATGTTTAGTTCTTTTGCTAAATTTTTCACAACCGACTAACTTAATGCAGCTTTGGTTATCTTCAAACAGGGTTGTAGGTTCGTCAAGCTGAATTTTAAAATCTTCAATAAGCTTCCTTAACCATAAGGTTTCTTGTGCTGCTTCAGCTAGTGCTATATATTCAGCTTCACACATTGCTGTTTACGACAGGACTAGCTTACACACCCACCATTGTATTTAAACACATAGCCGCTGAATGATTAACGATAACGTGTCGCATTTTGAACCATATTTACGCAGACGCCTTGCAATTTCCACGGATAACGACAAGTCATAAACGATAACTACATATAAGTCCTGAAAACATAATTGAAATATGTAGGGTCTCCAAACAAGGCGTGATTTGAGGAGGTGCGGGCCAAAAGTCAAAACATGTGTTATATACTTAAACACGATCTAGCAACAATCTCTAAATCGGGTCGTGTGAATGGAGTCAATTACAATGTTTGTTAGACTCAAAGTTGTAATCTTACTCAAATAGGTGTGTTCGAAATTGATGCTTCCTCCGTTTTTATAGGCGATATAAGTATTAAGAAATCGCCAGCTTTCGAAGTTCTTGGTATAAAAACCCAGTGCGGCGCTGGATGGACTGAACAGATTTTCAATACTCTAAAGAAGCTTTCAAGTGCCTCGGTTTTTTGAAATGGTGTAAAAGATACTTCACTCCATCTGATCTTCGTGCTATTTATATCACCTATATCTATCAAAATGGTGGAGAGATATTAAGCTCTTTGCTGATATTAGGCTATTGACTCACTGAAACACTGACGCAATGTGGGTTGTGTTTTTCTATTTTATCGTTACTACAATGTTATATGCTTTAATGAAGTTAGCGAACTTGTTTCCGAATCCCACACGATTTTGCGTTTAGCACGCTCTTCGTTAAGAGCCCATCCATTTGTGGTCGATTGGCATTACAGGGAGAATTCGTAGGTCGTATAAGGCAAAGTATATTTATATCAAGTACATTCGTCAGCTGAGCTGATATTTTTCGTTTTGTTTTGCTTTGTTCCTACGTGTCAGAATTTATTTACATTTTTAATTGAAAATAAGTAAATTCAAAGAAACTTGAAAAAAATTTCAAATATATATTTTTTCACTTTCCTTTGTTTCATCAGGGATGGTAAACGAAATTTTGAAATTTTGCTTTTCTGATTAAGGTTGCACCAAACAAACTTTTTATTTAGCATTATTGGAATTACGTTTTTCTATTACAAAAAGTTCAATTCTACCCACTTTGCCATCTCTGAGTTGCTTTTGACTCCTAGTAATATTTTTACACAAATAAAATGCCTGTTGTTGTTCTAATGTTGTACTTGTTGTAGACTTGCATGCAAGGCGAATTTATATAAGGTGGCATCGCCGCAACAACATATACAACACCAAATAATACCCACATGCATTTTGTTGTTGGTTACATGTACGACAGACGCCAAAAGTAACACATCACATCCAACAACTAAAAACACTTCTTCCTTACCTTTTCTTTTTTTAAATATTTTTTTTTTTAATATTGAAACATTTTTTTAAATAATTACAATTATATTTCTCAATTTTTTCAAATAAAAAAAAAATAAACGTATTTTTGACAGCTGCCATGCACAAAAAAAGTAAAATAGATTCGCCTTGCTTGCATGTACTTGATATAAACATACCAAGGCATATTAATCAGGTAGCCTCACTACTGAGGGGAAGTATTAAGGCGAAAATAATCAATTTTTTTTATATGGATTTTGACAATTAAACTTACAATTTTTCCCCTTAAATGGAAGTTGAACTATCATATCAAACTACATATAAAAAAAAAAAAATTAAAAATTTTACGCCTTAATATTTCCCCTTCCTAGTGAGGTTACCTGATGAATGTGCCTTGAAATATACTTTGGTATAAGGTCCCAAAAAAATATTGTCTCTTCTTTACTTTGTTTTTAATACACTATCTGCCACATGAATAGGACCCTCTAACACAAATTTTTCAAAAGTTTATATCTTCTACAAAAAAATGATACGAACTTAAATTTTATTTCTATTTAAAGGTAATCTCAAGGTATATTTATATTACTAGGTAGTGGTGTCCCTACAACAAATACAACAATACAAGACCAACATGGCATTTTGTTGTTGCTTTGTAGTTCGAAATGTCAAAAAACATAGAAGAAAATTGAGAATGCGGGTATGTGTTTTATTGCCTTCTCACTTCTACACTATAAAATTTCTGAACACATACAACTTTTGACATGTCGAACTAGTAAATCAGCTGGGCGGATGACACTACCTAGTAAGATAAATATACCTTGGGTAATCTAGTTATTATTGAACATTCGAAAAATTGATTCAATATATACCAAGGTATATTTATCTTACTAGGTAGTGTCGTCCGCCCAGCTGATTTAGTAGTTCGACATGTCAAAAGTTGTATGTGTTCAGAAATTTTATAGTGTAGAAGTGAAAAGGCAATAAAACACATACAGGCCTTCTCAATTTTCTCCTATGTTTTTTGACATTTCGAACTACAAAGCAACAACAAAATGCCATGTTGTTCTTGTATTGTTGTATTTGTTGTAGGGACACCACTACCTAGTAATATAAATATACCTTGATATATACCCTCGTTTTGTTTTTATAAAATATTTTGTAAACCATTTGAAGTAAAATGCCTTCAAATTTTGCGTCAAATGAATAGCACCGTACTACAAAATCCGTTTATGTATACATAAATTTATAATAAAAATTTTTAATTTTATTTACATTTTATGAAAATTTTTGCTTTTTAAAGCTTTTTCAACAATGCGTAGAGCCTCCATTTTTACATATTGTTTCGTAAATTCGATTGGGAATATAATCATACAATGATTTTTGTAATCGAGTGAATTGGTTGATCCACTTTTATGCCTTTAATAAGTTCCTCTTTGGTAGTATACTGCTTTCCAGAAGCATACACTTTATAAGCTAGGTATCCCCAAATATTTTGAATAATGTTATGCTAAGGCTGGTTAAGGGGGCTTATCGAGAACATTAACATTTTGATCGTGTTGCCTTGACTTTACCACCAGTAAAGACAGTTTGAATTGGTTCTTGTCATGCCGGAATAATGTCCACTGTAGGCATCCAAAAATGTTCCGAAAGTGCGGAAATGCTTCTTGTAGGATACATATCAATTAGCGTTCCTTTTTAAATAAATTTATTCTTTTAATCTGTTTCAAATGATTGAATATAAATTTTCTTTTATGCATTGAAGGAATTATAACAAAAAATAAAATAAAAGAAAGAAAAAAAGAAAAAGTAGTATTTATGACTCGTTTTTTAATGCCGGCCGGTAAAAGTTGTTCAGAAAGTCGTTAGTATAGTTTTAAGATACATAAGTATCTACGTTTGTATGTACAAATGCGTATACTCTCTTGGCTTAAAACATTCAAATAGTTTGTTTTCTGCAGTTCTTTTTTTAGTAGACGGAAATTTTTTTAAGCTTAAACACGTTTGGTTTTTTTTACTTACTTTTTGTACCTATTTCTCATTGTAATGACATCATCAGTTTATGTAAAAATGTTTGCTCCTTTGCCATATAAAGTTCTCAAATAATAAGAGTATTTTAGATAAATTTTAAAGATACCGTTTTTCAGTCATGTGAAACTTGTGTCACTCTTAGTGTTGGTGCAGTTTAGTTGGGTAAGTGAAATGCCTGAATGCATGTTTGCACATCTATCTTCATGTGCAAGATTTTCATTCAGAAGAGTCAGCTGTTTGTAGCTAAACAAATGACTAAGTATTTTATGATTAAAAGGAGTTATAAATAGGCTACATATTCTTGAAAATACTAAGTGATATTTCGATGGTTTATGCATTGCAAGAAAAGTAAAAATTGTTCCATAAAACTTTTTTCATAAATAAAACTGATGGAAATTAATTAAAATAATTGAGTTGGATGAAAAAAATTGTAAAATCTTGTTATACCTTATACATGACTTATACATAACTTCACATTCAGTTGCAACAATTGTACCTCTGCATTAGTTACAGCCAACAGTAGGTGGCATTGGGAGAGGAAAACAAACGCAGTGAATCAAAGTACTCCCTCTCTGCCAGTAATGCCA
Source organism: Phasia obesa (assembly GCA_949628195.1). NCBI lineage: Eukaryota > Metazoa > Arthropoda > Insecta > Diptera > Tachinidae > Phasia > Phasia obesa. The sequence continues at coordinate 11,900,810 of OX451216.1, forward strand.
ACTCTTGGCACTCAAAATGTGTGTAAATGTTTTCAGAATTTGCTTAAAGGGATTAAATAAGAAATGACGATAGTTTTAACGAAAAATCAAGTAAAATTATTTGAAAAAGGGGATAAAAAATATAAACTGTTTCTTTTTAAAACTTTATTAACAAATCTATAAATATGTACCTACATATATGTATATAAAAAACTGTAACAGAACCGCATCTGTAAATTAAATATTTTTCTTAAATGTTGTTGCTGCTGTAGATATTAATCGATATGGAATACAAAACACCAATATTTGGAATTTTTTGTCTCTCTGTCTATCTGTAAAAACCACTGAATGAATTTTAATAAAATATTGTGGGAAGGTACATCGGCTCAATTATAGGATATTTTCTTCCTTAAAAATATCTCATTTTCAAGAGAAAATTAATATAAAATACTAAAAGTACGAAATTGTGCCTTTTTAATAATGCTGAAAACTTGCCAGCACTTTTATTTCTAAATCGGACATTTTAGACAGATTTACAGAACTCTATAATAATATTTTTTATAAATCTCTAAAATAATAGAATTAAAAAAACCCTATCTTGCAACATCGTGAGTTACTATCCAGAGGCCCAATAAATAAATATACAAACCATCTATGTTGCACTGTAAACGTATGAGTCATAATAAATTAGTCAAGTGCGAGTTAGACACACACGTAGGGTTCCGTGCTATGTTCAGTATAATTTAAAAATTCCTGTTGTTTATTTCTTTATGTCTTATGGGACACCATTAAATTTTAAAATTAAAGTAATATTCGCGAAAATTGCATCATAATTAGAACACCCTTTAAATTTTAATATGTAATTGATTTTATAGCGGCCATGGTAATACACTTTCTATTAAAATATCAGGAGCCTACCTATTGCGGTTAAAAAAATAAGGTAATATTCGTGAAAAACACGTTACTAATGAACACACTTTAATTTTAAGTATTTGTTATAGCGGCTGAAGTAACACATCTACTGTAAACATTTAAGAGGGTATCAATTACGGTTTATAAAATCAATTTCAAGATTCCACCTGTTCATTCAAAACTTAGGATATATGCATGCAAATCACGTCACTATTGGAACACCCTTTAATATTTAAGTTCAATTTTGTATACTTGTTTATAAAACAAACATAGTTTTAATTACAGTCTCCAAATTGTAAGTGGTTTCCTCTTACAGCTCAAAAAAAAGACAAACGTAAATAACACGTCACTTTTGGAACACCCTACGTTTTAGTATTTTTTGCTATTGTGGCCGCAGTTATACACTTTTGGTATAATTTTCAAGAGTCTACCTATTATGGTTCAAAACTTAGGCCATACACATACAAAGCACACCACTATCGGAACACCCTTTAATTTTTAGGTATATTTTTTTAGACTTGTTTATAAAGCGAACTAAGTTTTAATTACTGTTTGTAAGAAATAACCACATATTCGTAAATAACACCTCTCTATTGGAACACCCTACGTTTTAGTATTTTTTGCTATTGTGGCCGCAGTTATACACTTTTGGTAAAATTTTCAAGAGTCTACCTATTATGGTTCAAAAGTTAGGCCTTATACATGCAAATCTCTTCACTATCGGAACACCCTTTAATTTTTAGGTTTATTTTTTTCAGACTTGTTTATATAGCGAACTAATTTTAATTTAGTGCTTGCATATTTTTAGTGAATTCCTCCTACAGTTCAAGAAATAAGCACATATTCGTGAATAACACCTCTCTATCGGAACACCCTATAAGTTTTAGTATTTGCTAGTATAGCGGTCACAGTTATATACTTTCTGTAAAAATTTCAAGATTCTATCTATTATGATTCAAAACTTAGGCCTTATAAGTCAAAATAACACCACTATCGGAACACCCTTTAATTTTTAGGTTTATTTTTTAGACTTCTATATATAAGGCTAACTACGTTTTTATTACAGTTTGTAAATTTTTAGTGTATGCCTCCTACAGTTCAAGAAATAAACACATATTCGTGAATAACACCTCTCTATCGGAACACCCTATAAGTTTTAGTATTTGTTGCTATAGCGGCAACAACTATACATCATCTGTGAAAATTTCAAGAGTCTACCTATTACGGTTCCAGATATAAAAGGCGCTGACAGACGGACAGACATTGTAGCGAAAACAATAGGGTTTCGTTATTATACTTTGTGTACGGAACCCTAAAAATGGTATGGATTACTTTTAAAACGAAAGACAAATTCAAACAAAATATTCTCCGATCGCTGGCTATGGCACTGCTAGTATTTACAAAAAGTAATTTAAACTACTTACAATGAGTGAGATATTTCTACATATCTTTAAAATTGGTTGTTGTATGTCTAAATGGTTAACATAGTTTTCTTTAAAGCCCGTCTACATTTTCTGTTTGAACATAATTTTCTGTTTTCCAACAATAATTTTCTAAAATATAACTACAACAACATTGTCATGTTATAAAACAGCTTTTATAACAAATGTTTTAACAACCATGTTAAGACGTGAAAAAAACATTAACATGGGCTGTCTATACTTAACACTAACATGATGTTAATTTTTATCATTTTATGTGTAATATAGACGGGGGTAGACTTTAAACAATTACAATTTAAAATTTTTCGCTAATTTATTTTTTATGCAAATTTATATGTAATTATTAGAAATTAATAATTAATAGATTAAAAAAAACGGAAAATTAATTTGCGAAAAATTTTGCAGTTTTGTTTTGATCATAACAAGCTTTGGGCTACTCAAAACAAGCTTAATCTAGCCCTACAATCCTAAATTAGCTACACTGATTTAATTGTATAACTGTACAAAAGCACATTTTGTTTAAGCGCTTAACTTTAACTGTTTAGCGTTTTTATTTATTTTTGATTAAAATGCTTGAACGAACAATTACTGAAATCAGAAAACTAAAACTGCCTAATATATTTTCAAAGAAGTTTCCATTGTATTGTCACCCACTATATACACATAACTGTATTATCTATACATATAATAAAATAGTAACTCACTTCCGTCTGTCTGTCTGCTTTTCATTGACGTTCATATCACTAACTAAACTACTGGATGGATTTTAACAAAATTTTGTGAGGAGGTACCTAAGTATCCTGGTCCCAATATAGGATACTTTTTTTCCGAATAAATATCTCAGAAAGTGGAGATACACAGTGAAAGTACACAGTTGAACTAACCGGATATGAATACTTTACTTTTTATAAAGTAAAAAAAAAAATAAACTGATACGTAGTATATCTTAAGGCGGAACTAAAAACGCCGGTATTACCACATGACTGTAAATCGCCGGCGAAGTAAAATAATTATAAATTGGCTATGCTAGCTTCAAACTAATTCGCCTAAAGAACACCAGAAGCGCTTGCGAAGCTTTAATATCGCACTAACCATCTGTTTTATTTACTACTAATCCTTTCTAAAGGAAGTAACACAGTTAATGTAGGCACTAATTGCCTGAGTGTTACTTCTCTTAAAAAAGAAAACAAAACTAAAATCGTAAGGGTCTTTGGTGTGGATTGCTTTCAAAGCAAAATCGAACAATATATTAAAGGACGCTGACGAAGTGGCGGGCACAGCTAGTATGTAATATAATTTGCCTTTGCTATTCAATTTTATAAATGGAATTAATAATTTTGCAGTCATTCATAAAGGTATGCTTTAATTAATTGGGCCGTATATAAAAGAAATAAAGTTGAAGGGTCCCTTCTGGAAATTGATATCAATTGTTCCAATCCTACTTACCGATTGTCTTGTCAAATTGGAAGCGGAACTCAAAAACTATAAATCGTGAATGGTGAAAATGTTGAAAAAAGTCAATTTATTATGATATTATTGTAACTGGCACTAAACATCACGTTAAGGTTAGGTCTAAGACCTATCCAAGGCGAATTCATACCAGGTGTGAGCAGTAGGACAACAACTACAACAAAACAACAACTTTGACATTAGATTAGCAGATATGAAACAATGTATTTTTTGCAAGACATTAGCAAAAAAACGAGAGCAAAAAACAGTCAGCTGGGCTATCGACTCCACCTGGTATGAATTCGCCTTGGACCTATCACAGAATACTTTAAAAGTGTCAATTGACCCCTTCCTTTTTGTCATAGCCATGTCAAAGTGACAGGTCCCTTTCATTGAAAGTGTTATCACTCGAACCAGTCCATCATAGTCGTCATAGAATTACAGTGCTTTTAGAGAAGAAAACGTTAGCTTCACTGCGTTTACGACGGATGTCTACCTTAATTTTTATTTTCTGCATCATGAGTTTAAAAAACAATTCGTGTTAGACACTCCCTAAAAGTAAGCAACAAGAGAATGCAAATTTGTTGCAACTAAAAAATGCAAACCTACGTCAAACCTGATATAGATAAAAAATTTTATCTATCTACTGTTATGTACATACATGCATACATATGTATGTATGCGCATGTAGATACAATGCATAAACATAAACATGTGTTTCTACTGGTTTACTCTCTACTTACTACTTGTTTATACAGCTTGTGTAAATGTGCAATAAAAATTTACCGGCTGCTTAATTTTCAAAACGCTAAAAAAGCTTAAGTGCTGGCAAAATAAAGTAATAAATTAATTTTTTTTTTGGTCACTTAAGTTGTCAGAATGATTTTTGTTAACATGCTTAATAATTGAATTTTGTTCAATTTCATTTTTTGGTTCTAATTTTCTATTCTAGGCTATTAAAATGTGATACCATATAGGGATATATGTATGTATGTATGTTTATTATTTTGGCCTTATCGATAAACTATTTATAGCATAAGGCCTTTATATACTCATACATACATACATATGTATTATAAATATAAATTTTTACTAGGTATGTGATCATGTGAACACCATAAAAATAAACTTTTCTACTTATCGTTATCCAAACTAGAAAGCGGAGCTTAAAGCCTTATACCTAGTCAAACTTTAAATACACTCTAAAAATGCACTTTTTTAAAGTAAATTTTATAAAATTTAAAAAAATAAAAAATATGTATATTAAAATGATTGAACACCACAAGAATTTTTGCTGTGAAAACCGATAGCAAACATTCAAGCTTTTTAAAACCAAGTTTGGCAAACTATAACGGTACCGGTAATCTGCCTAAATTTATTTCGGCATTGGTACAAATATCAGTATTTCAATTAAATCAGTAACGGAATACCGGGATTTCCAAGTTTGTTCTTTGTGCGAGTTGCTCTGCCCTTACTAGCAGAGAAACGATATTAGAACAGTCGACTTTGCATAACCCATGGCACAATAAACAAGGTAAACTCGCGGCCAAAACAAAGTACAACTCTGTAATATAGATTTTGTTTTTGTATAAATCATTTTAGCCTGTCAAAACAAAACATGTTAGTACATTTTGACACTTTAGGATGGAGACAAAAATAGTCCCCTGAGCTATCGAGTTTACTGCTTAACCTAAACAAGGGCGTAAGGCGTAAAATAACTGTCAAAAATTCTCATGTACATACAAAATGTATGAAGCAAATAGCGCGCCGTCAACGCTTTGCAATTGGAAAATCCAATTTTGACAAAGCGTTAGGTAGTGCAAACAAAATGTTATTGTTTTTTTGTGTGTAAGATTGGTGCCATTTAGCTATTTTCTACTTTATCTAGCGATTTTATCTCTCTTTTGAGATTAAATTTATTAGATTTTACTATACAAAATATGTTAACATTACTGCTTCTTACAAAACGTTGCGATCTTATTTCGGTTTGTTTAAAGCTAGGCGCTAAACGTCGTTACGTCTTACGCCCTTGCTTAGGTTAGACAGTTACCTGTTATGAATTCGCCTTGACATCCCCCTTGCCAGGATGGGTAAAGTTAGTGCAATTGTAGCATTTTTGGTACAATTTGAAGCTGAAAAATATACTGGTACACTGCAATATACTGAATAGTATACTTGGTACAATTTTACCAGTTTCACTGAACAAGCACGTTAACCTTAGGTTTAAGAACTATCAAATGTGGAAACTTTAACCGTTCCATAACTCTTAAGAACCAGTCACATGACAAGTCGTGTGTTAATTTCGTCTCCTCTCTTTTTTTTACTAAAAAATAAAAAATTTTTTAATCGTGACACCTTGGCTTGGAATAGTTCTCTCGATCGTCTGATTTCACTTGTCTCTATAGGGGTCTCTTAAGTTATCCCTCTATATTAACAACACACTTTGAACCCTCAATGACTAATTTAAATAGTGTTAATTGACCACCAATGACCAAATTTTAGATCAAGGACCGGTCTGTGTTATTCAAAGACTAGTTAAGTGATTGGTTCCATGTCACTTCTTATTCCTGCGGGGAAACGCTAAAACTAAATTGTGTATTTTTCTTTATTGAAAAGAAAATTTTCTTCTGCTCTAATTAAAGGTTTTAATTATTTTCATATTATAATTTAATTAAATTTATAATTGATACAGTTATTTATTTAATTAGACTGTTATATTGTTCACTGCTTTTCCGTTAATATTTAAATAAAAATACACATATTCGATTATTTGAATTTTGTGCACATTGCATAATATTTATTCAACTTTAAAAAGTAGCACCTAATAAAAAAATCCCTAAATCTTAATTTAAGGAATTTGGCAACCCTTGCATAAAACAACAACGTAAATTCAAAAGCAAAACAAAAACATCAAAAGAAAGAAAAACATGGGATAAATTTTGTTTAATTTTTGCACAAAACCTAATTTTTTGTTTCTTATAAAAAGGAACATTAATAATTATTTATATGAAAATAAAGATGTTTCATTTATAAAAATAGTTTCCTAGCTACCAATACTTAGTTGAAGAGAATATGAAATGCGCAATAATAAATTATTTATTTCGGCTTTTTGATTACCTTTGAAAACATTTTTTTGTTGGTATAAAAATGGCATTACTGTTATGGTTGCCAGATTTGAAGGGTTATAGACCCAAAAATTTATTTACTGATGATTTGACGATTTTTATATCAATCATGCTGATTTGCTGGAATACTAATCTATACTTATTTTTACATGTTTTTGTAACATTGTGTGTTTGTTAAAAATAAGTTCATTGTTTTACGAATAGCTGCACTGTAAATCATGAACAACAACAACCAAAGACACATATGGGCCAGCAAATACTTAGGGGTTACGTAATCCTACTGCTTTTGCTACAATGTTAGTCCATCTGTCAGCGCCTTCTATCTCCGAAACCACAAAATGTAAATTCTTAAAATGGCTATTACAACAACAATTACTAAAAATTAAAGGGTAATCCGATAGCGCCGTGATTTTAGCGTATATAGCATTATTTTATAATTTACACAGAGTAATTAAATATATATACGCTATACTAAAAAGTATAAAAAGTAAAACTCCAAGTTAAAGAGTGCTCCAGTAGTGATGTTATTTTTAGATATATGGCCTTAATTTTTGAACCATAACAGGCATAACAGATTCTTGAAATTAACACAAAATATATTAGTAATTTCCACTATAACAACAAATGCAATAAAACTAAAAGATAAATAGTAATTTGATTTTATGTATATAACTTAATTTTTGAAGCGAAAAAGGTAGACATTTTCATGTTACACAGACTTATAAAACTGAAAGGGGGTGTTCATTCGGGAATTTGATTAATTTTTCCTTATCATGCAAACGTTATAGACAGACACTTGAAATTTAGATAGGGTATGTAGTACTATGCTAGTTATAATAAGAAGTATACAAAATAAATAAAAGGTTAATTTTGGTCCCCTTTAGTAGACATGATTGCAATATTGCTTATACTTAAGTGCTTATCTTTTGAACGGTATCAAGCTGACACTAAAAGTTTTAAAAAGCAAGGTATAGCAAAATAAAATTGAAAATTAAACAAGAGACGTGAAAAAAATTTAATCTTATACTTTTAAAGTTTTATATTGAACGTAGTACGAAACGCTACCTGTGTGAGTCCCGAACTTGACTGATTTGTATAAATTTGTTTAATACTAACTGTCTAGTCCACGAATTACTTCTGTCGTACAATTACATCATTACAGAAAGGCTTTGTTCCTTCTTAACTACCTAGGGCAGGGTACCTATATATATAGTAAATACATAAACTATAAAAGTAAGAATCTTACAATTTTGATGTGGTTTACTTTATAGCAAAATCGAACAAAATATTGCGACCTGGCGGTTATAGCTCCTTTGCAAACAGTTTTAAAAACAGAAAAGATACAAACAACAACAACTAAGAAGTAAAATGACGACGTCACCTTTTCATTAAAAGAAAATATTGCATTTTTTGCTAGGTGCGCAATTTTGCATTTCAGCAAACGACATGAAGAAGATAAACTATATTTTGAGATTTTTATTTAATAAGAAAATGGTTGTATAGACGTACAATTTTTTCAAGAAAATTTGACGATTTGATGTCTGATTAATATGGCAACTACAGTTACTTTATTTGCCGGTTTTGTTAATAAAAAAAATCCGGTATTTGCTATTCTCCTGTGCGAAAAACAAACGAAGCAAAACAATGATTCTCTCAAATATGTTGAATCGATTTTGCAAATGTTGGTAGAGTATCTACATATATGTGTGTAGAATTATTTGTTTGTTTTTTTTTGTCTGTATTTTAGTTTATTTTTCTTCCCTATTTCGCTAAGCATGACTACAGTTTCAATTCATTTCTATGTGAGCTTTCAAAGACGTCACATTAAATATTTGTGTTTTTATAATTTATTTTTCGTTGAATCTATTATACACGTTTTCGTAGGGCATTTAAAGTAATTAAAATAATAAAAAAATATTAAAGTTTATGGCCAAAGTGTGTGTATTCGTGTAAAGAAAAAATAAAGTACTAAAATAAAAAACAGTTTTAAAAACAAAAAATACCTATACAAAAACAACAAGAAGTAAAATAACGACGTCATCTTTTGATTAAAAAAAGAAAAATAAATACATTTAAAAAAAAGGCCAAAAGAAAAATTGGTATAAACCTTTTACAACAAAAGTTTAAAAATAAAGTTAATAAAAGTTATTGAAAATTGTTTATTAAACATTTCATTTAGGTGAGCTTCATAGGCTTTTATTTGTAAGAAAAAGGGAAATACATTTTTTTTAAACTTACACTCTTGACCTCTTTTACCCTTGAATATATTATCCTTTCAAGAGATTATGAGAAAAACAAAAAAAAAAAAAAACGTGTTAAGATAAAAAGGAAAACTGGAAATAAAATATTGTGAAATTCTTTAATTTTGTTAATGATTTATTTTCAATTGAAATTAACTATATCACATACCTATGTATTTCCATTACAGAGCCAAACCAGCGATATCAATTTGGCAAATCAACAAGCACAAGGACTCCAGCGTCAATCCGATGCACGTAATCGTCAGCTGATTGAACAAGAAAATATTGAACTAAATCGTTTGTGGCAAGAATTAATAGGTTCATTGGAACAACGTCGTGATAATTTACAATCAATTGCCGATAAGTGGGACGCTTTCGAGAATAAATTACTTGGCTGGGAAAAATCTTTAGGACGTTTGTCGGATAAATTCCGCAATGTCGACCCAGTAGTAAGATCTCGTCGTCATTTGGAAGATACAAAGCATGCTATCCAGGTAAGATTTATTCCAAATTATTCGTATTACCTATCACAAATTATTAATTTCATTTAAAAATATTTAAATACGATGCGTAAACTCGTTTTTTTATGCATGGGTACACACTAAGTGAGGCTTTTAAACAAAATGTTAAGATAATTTAATGTAAAAGTGTGTCACAATTTGCCTGTTCTTTTTTTAATTCGTAAAACGAAAAGACCAAATTTTGTTTAAATAAATATTTGTGTACATATTTAAATACATACGTGGCTTACATTGACTTAGAATCGATTTAAATAGGTATTAATTTGGAATTAAGTTTTTGCTAAAGTTTAAATTTGAGTCTGTAACCAAAATAAAAAATTAAGATCTCCAGATAAGATTTGTGTAACTTAATATTTGTCATTACACATTTCAACTAATGCTTTGTAAATTTTCAATGCCGTTCGAATCTGTTAAATAACGATAAGCATATGCAGCAACTGCCATTTAAACTTATTTTAATTAAAAATCTATTTTTAATAATTTTCTTTTATTACATTTCCTGCCATGTTTTTTAGGACTCCTAAAATAGCGTGTACCTTTTTTTGGCACACTGCAACAAGTTTAATTTAATGTATAAATTCCTACCTATTTTTTCTTAATTTTTTTATAGAATAAATAATTATAAATCTTTAGACCACAAAATGCGCAAAATATTAATAAAATAAATTTAATTAATTAATTATTGGAAACAAATCTAGTTTAGTGAAGCTTGACCAATAAAAATTATACAGGGTGATAGAGAATTAAAAAATAATAAAAATAATGTTAAATACAAAATTTGGGGGTCGCTCCTATTTTCCGAGTTATGGGCCTCTGAACTTTTTATATGAAATTATGATTTTACACTACCTTTTTGAACAGATTAAGTCAATACCTATGGGTGTCATTTTAAAGCTTTTGAAAATATCTATCAGGTGGTGCTAAATTTTTTTTTAAAGAAAACACATTAAGAACCATAGCATTTTTTGATTTTTAAAATGTTTTCACTATTAAATAATACGTATAAAAAATGTCATAGAAACCGATCAAATTAATGAATAAAGAAAAATCGAACAGTAAGGTAGATTCATCTTTCTAGGTAGTGTCGTCGACCCAGCTGATTTAGTAGTTCGACCTGTCCAAAGTTGTATTTGTTTAAAAAATTTTACAGTGCAGAAGCGAGAAAACAATAAAATATATACATTCATTATCAATTGTCTAATATGTTTTCTGACCTACAAAGCAGAGACGCCACTACCTAGTAAGGTAAATCTACTTTGCTCCTGATTCTCAAAATAAATATGTAATTTTTAATTTTGTTATATTTTCTGGTGTTAGCCTCTCTTCGAAGCGAAAATATTCAGGCGAACATTTTTAAAATTTTTTATATAGATTTTGACATTTAAACTTCCATTTATTAAAAAAATTTCATCTTAATTTGTCCCCTTCGTAGTGAGGCCACCTGATAAATGCGCCTTGATAAAATAGAATTGTAGCAAACAAAAAAAGAAATTAGAATTACGTTGGCTACAGCCACAATGGTGGTCATGTAGTCAAGATGGCGGCAAAATAATCACCTACATATAAACGTCTATATTTTACTCTTATTGCTTGTAGTCAGTAGCCTGCTGTCGCCTATGTGTTAATGCATATTGTTTTAATGTCAGATTTGACGTATTTTGTTACATTTTCTTCCTTACCTTTTCTGGTTATTTTGTAATTTTATTTTTTAATCTTGAAATATTTTTTGAAATAATCCAAGTTAATTTTTTTCGAAGCTTTAAATAATTAAACGAATTTTTGCCAACTGCTTTGCACATAAAAAAGTAAAGCAAAAATAATTAACTTCGCCGTGCTACCACCTGGTAAATTGAATTCGCCTTGGTTAGGTGTTGCTATTTTGCAATATTAAATTCAATTCAATAAAAAAAAAAAAATTTGTTTACAATTAAATTTTGATAGCTACAATCATAGATAACACATAGATAGTCAACTGAAACGTCAAAAACCTAAGTCTCTTGTCAAAAAACCTAAGTCTAAGAATGTATTGGTAGGCAAAATTGTATAAGTGTTGGTTTTTAAAAAAAATTCCCCACAGCACCTAAACTGCACATAGTTGTATAAAATATTTTGTAAAAACAGAATATTTTTTTACATGCAATTTTAGATGTTAAAATTAAATAATTCTTTTGCTTTTTAATAAAAATATGAATTTTGTATTTTTTGCTAATATATTTATGTGAGAAAAACTTCACATTGAATGCTAATTTTAAATATTTATTATATTGATTTGAAAATTTTCATCCCCTAAAAGACAAAAAAATACAATACTGTGTAGAAATAAATTTCACCAAAGAAATGTCAACAAAATTAAATTTATTTTGTATTAAAAAATATAAAATACAATGAATTGTTAAATAATTTTTTGTGCAATAATTCAAAATTATTTAAATATTTTTGTAAAGTGAAATTGAATAACGCGTAATAGTGCCTAAACGTAAATAAAAATTTTACTCCCCTAAGTGTGTTGAATCCACACCATACCCGTATGTGTGAAGACATTTGTAGCCACGTTTTTGACATTTGGAGAGTTGACCATCTATGTGTTATCTATGGCTACAATCAAGGCGAATATATACAGGTGATTGCAGGGATACAACAAGTACAACAATAAAAAAAAACAGGCAATTTGTTTTTACAAAATCTATGCCACTTGTCAAAAACATTTGTAGAAAAAAAAATAAGTAAACAAAAATAATAGAAATTTTTCGGGCTACAATAATTAACATACCAAGGAAGTTATTTTAAATCTTCAAATTGCACCCACGTTTCTCTACTGGCACCATCTTTGAGAAAAAGCAAATGCGTTATAGGTATCATAGCTTTTTTTCAATTTCAACCAAAAATTTTGTAATTTGGTTGTTGGATTTAACAAACAAGCTATTATTTTTTACACTTGAACTTTTGCAATACCGTTTGCATGAAACACCGAATTCCGCTTATGTATGTTCTTGTAGCACTTCCTTAATTTTTTTTAAATTGTATCTATTTCTCTTTAAATTCCACACAATAAACAATTAAATAAAAAATTTAAAATTAATTTTAAAATTATTTTTGTTTTTATTGAATTTTTTGACATTTCTAAATTAAACAGATGATGAGAATGTTCGCCCGTGCAATCACCTGTTTAAATTCGCCTTGGGTACAATTTAAACGCAAAAAGTACCATTTTAGAAGCAGCTTAGCACAATCATTTACCACCCCTGAATGATAGTGTTATCATAAACCAAGGTCTATACTAGATTCCTGAGCATTTCTGTGAGCTTATTCAATAATAAAATGCCAAATATGTAGTTTTAAATTTTTTTTATAGAAAAAAAAAAAAAAAAAAAATAAATTACTATATTATAACATTATAATTTTTAAGCTTTTTACTAAAATCAATAAAGATTTTATCACTGTATATAGATACGTGATACGTGTTCTGTTTTCATACTTTTATTTTTTATTTTTACTTCTAAACGATAAAGAGTCATAAAGCTTAACCATTCAAGTTCATGGTCAAATGATTTGACTTTAAAAATCACATGGAGAATTTTTATTTATTCAAAAAAAAAAAAAAAAAAAGACTATAAAGGAAACAAAACAAAAATTCAGGCATAAAAGTATTTTTATATTTAAACATTGTGTTTCGTAGGGGGAATAATTTATGAATCGCAATGTTTTTAACAACAAAAAATATTATAAGTTTTTGTTGCTGTTGCCTCTTGGAAATGTCTTTTTATCAAGGAATACAAATAAATATACACATTCATTCATATCACAGAACAGAATAAATAATAGTTTGCACGTTAATTCATATTTAATTTAGTTCTACTTTAGAAATTAACCCAATTAGATTAAAGCAGATAATATAACACAAGTGCTTTGTCTAATTTTTGCATTTATCAATGATTAATTTAAAAATAAAAATGTGTTTTTTGTTTTTAATTTTGTATTAAAATAATACAAAAGCTAATGAAAAACATTTTAAACAAACAAAAAACACATGTGGTGTGTAATTAATATATTCATACACTGACACAAAAAATTATGCAGGAAATTTAATTAAAAATACAAAATAAAGACGTTTTTCTTGATTTTTTTCTTTCTTTGTTAAAAAGAAACTTATGAATTGTGGTGTAAACATAACTAAGGCGAACTAAGAACTTCGCAGAGCGTGACGGACTCGTCGACAAAACTTCGTTGTGTAAATTTGTCGACTACAACACCAGAGATCTGTTTTCTCTGGACATTTTTGTATTCTTTGGCTGATAAGCATTCATTTTTCAAATAATTCATTTGGCTGTTAATTAATAAGTTCCACTAAATAATTAAAATTTAAAAAGAAAATTAAAAAAAACATATTTTTGCAAGTGTGTTTTTCATTTTGTAAATACAAAAGGGTTAATATGGCTGGCACATGATATACGAATGTTTTAGTTGAAAATTTCCATTACCATTTTATTTGCATTGTCTCCTTCAATGTACGAGGTTCTGTGAGCTTCTTGTATACCTTTGACTTTAAGTAACCCCAAGGAAGAAAACCCGTGAAGGTTAATACATCATCTAGGGGGCCTAGTATGATCGGCGAAACGGTTCACAAGGTGAATGGCATGTTACCTGCGTCTTGCAGAAAACGTCGTAACATGACGTTTACATCAATATCATTCAGAACTAGTTTAAACAGGAACACGTTGTGAATGCATCTAACGCAGCCCTCAAGTTAAAAATGTAGATTGTTTTAAGAAACAATACAGTGAAGTTCTTTAGTAAAAACGCGCTGAAGAGGGCCTCTTAAAATTCTTATTTGTTGTCCACCGTGCCTAATTGATGTTTCTCAACTATTTTTCGATGACATCAAAAGCAAAATAACCCTTAACTTCCCTTGATCTTATCGATCGATTAAATTATATCATGGATTTTATAGGTGATTTCTACCGTAACTTAACAAGGTACACAGTTAGTGAAGGTTCGTTTAAGTTTGTTCACTTAAGTTCGTTTACCTAACAATCATTTCAACCATCGAAAAACTAAATGAGAACTTTTCGAATAATTTTCCAGTCATCTGACTAGTATTCGGACTAACGTCGTATGAATAATAACATGCGCACGTCTAATAATTAAACTTTTAATAGGCATATAAACGTTTGTACCTATATGTATTTCAAAATTCTCTAATCCAAACCGGAAACTCTGAAATTGCAGTTCTCTTTCAACCGCAAAAACAAATCTTTTTCCTTTAATTTTTTTTTTTTTAAATTACTTTAAGTTCAGTGTACTTGAAATTATTCTCTTAGATTGTACAAGTGAGTATGTATTGTGTCATGCTTAAAATATGGTAAACTTAATAAAGAAAGAAAATAAAAAAAAACAAATTATTAAACACTTTAATTTTATTTTGATGACAACATCGTTTCTTAAAGCCGGTTGGGGAAAAAATTTGTTTTGAAATAAATTCATGAGTTCTCTACAATAAATAATTTTGTTTTTGTTGTGTTTTAAGCTACGATAAAAGTACTGGCCATTAATATTTGTCGCATTATAATGCTTCGTTTAACAGCAAACAATTTATAAACAAAATTCTTCATTTATGTGTAATGCAAAAAATGCAAATGCTAATAATTATAATGAATGTGGTATTTTCGAAGTAAGATTTTTTTCGGATTTGATCAATTACACAGTTCAACAGAAAAAAACGGGGTTCCGACGATTGATTCTGGTAGAGGAGAAATATCATATCGAAATTTTATTTTAGAGGCGGTTAAAGTTTCCCAGGTCTGACCTGTTATTGTAGCATATCGGTATAAAATTATTTTTTCTTTACACCTGAGATATAGGGTATGTTCAGCAACTTTGTAGAAACTCTTATGGCAACTTTGTAGAACTTATCATTTACTAGCAGTGACCGCGACGTCATCAGCATCCTGAAAATATTTGTTTGAATTTTATTTTTTCTTTAAAAGCAATGTACACTAATTTTTTCATTCTCTAAATTTTATTGTGCTGCAGATAAGGTTTATATATATTTTCTTTGTATAGATAACCCGTATCTGGGTAAATACTTAGGATGTTGCAACATATGTTTTACATAAAACTCTTGTATTGCTGTCATAAAGCAGCGTGGATCATTGTCATTATTTTTTTTAGGTCAATCTGGCCGTCCTTGTTTCTCGGTCTTCTATAGTAGTTTGCTTCTCACTCTCTCATTGGCTGATTGGTTTCTTTGAATAGCTATACTGCGGTACACTTAATGGTGGTTAAATGAATCAGTCACGTGAAATCGATTGTTTATCGTATAAAACCTTAAAAATTTTAATCACAAAAATGCATACCTTGGTGAAGCAGCATTTAAAACTCAATTGTCCATTGGTGGAGCTCCATATAAAACTCAACCGTTTACTATTATCTTATACCATCTGAATTTGAGAATTCTCACTACCTAGAGGATCCTGGAGGAGGCTAAAATTAATAATTTCAATAATCTGGGATACTCTGGCTTTTTGGTATCTTTGCCATCTATAGTTAGAGTTCTGTTAATAGTATCTAAAATTCCTGATTACTAAAATAACAAGATGCTGCCAAGTCATTTAAGTTGGTAAAATTGTGTATATACGGCTTTTTATCTATATTTTCTCTTGAATATGAGATATTTTTACGGAAAAAAAGGACCATATATTTGAGCTGAGGAACAACCCTATTACATTTTGTATTACTATCTGCAGCGGCAACTAAATTTTCAAAAAAATTTTTATGTATTTCGGGTACTTCATTAGAATAAAATAATACTATATTTTTTTATCGAACAATGGCTTTTATTGCGTTTCCCAAATTGAAGAACTTTAGTCGGAAAGTTTTATGTTTTTTATTTAGAGTAACTTGATATTCGACTTAAACTAAATGATTTTAAATTAATGAGAATATTTTCTTGCTATTGTAGGTATTCAGCTAAACGTTAATCAAATATTAAAAAAAAAAACTAATTGAATAAATAAGTTCGGATTATATGAGTGTACTTAAAAATAAAGTTTATAGTTGACCTTGCAAAGTCAGGTCGGAAGTATTGATTTTTTTTTAGTTTTATTTAAGAAAATTAACAACATATTTTTGAGATATTTTGAGGAAAAAGAGAGGAGAATGTTTTGAACAGAAATCTAATTTAATTAAAATGCAAATAAAAATGATGCGAAGATGTTGTATTAAAAATGCATATTATTAAAGAAAAACTTTTGTTTAAACACATACGAGATATGTAAAGAATTTTATCTTTACTTGTCAATAGATACCTAATAAATAATAAGTTGTATTTAATGGATTTAAGATTCGTGAGATATTTTTATGGTTTTAATTTAAACTTCCTACATTTCATATTTAGCGTAAATTAAATGTATAAAATAAATATAAAAAATGTTTATATTTAGAATAACTGGTTTTTAAATGAATTTTAAATAAAAACTAATGTATTGAAATTATTAAGTCTCAGTTTGTATTAAGCAGGTTTTAATGACGCGAGAGAGAGAGAAAATGTTACTTGTAATTTTAGTTAAAAACAATTTTCAAATAATCAAAATTAAAATGGCTAAAAAAGAAAAAAAATTGTGTAAACGAACAACAAGTTAAAAAATGTAAACTGAGACTATTATTTATAGTTGAAAAACAATAATCTAAAAATACGTTTATGAATAAATATTTCTATAATTTTGTTTGTTTTTCTTTTTATTAATTTTATTTAAAGGAAATACTCTGTGAATCTGAAGAACTTAAATCATCACATAAAGATATTGAGACGCTCTCAAAATCAATCGTCACATTCCTTAGGGAAGTACACCAACCCTCGGCGGCGGCCATACAGGCCAAATTGGATAACTTAGTTAAACAACAAAACGAGTGAGTATTTTCAATTAAGTTTTTAATTACATATTATAAAATTGTTAAGGTTATTAAATCCAAATCAAACAACAAATCTTTAGTTAAAATAAGATAACAAATTTAAACGTCGAATAAACCTGGCAATAAATAAAACATACAGACAACAGCAGACTACACAACTACAAATGCCGCTACATTTCAAACGGCTAATAATGTGGTAGCAATGCATATTTTAGTGGCGCCCTTTTAAATATTGCCTTTTTATGAAACTAATATTATGAATATTGTAAAAATGTAAAAACCCATAAATTAATAGTTTGTTAATGAATTTATTATTATTTTCATATTAATTTGCTAATATTCTATTCTCAGCTCTCGTTTATTTCACATCTCGTCTTACATGAGCAACACTAGATCTGCCCATTTTTGCTTATGTAGTGTCTAGACCTGAGAAAAATTTGTCTAGACAAAAGTCAAAAAAGTTCATATAAAAAACCCAGTTTGCAAAAAAAAAAAAAAGAACTAGACATTTTTTAAAACATGGAAATCTATAAAACACGAACTTTTAACGGAGACATTATTAACGAACAGGTAAAGACCACAACCTCAGACACAATTTTTGCACCACTGAAATTACTAAAATACTCCAACAAAAGAAAAAAAAACCCACAAAGGGACACACTTAACTATCTAATAAATAAAAAACGAAAATATTATTTTAAACACTAAATTCACATAAAATTGACAGGTGAAAAGCAATTTACCTGCTTCACAGCGAACAGGTAGGCACCATCCTAATTAATAAATTAGTTGAACCCACCGCTAATAAATACTACAACACCCAATTCTAACTAATGATGTCCCTAATGATGTCCAACTTTACCAAACAAAGAGCTATTGTCGACGGTTTTTACCGGAAAGTATAACAATAGTATTTCATTTACTGGCGGACCAAATCCAATCAACTAACTACCATTAAAAATAATGTTTTTTTTTATATGGAGATTGATATATTGTCAGGTCTAGACACTAGGTTACAAATATAGAAATTGTTAAAAAATTCATGATTAGCTGTAGTCCAACTTGGTAAAATCGAATGAAAAGTTTCTCATTGAAGTAACAAAACCGAGGTACATACATCTGTCGTCTGTGTGATTAGTGTGGAAATTGAGATTTTTTCACGTGACTATTTCTCTCATGGTGTCGAACTCTTCCCTATAAAATTCGTACAATCACCGCGTAATTAGTTTAAAAATTATCACATGATTGTAAGTCATTTTGATTTTTAAGTTTAAGAAAATATTTTGTTTATCAAAATTGTCATTGTTATAAAATTTATTAAAAGTATACAGATTTTTTATACAGTTGCGACAAAAAAAATGAAACGATGTTTACATAGGTTGGTTGGTCTTTTGTTTTTTTTTAGTCCTTTCCTAAAGCCTTGTGCATTTAGATGGTACGTTTTGTTCGACCCACTTCCGTTCCCAATTATTATAGGCAATCGCTTTGTAATTTACGACAACCTTTCATTGAGTCACTCTTGATTTTAGTAATTTTAGACTGTCGACCTACTTTCTCATAACGTAGTCTCACATAATTGCTAGCATTTGTTCAAGGCTCAGGTCCCCCATGTCATCTACATTACTTACATATAACAAGCTTCTACCAGTGGTCCTAAGTCTTATCCTAGCCAGTGCTGGATGTTAGAGTTCAATAAAAAAATATTTTTTTCAATTTCAATGATAAAAGAAAAAAGGTAAATAGAAAAAAAAATATTTTTCATGTTTTATACCCGACTTTGGTATTAAAAGATGAATTAAAATTTTTTTTTGGGAATTTTGGGAATACAAATTTTAAAATTGGGGATGGTACTCGGAAAAACATCTGGGAACCCTGCATTGCGTTAAAGTTACTTCTGGATAATTTTGTCTTTATATAAAATAAAAATAAAAAGAAAACACAAAACACAAACCACAAACTAAAGAATATGGGGGAATCCCCTTTTTGCAATATTGAGAGTTTCAATACTTAACTTTATTAATTCTAAGAGAAATAATTTTACATATGTAAATTATAAGAGATTAAATTTGGTATTTTTGCAATGTTCGTTCTATCGTTAGTCCGTCATCTAACAGATGATCCATGTTTGTTATAACCAAATTTTGTTCTTTCTATTTGAATAAACAACAACAACAAAATTAAGTAAACATATTAAAACCAAACATCAGCAAAATAAAACGCAAATAAAAAACAAATTTTGTTTAAATTCTGTTAAAACGAAAAAAATGATGTCATATTTGAGTAAAAAAAGTTGTTTTAATAAAAATTTATTTTTAAAAATTACTAAAATTTTGTGTTCATTTGTTTATCCTAATGTGTTTGGCGGACGATATTGAATGTTGTTGTAATTGATTTAAAAATAATTGCATTTTAAAACTAACAGCTTTAATATTTTTTTATATCAATGAAAATTTGAAGCTGCTTACAGTAGTGGTCAAAATATTGGGGTGGTCTATTCATACGAGTAGTGAGTGGTTCATTTACATTAGAAAATGCTGTTATGACAATAACAATACATACACACTTTTCACTAATACATACATACTTTCTTAATTGTCTTAACTAATGTCTTGAATATTGTGAAGACAGTAAATAGGACTGTGATTTGACGTGTGCTGACAATAATTTAGTTTTTGTGTACAGAAAAAAATTAAAAACGGAAAAATCAAATACGTAAACAGTGATTTGACGAATGCCGAAAATAACGCGATTTTTTTGTACATAAAAAAAATTCAAAAAGAAAAAATCAACAAATTGAAATGAATTGTCTTAACCATTTTCTGGACGCCTATACTACGGAGGCAATTGTTGACATTTTTGACAACTATACGTATATAACAATACGTATTCTTTTAATGTCATGACAGTACTGTCAAATGTAAATGCTAGGTTATATACGAATATTTTCTTCAAGCGAGTCTTTGTGAAAAACTCTTGTTAATTTTAAATTAAAAGAATTTGAAATGATTAATAACAATCTGTTGTAAAGGGTGCTCCCAAATTCTTTCATGATTTTTGCAGTAAAAGATTGGCACTTATTAGCTGACAGTTTAGTGATAACAAATATAAATATTACGCGAGACATTAATTTATTAAACAAAATGAGTTATGATAATGTCCTCGTAAAAAAACACATAAATTAAGTTAGCTATTGTTTAGAATTTGATTTAGTGGGAAGTGTTTTGACCACCACTGTAGGTACATTAAACTATGGCATTGATGTATATAAGACGTATAACAAACTTTTAATTTTTAACTATAAATCATTTGACTAATGGAATGCCTCTTTTATGACTAATATTTTGTTTATCTAAATTTATATTCTATAAAATAATTTAATTTTAAAAAGTTATTTTCTATTAGTTATTGAGTGTGAGTTTTCACAGTTTTATTTAGGCTTTAATAAAAATTACAAATATCTTTAGCACGCCTTTGTTATTATCACTTTTCGTCTAATTGTACATGTGGACCAAGTTGTACAATCAATTAAACTAAATAATTCTTGCAAAAATAAAACCGACTTCAAAACAGATAGAAGGACACCAATTATAAACTAAAAATATAAGAAGTAATCTGTAAGAATTAGATTTAAACAAAATAAAAGATGCGCCAAAATTAGAGGGAAAAAAATAAAGACTATTTGAATGTCAAACCTCTCTATCTCTATTACTGTTCAAAAGTTAAGCTATTTTCACCAGCATCCGTCATTTATGGGGACACCATTTAAGCCTCTGTCTATAACGGTTTCAAAGATAGGAATTAAAGACCTGTTGTTATAGAGGATTTGGCCACAAAGATTCTTTGTAAATTTCAACTATTTGTCTATAACGGTTAAAAAGTTTAACCATATATATCAAATTACATGAACTATTGGGACACCCTTTACATTATAATTCCAAATATTTATACTTGTTATCATAGCAGAGAAAGTAGTGGACATTCTGCCTTATTTTCAAGTGTTTGTGTTTAACGGTTCAAAAGATAGGGCCATATAGATCAAATTACATAATTTATGGGGACACCCTTTAATTTCTAAATTCAAATTGTATACTTGCTATAGTGGACTTTGCAATACAAGTTCCTTGTAAATTTTAGCTGTCTGTCTCTAACAGTTCAAAAGTTTGGCCAAATACATAGAATTACATTAACTATTGGGACACCCTTTTAGTTACCAATTCAAATTTTATACTTTTTGTTATAGCTGACTTAGCAATACAGTTTCTTTGTAAATTTCAGCGGTCTGTGTACAACTGTTCAAAAGTATGGCCATATACATCAAATTAAATGAACTATTGGAGCACCCTTTAATTAAAATTTTTGAATATTTATACATTTTATTATACCGGTCATAGTAATCGACATTCTGTAAAATTTTCTAGGTTTTGTCTATAACGGTTCAAAAGATAGACCCAAATAGGTCAAATTAGGTCACCTATGGGGACACCCTTTAAATTTTAAATTTATTTTTTTTATTCATTTCTGCTGTTGAGAGCTATAGCGACACGCAATTTTTTACAATTTTAATTTGGTGCCCTTTACGGTTCTTAATACACGTAAAAAACATGTATGTTGTATGTGGACACCCTTTAATTTTAAAAATTTTAAAATCGGTTCAGAAATGGCTGAGTTCTGCGGTTACATACATAAAAAAGCAACATTCAGATGAATAGATAACCTCCTTCTTTTTTGTAGTCGGTTAATAAAACTGAATTACTTACGAGCGAGGCAATTTGAGTCCAAAATTTTCTGTTGCAAATTATACAAATCGGTTAGTGATAGTAAAGCAAAATACGAATGAGAAAAATATTAGCAAACAGCGCTACCGTGGGAACATTAAAAATTTAAGTCTTTCAGTTTACGGCTTTTGGAAAACGAGACAAACAAATAAAATACGAAACTTATTAAAATTAAAATTTAAAAGCAAATAAGCATTTTTTTTAAACAAAAATCTCTGTTTGTTTTATTATTTTAGTAAAGCAAGACAACAGCACAAGCGAATATTTGTTTTTTCATTTTTGAAATATAAACAAATCAACTCGTATAGTATATGCAAGGCATATTTAACAAGGTGATAGCGCAAGGGAGAGGAAATATCTACAAAAAATTTTTGGAATCTTTTTTATATGGATTTTGACAGTAATAATTATTTTATGTCAAACTCCATAAAAAAAAAAAATTGAAAAAAGAATCTGTTTAATATTAGCTCCGCCTTGTACTGTCACCTGGTTAAATATACCTTCAGTATATGTGTATATTGCCATTACAAAAATTTTTGGCCATATACTCGCGAGTATAGAAAATTAGAAAATGAGCACCACTGGTTTAAATCTTCAATTTATAATTATTTTGTTTAATTATTTGAGCCATCAACTTTTTTAAGTACGGATTTGCGTGTGTGTCACTATTTTTTCGAACGCTCTACAGGTCATACCGTTTGAGATATGAGCAAGAATGATAGAAGACAAGATTACGCCATGTGCATGTTTTCCCCTTAGATAATGTTTGTTCGTCCAATGACTGTAATCATCACATTGCTGCAAGTAAATGCGTACAAATAAATCTAAATAATAATAGGCAAAAACTGGCAACCCTGCAAATAAACTCATAATTTATATTAAAAACTCTCATAATTTATAGTTATATTCTCCATCAAAATTATTAACCAATAGGCAGACAGACGTCTTTAGGCCAACATGCGCTGAAAATTTCAATTTTATTTTTGGATTGGCGTAACCTTGTCTGCTCTCATCCTTGATAAGCAGAGTACCGAAATGCTCACTCACTGCTCAATCATGTGTGAGTATGTACATTTTAGTTTTTTTTTTTCTTTTCTGCCTCTAAACTAGAAAATATTTTGTGTTTGTTCATTTAAAAGTGAGAATATATAGTTTTTTCTTTCCATTTAAAAGTGAATAAATGAGAAAATCTTTTGCTTTTCACGCAAGTGCTCATATATGAGAATTTACAATTTGTTTAATTTTTTATAAATGAAAACATCGTAGCAAAATATTTGCATTAAGCTTTCGCATGCATTCGTATGTGTATGAGTGTGTATGTATGTGCACATGTTTTGTAATGTGCAACTAAACTCTTTTAGAAATCTCATTTATGAGAAATTTCATAAATTTAAACTTCATTTCATAAATGAAAAAAAATACAAACATTTTTGTAAAAGTACATTAATGAGAATGATCTACATAATTCATTTACTTTTTGTCATCGTTCACGTAGGTATGTATATTAAAAAAAACAAACAGTAACACTCATTCATGTGTAGTCGTAGGTTGAGCATTTTTTTGTTGTTCATTTATGACCGGTGAAAAAAAAATATAAAATTTTATAAATTTCATTTATGAGAAATATCATAATGTTGAAATTTCAATGCTCATAAATTAAAAATTTTGAACCCTGTAATGTGTTTATAAAAATATCTGTTTCAATGAGGAATGGTCAAGTTGAAGTTTGAAGTCTGAAGTTTTTCCTCTAAAAATTTTATTTAAATTGCAAGTTTTTTTTTTTAACTATGTGGCAGCTCTGATAGACTTTTTACACTGATGTAAATGGTAATAAGAGTGACACTACGTATTGACGAGCCATTAATTTTTTTTAACCGTTGAAACAACGTCATCAGTTGTTTAAGCGTCGTCTTTGTTTTAATATAAGCACAACACAACGACAAACAGAAAAATATGTTTTAACTTAACTTGCACATCAATACGCATTCTCCACATGGAAGAAAATAAACAAAATTTTGTTCTCTACTCTGTCGAAGTTTTGTTTATGTGCAAACAAAACAATGCCTCGTGAAGAAGGTTTATGAGCAAAAAGGAATGATTATGTAAAAATATGACTATGCTCTGCTATGTTTAAAAAAGGAATTTAAAATTTTTCAATAAATAATTTTTGTAATTTTTTGATGTCAAAAACATGTACTCATTTATGTTTCATACTTACATACATACATATACCCCCCATATTTATAAAAAATAAAATATACTTATTTGAAATCTATTTTATAACAAATTTTTCAAACAAAAGTTGTTCGAAAATAAGTTTTATTTTTTTATAAATATTGGAGTAAATATTTACATATTTTAAATCTTATGTAAAATGATGTTTTTGACATACACGTGCAGTTACATGTGAATATCAAAATTGTCATATTCTAAATGACAAACAGGGGATTTATTTCCTTATTTAGTATTTTTTTTTAAATGAAAACGTATGTACGTACATATGTCGGTAAAAAGCCAAGTTACAATAAAGTTTAAAAATTAAAATGATCTATTTTATTATAAAATTTTATAGTTAGAAAATTAAAAACAATTATGCCACCACTCTTGTTATTCATCAGTTTATGTTCAGAATTTTTACATTTTGAATTCTAAATTGATTGTCACAATCAAACAACAAATTATTATAGCCTAAATGTAACACATATGTATGTAGTCTAGTAACTCCACACTCTTTAATGTGCGAACCATCTGGGTTATCCATGTTAAATATCTTGTGGTCATTAAAAATCACAGTACGCAAATCATTAATATTAAACAGTTGCATGAGTGCAAGCTCATTTAATGGGTGTGCTCATAAGCTTATGAGCAAGTGGTCATACTCAAACATAAACTAGCTTACTGAAAACATTAATACTCATACCATACTATTAGTGAACAAACCTCTGTGCGTATGCAACGAGCTGACCGAGTCCCAAAACACTCAGGGTCTCGAAACATTCTGTGTGGTATTTTGTTTAGTATTTAGTATTTGTTGAGAAATGAATACATTCAAATGAACGTAAGTAACGTTTTTAAAAAATTCTGTGTTTTTCGTTTGTACTCTTGAACTGTGTTCGTGTTTCACTCATAGTATAAAACTGCTTGAACTCGCCCAAGTTGAGTGTTATTACTTATTCAAACTTGCTTATAGAAACTCTGCAAACCCATCGCATTTTACCATGCTGGTCTGGTATTCTCTGTTTATTATTATACACTCATCGTTACTCGTGTGCAATAAACGGACATGACATGAATGCATTGAAATATTATAATGAGCGTCTTATGAGCTTCTTTTTTTGTGCTCATGCAGTGCTTTTATTAAAGTGAGCCCTTACTTTAATGTAACATGTCATATGCTATCTAGCAAATTGCAATCGATCTTCTTGGCGGTTTTTCTTCACTTTTTTCATATTTTTTTATTTCAGGTATTTACAGCTTGCAATGACTCCCTTTATCGTTGTGATACTTGCCAGGATATCAGTCTGAGACCTGATTTTGGTGCAAAAGAGTCAAAAATTTTAAGAAATTTTCAAAATTTGTTTCTTTTCGATGGGAGTTAAAGCGGTTGGCAATCTCTCTTTTTAATTTTTTCTATAGTTTTTCAATATCTTTTAAGTATTCGAGCACATATTTCTTTGACTTTGCCGCCCGATTCTACTCAATACTTATCAATTGGGTACTCAATACTTTGGTTTACATAATGGAAATAAACTATGAATCACAGTTTTAAGGTACCCGTTAAAGTTTCTATTCAATTTGTTTCGAAATGTATAACCCCAAAGAAATCGAGCAACTACTTTTGAGTAGTGAGTCCTCTAAAAAATTATCAAATACTCGATAACTCGGTACTCACTACTGAGTACTTTGCCAACACCAAATATTGCCCTTTGCGATGGTGGTAAAATTTGAGTTGTCGAAAAAAATTGAAAAAGATATTAATTTTAGGTGATTCTAATCATATGATCGAGAGTGTATATGACTTTTAAAATAAAAAATAAGCATGTTTACATTTACTGGCAACACAAAAATAAATTTCTGCACCAATAACAAATTTTAATTAGTTTCAGATACAAATTTAATTAAATTTCTAATTGAAACACAATTATTCGGGTATGTTCTGTAATCCGAAACCGTGTGAAATCGAATAAATGTTTAAAGATAAATATAACTTAGTTGCGCCTATTATTTTAAAACATTAGCAATCAAGGAAGTTATGTTAATCAAATGTATAAAAAATAATATCAAAATGTTGTAAGATTTAAAAGTTATGACAATTTAAAATATCATTCGGATTTAATTTCACTCTGTTTCGGATTACAAAACATACCTGATTTATTCAATTAGAATATTGATTGTTCTTCCTCAATGATGAAATCTATATCAGGACCCAACTAAAACCTCGAATTAATGCAAAGAATATTTTTTCTGTGAAATCAAATTTGGAAAAAACAAATTTGATAAAACGTTCGAGAAAATGTGGATAAGAAACTCATTTCTCAATTTGAGAAAAAGTCGCCTTTTTTGTTGAGAAATCTATTATTGTCAAATCATTTTTCAACGTTTTTAATTTAAGAAAGATTTTGATCTAAAGTAATTTTTAATTTTTTCACATAGAATTTTTGTCGACGCTAGTTAAATAATTCTGGCCCATTAAGGAAAATGCTCTTGAATCTTTTACCACAAAAACCACAAACAAAATATATGGCAGTCACATTCACACGGTGCCACTAATGCTTTTAGCGGCGCTTATATTGAATACCATTTTGGCGACGTAATTACAATCTATTTTTTTCTCATATTCGCATTTGAATAAATACCGGCAATTGTGATACATACGTACACAAAATGAGTATAGTTTATAACAGCGAACTGTTTTTAGCCACATCTATACTTATACATGTATTAAAACTGCAACTTTATAAAAATAAACCTAACGTCATAACCAACAATGAAAAAGCAAAATCACGGCAGCTTTATAAAAATAATCCTTGGAATCCATTGAAGTCAAAAATGATAGACACATTATTGCGACATCCAAATAATTTCGCTCAACAGTCATACCTTAATAAAAGCGCTAAGCGCTAAGTAATTTTCAAGAATTCTCATGCACACACAAAATGTGAGAAGCAATGCAAAAAATGCAGAAAATCTTATTTTGACAGAGCGTTAAGTTGTGAAGTTTACTGCAAATACTCTGTCATTATCTTTTCTGGTGCCAAAATTTACGATATTTTAGTTATTTTCAGGTCTGTCTAGCGATTTTATTTCCACTTTGTATTTTAATTTATTGAATGGTATTAAAACAAATAAGTTAACATTACTGTTCATGACAGACTGTTGCGCTCTTAATCAGGTTTATCATTGCAGCGTCACAGCTAGGCACTAGACAGCAAAGTGAATTACGTCAATAAAACTGTGTACTTTAAATCGAGCGAACTACGTCATCTAACGAGAAAGCATTCGGATGGCGTAATATCTTATCATTCTTAGTGATAACACTGGTGAACAAAGATTTTGTGTGTTTTTAGATTCTTTCTATCACGACTTGTTTCTTTGGAACAGCCAACAGATGTATGTATGATCAGCAGCGATACGTATCCCTCATTCAGAAAATTTACCAGTGCCGGAACCATCGGCGAGGATTCAGAAAGTAATCAAGAATATGGCAATGATGGATTCGAAAACTCGAAGAACCCAAATTTGGATCTCATTTGATAATTCCAGATCGAGTGCGCAATTTAAATTTGTTCAAAAAGTAGAGTGTGAAATCTTACAATCACGATTAAAGAGTTGGATATTGCAGGATCTAAATACAAAAATTTCTATGTATCGATCTCGCCATGACCTTATTTTTTCAATGATGTCCTTATTCAGCCTTTAGTCGATGCAAAAATGTTCTTTTAAGACCTCTATAAGTGCCGAGTTACATTATGCAACTTTTGTCGCTGCAATTCCTCATTAGTAGTCGAGAGAGGGGAGAGAGGAATTGAAAAGGGTACACATCAGGGTTGTCAGATATAGCAATTTCTCGCCAAACGTGGCGATTTTCTATCTTATTTGGCGATCAAATTTTGGATTTGGCGACATGGCGATTTTATGGCGATTTTTTAAATATTTGGCGATATTGTTGGCGATTTTTCTTTGATTTTTGGTCAACATTAGAAACTGAATTAATGAATATTAAAATGGATAACAAATTAATTGAAGTTGTTTTGTCATATACCTGGATACCTGAAACTTTCGGAACATAAATTTATCTACAGTTCAAAATATTTCATATTTTAAAATGTTTTTCATATCTAAAGAAACTTTATTTAAGGTTTACAAACATCTTTTGATTTTAAAATGTTGCAATTTTTTATCACAAACAAAATTTGTTATAAATTCTAACATACTTTTGGATACTTATCAACCATAATAGAAAACATTAAATCTTGTTTTAGAAAGATTATAATATATATGATATTCTATCTAATTATGTACAGTTTTGTATTTGATGTGGTGGTAATTCCAATGAATTTTTCATACTTATCTTTTACATACAAAGGAAGTTTTGAAGTAAGGATTAAGTTCGTTTTATTCTCTCTAAGTTGAAAGAATAATGTGATTAATTTTAAAGAAAAATTAAATTTTAATTTATATGCTGGTAATTACTGGATAGAATGATCGATATCAATAATGAATTCCACCAAAACTCGATTGCGAAACGTATGCTATGAATTGAAATAGGGCATGAGGCACACATCTGTTGATCTTTTGAAATGTTGAATACCGGTAACTTGGTTTAACGGATCAAAAGAGAAGAGGTTTAAGAAATCCCAATGCAAGTATGCAAATGTTAAACCAAATTTACCACCGTAGTTCTGAAGTCGTCTGAGATTCTAATGAAATTAATTGAAGGACATTGGTGCTCTGATTATTGGTTATTGCATTGGGACTGTATAAAAGAAGTTGTCGTAGTGATGTGATTGAGCAGAATACGTGTTATCTGTCAAGGTTGCCCGGTATGTCGTCCTTTCATACCCTCTCTCTAAACTATCGACAGAAGAACTGGATAATTTAAATATTTTCTTCAATTGTAATTGTGGTTCTAGTAAGACAGCGAGATTTGTGGGAGAAAATATTTATAATTTTTCGTTAAGCTCATCTTTATTTTGATATTTATCATTTTTCGTTAAGTTCATTTTTATTTTGATTTCTTTCATTTTATTTAAATTTAAATTTTTCGCTTAAAAGCTGAGTATTTTTGTAATAACAAATGAGAAGGATAAAAATAAGGTTTTTTTAAAGTTCCAAAAATTAAAATAACAACAATAGATATTTAAACGTATAGCCAGCTAAAATTTAAATATTCTACCAAATTAGTCATTGGTGTACTGGTTATTATAATAACCACTATTTTTCATTGGTTTAAGTAAAAATGTTACCTTTCTCGTGTTCACTAATCATTTTAAATAAAAAACAACATTTTTATAAATTTTGGCGACTTTTTTTCTATTTTTTGGCGAATTTTAGCTATTTCAGCGATTTTTCACATCTATTTTGGCGAAATAGGTGAAAATAAATCTGACAACCCTGGTACACACATATGCATGTAAACTTGCCCTCTCATTCGTAGTTTTAATTTTGAAGTTTAAAATGTAAACAAATGTATACATCCATACAAGTTGTTGCAATAAAAATTGCACGATATTAACACAAATCCAATATTAAAGAAGAAACGAGAAAGATTGCAGCGACAAAAGTTGCATAATGTAATTCGGAACCAAATAATAAATTAGAACTTTTTAAAACATTTTGTAAAAGTCCTGGACAAAATGGCGCTGGTTTTACTTATTTGAAGCAAAAATGCTCTGAAATCATTGAGGCAAAGATCAAAGAGGGAACTTTTATTAGGTCTCAGATTAGGGAAGTGCTGAAGGATTTAAAATTTCAACAATAACAAAGGGGATTGCCAGATGTCAAATATGCGGGAAAATCCTAAGTAAATTTTTAAATTTTTTTAATTTACGAGTTCTGTGCTGAAACCTCGGGGAACCCCAATTTAATCCGTTTGTCCTGGGGAAACCAAATGTGATAAAACAAATTAGCCCAGATTTGGCATCAGCAGGAACAATTTTTTTAAGATCACCCATGCAACATGTCTAGGACATAAAAAAATTTGTTTTTGTTGCCCAGGGTAATCCATGCCTTCTAGTTATGTAATCGTATTATTACTTTTGGAAATGAGTAAATACAAGTGGTAGAGTAGCTTAATTTATAACATTGTTGCAACACTAATTTTAAGTTGGTGTGGTGGCGGCCACTTTAATATTTGTTTCACTTTAACTTCTTTATTTTGTAAAAGCACTATATTTCTTTTCGAACTCGTTTTTGTCCCCCATAAATGGTGCCAACCTAATGCGGATACGTACTAGTAAACTTGCTTTATATATGTATGTATGCATATACAAATGTATGTATGTATGTTTGCACGCACATGTATCTGGCAGTTACGTAGATACCGGCAAATTTTTCTGGCTCAGTCAACAATAATAAAATCTCTTTTTCACTTCGTAAATTTACCACACACACAAACAGAACCTTCAATGTATACGATGCATTACTTGTTATTGTTTTATTCGTTTTTAGTTTTTGTTTGATTTAATTCATACGAAAAGCACTATTGTTATTGTTTTCGCGGGTAATGAGGTAATCGAGCAATTATAAATATAAAAATAGTATATTTCTAATCGCGTTTATAGGTATATAAAAAAAACAAAAACAATAAAATATAAATGTTTTGATAATTGTTGTTGTGTTTTTAGTTTATTTTATTTCTATCTCTGGTTAAACTGAGTAAAATAGATTTTCGAAAGTCTCAAAGAGAATTTAAAAGAAATCTAAGAGCTGAAATAAATTTTTTCCGACTTTGAATTAAAAAGCAGAAAAAAATAACCGGCATTTTGATTTTAGATAAATAATCTCAGATTCATATAATCACATAATCGTTTAAAATTTTATCGAATATCATCACCTACACTTTACAAAAATATAGAAAACATATTTAGCTGTATATACTTTATTCATCAGTTCTTACTTCTTTGAGTAAAGAATGTCTTCCCGTTTCCCGGAAGAAATTCGTCTTTCCCGAGAAACGGGAAATAAGCGCCAATGATATTATTTCCCTTTTCGCAAACCATAGCTATGTGCTACGCGTAATTTCATTCATATTTTGCCTTTTTATATACAAGTATTTGGTAACACCACGTCATTAATTATCTTTATTTCCATTTGATTTTGATAAAAGCTGTTGGTCAAGTTTTACAACTGAAACTGTAAGAAATCTCCTTTGTAATTCTATTATTTTTTTATTGCTTATTGAATTCCCCTCGTATTGAGAGACTGCGACTTCCGTTGGTGTTTCTTCTTTTTTTTAATTAGAAACAAATATGTATTGTTGCCATGGATATTATTTCCGAATTATTTTGTTTGCTATTTTTCTAAAATAGAGACCAATTCATAAGTCTGCATATGTACAGTAACAGTCAAAACATCTAGAACTGAAATCTTTTCTTCAGTTGCAAAATTTTATATTAAGTAAGCCATAGACGATGTGACGAGTTGTACAACCAATTCTAGGAACGTAGGTTGTACGCGAGTTGTAACGTCTGTGGGTTGATTGTATTAAAGTTGTGTGTCGGTTGTACGAAAGATCAAAAACTTTTGATTTTTTGTCAAGTTGTAGTGTTGGTAACACGTCGCAACGTTTGTGTACCTCTCGCCACGTACGATTTTATGTAGTACTAGCTGTGCCCGCCATTTAGTCAGCGTCCTTGCAATATTTTGTTCGATTTTGCTTTGAAAGCAATCCACACCAAAGACCATTACGTTTTTAGTGCCGCCTTAAACTATGCTGCATATCAGTTTATGTATTTACTTTATAAAAAATGAAGTAGACATATCCGGTTTAGTTTAGTTCAGTTATGGTTTTTGTATTTACTTTACTACTAAATAAATAACTGTGTACTTTCACAGCTTTTTCTCCACTTCCTCTTGGATATAAAATATTTTTGCGGAAAAAAGTATCTATATTAGAATCAGGATACTTCTCACAAAATTTTGTTAAAATCCATCCAGTAGTTTTTACATGATGCGATCGCAAAAGAAAATCAGACAGACAGAAGGAAATGAGTTATACTATTTTATTATATGTATATACTATTTTATATATGTATAGATTTGTGTTTAGTAATGTTATCGACCACCTTGCAGATAACATTGAATGTTGAGAATTATTTGCGGACGATGTCAATTATAGCATATGTGAGAATATTGAACGTCATCTTACTTTGAGAGAGATGGGTTTTTAAATAAAGTTGTACATGAAATTGCACACTAAATTGTATAGTTTGTGGAACGCATACAACTGATTCCTAGAATTGGTTGTACAACTCGTCGCATAGTCTATGGCTTGCTTTAAACTAATATAAATTTAATGTAAAATTTGGCAACTTAATTGTAGATAGTGTGATTGGTAAACGAAGTGGCGATAGCGGATTCGATATCTGCCAAGGTCTCTGTCCTATTTCACTTTGGGATGTGAGCACATTGTTACAAATGTTTTTATTAAATATGCATAATTGGAAGCATATGTTTGACGATGTTTAACTTTCTGTATTTGGGTTAAATTAGATTTTCCAGGGACCCCAGATAATGGATGAAACTAATTTAAAAGAATTTTTTAGTGAAAATTCTCCACAAAATCTAAATTTTGCAAAACAAAAAAACGAAGTTGCACCAAAAAATATTCGAAATTTAATAAAAATTAAATTTAATTAAAAATCAGAATATTTTCAAAAATTCGGAATTTCTCCAGTAATCGAATTCTTTTCAAAAAGCGATGTTTTTTTTTTTAATCAAAAAAGGATATTTTTGTTAAGTCCTGGTTCCCACACTTCAACTTTTAATGCTCTTTTAAAGTTGCCTTAACGGTCACACAGATAAATCTATTTAAAAATAAAACGAATTCACGAAAATCTAGAATTCACAACCGCAATAAAAATAAAACTGGGGTGTTAGGTAAAGTACCCCTTCCCGTTTATGCCCAACATTTATACAGCTCTTCATTTCCATAAACCAAAGGCACATACTGAATTTTATTTTGTTATGACCTGTAGAGCGTTCACAAAATTTAGGGTTAAGGAAACTACCCCTTGCCCTCTCCCGATTATGCCCAAACCTATACAGCTCTTTATCTCCACATACCCACTTGACCTAACATTCGAAAAAAAAAATTCGCTACAGTAATGAATTTTTCGAAACAAAAATGTTTTATAAATTATCGATAAAACTAAATACATATAACGAACATTAATTTACATGAAACATTTTGGACATTTTCTCGACAATAAACATTTGAAAAGGTGTCGTTAATTTATGTTGCACAGTAAAAAGTTTTAGTCTAATCCTAAAACCGAACGGTGTTCTGCATAAACTATTTTGGAATTAACTTTAAAATTAATTCCGTAATAGTTTATATGTAAGACCATCTAATTATTATTTAAATACTCCAGTGAACGTTTTTAACACCGTATATAAAATTTTACGATTTTTTCTATAACATCTCGGATTTAAAATAACACCTAAATTTAATTTTAATTTTTTTATCACGAATAACAATTCCTGTTAGTTTAGATATTACACCAAACCAGGTATCAACAAAAAATTTGTTTTTTTAGTTTATTACTTTCAGTTTTACTATAATGCCTAAGAAGAATTAAAATTCTCTCTTACAATAATTTAATTCCTTTAAGTTTAAAAACAACACTTAAAGAGGTATTGAATTCATATGTTTGCAGAAAATCTAGAAAAAAAAACAACACTTAAGTCGTTTTGCTCTCATTAAACTATTTCTTTTGGTTTAAAAACAACACCTAAAAAGAATAAAAACTCTCTCATTCTCCCTGTCGCTTGAAATTAATGCAAGTAAAAGTGTTAAAGTAATACCTTTTTAAACCACGTGCTTATAAAAATAGAAAGTGCTTATTCATTCAAAAAAGTGAGAACAGTGAGTGAGTTAAAATGTATGTTAAAGTAAAAAGTGGTGCAGAATTTTTTATAGTTAAAATTTCTGATCCAGAAGATGAGGATTTCACTTCGGATAGAATAATAATTTCAAGTAAGTATATATTCCAACAAATTAATTACTTTTTTAAAATAGCTGATCAAATATAATGTTTTTTAATTAAAGTTTTAAACAAGTTGAGTGTTGACACGGAAGGCAAAGAATTTATATTTAAAGATCGCGACGGTGCCCAGATTGATTTTGATGAGCTGCCTGGAATTATATCGCAGTATAGAAGCTGCAGCTATTTTTTTGTAGAGTTTTGCTATGACGGAACACCTTCATCGACTAAAACTACAAATATTAAAAAGGTTAGCAAAAAGCTTTTTTTAAATTCTTTCATTATAAAGCAAATATTGCAGGAATTAGAGTATTATCTTAAAAGCGGGGATTTTTCTTTCATCTTTAATGAATATTCAGCCAAACAAAATTTAAGCGATAGTTCCCGTCGTTGTTTGGTACGTGAATCAATTAACTTTTTGCGCCGACGAAGTGGAAATTACCCGACTCGAGAGGACAAGATTGCATTAGCCGAAGCAATAATATATATGTTTCCAGCATATAAAGTTGAAGACAGCAATTGTGGTGGCATTGTAAGAAATATATATATATATTGTATTTGTGTAAAGTGTGGCTCTAATTTCTGATCTTTTATTCAAATTATTAAGGATTTATTTTTTAACCCTAATACCAATACTGGCTATTTAGTTGCAAAGTTAAAAAATTTTAACTCTAAGAGGCGCAAGTTGTCGACAGCAACTACAGAAGTAAGAAAACCCCCTGAAAGTGACAGTGCTAGCGACGATGAAATTATAAGTCAAGAAGATCTTCATTTTTTTCAAAATTGCTTAGTTACTGAACAATTAACTACTGTAAAAGAAAAGCTGCAGCAAACATTAAAGGCAAGAATTAAATATTGCACTCCTGATGTAAACGTATTACAGGCTTTTCCGATATTCGTATTTGATTCTTCATTGGTAACAAATTATATATAGTTGTATATATTTTCTAATTTACTATATATATTTTTATAGATTTTATTTGATTTTGAACTTCGCTATGGTGAAATAAAAGCAAATGGACTGCTTAAAAATTGGGATAAATATAAAAATTATGTTGAGGAAGTAGCAAGTGAGGCTGGTGGACAAAACTTGGGATGTTTAGCGGACTGGTCTGTTGACATCTTACCATTTTTCTATCTTTTAAAATTGCTTCCTTCGACGGCTGCTGGAAGAGAAACAAAAAAAGCGAATATTCATAAATCGGTAGATAGCTTTATAACTTTTGAAGAGGTAATTTGTAAAATAAAATAATACTATTATTATTTAATTATTTAACTTTTTATTTATAGCTTCACACACCGATAGGAGAATACAAATTTGGATCTCAGCAACCAACTATAATTGCAGTTGGAGAAACAAAATCGTCTATTTCTCAATATTTTATAAGTTTGGATGGAAAATGTATTAATCTGCCCCTTGATTTTACCTTTGTACAGGTATTCGATCTATTTTTTAAGTCCTTTTATGTATTTAATGTTGAGTTTGACATAACCTTGGCCAACTTTTTGCGTTTTTTTGCGAAGTTCATATATAATATTGACAAGAAAAAGGCGACAAGTACAAGACTAGTTGAGATACATTCTAAATTTCAAAATAAGTTTAAAAACGTATCCCAAATTTAGTAGTCCTACTTCATACACTAAGTAATTTTATGTAACTAGTATCTATACTTTAAGTACACTATAAATTTTACAACTTAATAATTATCAGCACTAATTTAAGCATTTAATTTTTTCACACTTTTCCCTTATTTTTCCAAACATGAAATATTTTTGCTTTATTTGTGACCGAGAGTTCGATTCAGTTGCATTTGTTATATTTCATTTAAAACATGAACATTTTCTCGCTGAAGCCCATGGCTTAAAATTAAAATGTTTAGCCTCTAAAACCTGTAAAAAATTGTTTTCAACATTTAGTTCGCTAAGCAGACATTCTAAAAGTTGCATTCTGGCATCTACAGAGAGTAATAACATCTTAAAGAAAACAAAAATTGATAAAGTGCAGCCATATGAGGTCCAATTAAACAGTTTGAGGAATGAAAGTGCTGCCTTCGATTGTCACAGTGATTTTAATGTTGTTAATGGCAATAATACTATCGATGCAAAACATATTGTTAATAAAGAAGCCATCTGCAATCTGCCAATAATTCAAAATTCGTCAGTACCATTCTTAATTTCGTCGCTATCTAAACAGCTCTTATCATGTGGAATTTCACAAAAGAATACTGGAGAACTACTGAAAACTTTTGACAGCATCTGCCAAAAAAGTTTTGAGGAATTTGAAAGTTATATATTAGAAATGCATTCAGAAATAAATAAAGTTCAATTCAAAATAAATTGTTTAGATTTTAGAAAAAAATTTGATGCTGATTGCAAAAAATATTCCAGTAAATTTAAACGAGATAAACTAAATTGTACAGGAAATTTTTATGTTGCACCAGTTTCTAGATCCTTAGGAGGACGATGGGTAATCCGAAAGAAAAAAAACCATTTGCATCCCACTAAACATTTCGTTCAATCCACATTTCAATATGTGCCCATTCTTATAACTTTAGAAACTCTTTTTAAAAATCAATCATTCAAGGAACTTTATTTTTCAAGCAATCATTCTTGTGATAGCAAAAAGCTTGAAAACTTTTGTTGTTCGGAAAATTTTTGTAACTCGGATTTCTTTAAAAAGGAAAAACACGCTTTGCAAATTCAAATATTTTATGACGAATTTGAAACGGCAAATCCACTGGGTAGTAAAACTGGTTTATATAAAATCGGTGCAATATACTTTACCATCAGAAACTTACCTTTTCATTATAATTCAAAAATTACCAACATTCATTTAGTGGCCCTTTTTTTGTGCAAGGATCTAAATAACAACGATGTTTGCTTTAACAAGATATTACAACCACTTATTAATGATCTTCAAGCACTTGAAAAAGTTGGTGTAAGAGTAGATAACAATTTTTTAAAAGGAACTTTAGTTTCAGTTGCTCACGATAATTTAGGTGGAAATATTTGTTTTGGTTTTGTTGCATCCTTCAGAGCTCTGCACTACTGCAGGTTTTGCAAGATCCATCGAGATGAAGCCCAACATACATTTGTAGAGATTAAAAAATATTTAAGAACGCAAGAGGAATATGACGAATTATTATCTTTAAATTCTAAACTGTTTGATTACAAGCTTACCAAAGGCATTAAGCATCCGTGCGAGTTCAATAAATTAACATATTACAAAATCTTTCAAAGCCTAAATGTTGACGTAATGCACGATGTTTTAGAGGGAGCAGTTCCTTTCATATTAAAACTGTTTTTTAAAAAAGTTATTGAAAAAGGTTTTTTAACTATAGATGAAATTAACGCGAAAATAATAAACTTTAATTACGGTTTTTTGCAACGCACTTGTAAACCTCCTACAATAACTGTCGAGAAGAAATGTCGCACATCTATAGGACTAACGGCTTCTCAAAATTTGTGCCTCATTTTACACTTCCCATTTATTTTTCACAACATTTATAATAATTTACCTAATTTGTGGAACGGAATCATCTCTCTCATAAGGATCGTTAACATAACCATGACTACATCGATTAGTCATGAATACATAAAAGAACTTAGAAATGAAATACAAATTCATTTAAAAAGTATTTATGAAGATTATAATGAAACACTTTTGCCAAAGCATCACTTTATAACTCATTATCCCTCAGTTATTAAGAAGCTAGGACCACTTATTCATACGTGGTCAATGAGATATGAAGCTAAGCATCGTGAGTTTATTAAGGATGTACCGGTAATAAATAATTACAAAAATTTATGTAAAACTCTTGCCAGAAGATATCAAACAAAAATCAGTGTCAAATGGGAAAATTTATCCTTTAAAAATAAATTTGTGTTTTATAAACTGTCTTTGATTGACCTCGAAGAATTAAGTTTTGAATTTCAAAATTATTTTTATAACACCTTGGGCTTAACTTTCGGATCACAAGTATTTGCAAGTAATAAATTTGAATTACGATATGGTTACATTTATAGAC
Organism: Phasia obesa; assembly: GCA_949628195.1. Classification (NCBI taxonomy): domain Eukaryota; kingdom Metazoa; phylum Arthropoda; class Insecta; order Diptera; family Tachinidae; genus Phasia; species Phasia obesa. Next base: position 11,939,395 of record OX451216.1, read on the forward strand.
CCTCATTTGTTTTATATTTAAAAAAAGAAAGCGAATTTTTCATGTTTGGTAAAATTAAGCAAATATATGTAGTAAATGAAGAACCTCATTTGCTTTTAGAAATGTATATAAGTAAAGAATTAGACAGAATCCTAAATGCATATGAAATAACTTCTCAAAATGTATTAAAAATAATTAATTTTAAAGAGGTAGAATTTTTAAGGCCTTATGAATACTATATAATTAATTCTAGAATATACCTCTTAACTCCTGATATTATAGCAAACTACTAACTAGATTAACTACTGTAAAAATAAAATTTATGAAAAGGAAATTTAATTTGTTTTATTTATTATTAATAAAGGGCGGTATTTTTAGCCACGCCTACAAAAAATAAAACCCGTTTAGCATACAATCTATACAGCTGGGTGTTAAAATTTACACCTACCCAAGAATACAATATATTCCGAATGTTATTATTCCAATTCTTAAAAATATTTAAAATAACACTTGGTTCGGTGTAATGCTTATTCAAAAGCTTATAAAATTAAAACCTAATTTTGAAAAAAGTATGCTTGATATTTATTAAATGTTAATAATTTGGTTTTATTGTAACACCAAAAAACCATTTAAAGGTAATAAATATTGGTGTTATCTTATGCTCCTGAAGTTGAAATTTACTCTCTCTCTCATTTTATTTTCTCTCTAATTTAATCTCTTTATATTTAAACCATAATGGAATAAATTTAGTTCTTTTTTGGTGTTGTTATATATACACACCGGCTCGGTGTTAAAATGAATACAAAATTTTTTACTGTGTGCCAAAGTTAAAATTCTAATATCATTAGCAATCCTTCGAAATCGATAGCTTTTTGAAACAAAACTGAGCAACATGTGGGACATCGATTCACATTTGATATTGACTTCGAATCTTATCATGCAAAACACTCGATATAAGCTCGAAGGCAATATCATAAACAAAAGTCGTCTTGGTCAAGTGGGTAGTGAGAACACGAACACTTTGTTAATTTAAGATAATTTTTAATCTTTACAAGAATTTTCCAACAACCGATGAAGATTTAGGCTGGCGTGCTTTATAAAAATTATTGTTTGTGGTTGATGTTTAAAAAAGAAAAAAAATTCAACAAACATTTAACCGTGCGATATCTTTTAACCACTACTGTAGATTGTTGTGAACTAAAAAAGCTTTTGCTTACATACAAAGCTTTTTCTCTTCTCTAATTCGTTGCTGTTTAAGAGAAACATGGTGATTTGGTTTTGTTTTTTATTTTAAATATTTATTTTGTTAAAAGTTTTGCTTTGCATTTTGCCAAAGAAAAAAAAAAAAAAAAAACAAAAAAGCACATTTATGCGATCACTTCAGTTATTTTCGTACATTTTTAATGCAGACCATTCAGTTTTAAAATAGTCATAGAAATAAGCAGACGTGTTTTTACTGGATGGCTGGAAATCTTAATTGAATAAAAATTATATTAAGCAAAGGAGGAAAAAAAATAAAGAATATTATATATCAACTGAATAGAAAAAGACATTAAAGTTAGACAAAAAAAAAAAAACTAAGAATAAAGTGACAACGATTTTTATCTTCAAATTAAACCTTCAAAAAGAAACAAGTATAGAAAGATATTTGTTGAAATTCTAACATTTGTTTTTAAATAATAATTATTTTTGGATTTTTTAAGACAACTTGGAGTTAAAAGAATTAAGGAAGAACTGACTGCATTAATCATAACGTCTGCTTTGTGGATTACCAAGGCGTATGATTAATGTTCACCATTATTTGCCGTTTGTAAAAAGAAAGAGTTTTGCAGTTTCATTGGATAAAGAAAAAAAAGAAACGATTTTTTTTTTGTTTTGTACACACACCAGCCTTTTTGAATATTAAAAATAAGGCTGTGTAGTTGTGTTTTGTTAAAGGAATTAAAGAAAAAGCAGGCCGATTTTTCCTAGTACACTGCAACCTACGTTTAAAATCCTTAAATCTATTTGATTTATTTTTTTAATTCAACTAAAGTCGTCTACAAAACAAGGTGGGTACTGAGGGGAAAAAAAGATCTACAAAATGTCATCAGGGCTTTTTTCTGATTCAAACAAAAAAAAAAAAAAAACATCATCTGCTTGGTGAAATCTTAAAGCAAAAACAAAAAAACAGAAAAACAAAAAAAAAAATTAACAGAGCTTAGACACAACCGGTTAAATTGGAATATGTATTTTTGAATTATTTGCAAGCGCGTGCGAGGTCGTTTACACTTGAAATATTATTTTAATTAATTTTTTTCTTTTTGTTGCAAGAAAACAGAAAAAATAATTAAAAAGAGTAATTTTTTAGGATTTAGTTTTTAAATCAGAAAAAAAGTAAGAACAATTTTAAAATTGCAACAGAAAGTCAAAAAGTCTTTACGAAAACAATATCTAGAAGGAAACATATTTTTTCCGATATTTTTTTCGACATAGTCTCCTCTGAACTCGAGACTCTTCATCCAGAACTCTCCATCGCTATTCTCCAGCATTTTCTGCGACTAAGATTTAGTTTCGAAGAACCATTTCTTTAAACTTCGAAAGAGAAAAAAGTCGCTGAGAACTAAATCTGCAGAATAAGGTGGAGTCCGCTTGATTGCGAAACTCAAGCGATTAATTTTAGCCATCGATGTGTGACCGCTACTAACATAATAGTGAAAGATCACTAATATTATAGTGATGAAAGATCACTAACATTATAGTAATGAAAGATCACTATATTTTAGGCAATAGATTTAGTTTTTTCCCATTAGGTTTAAGGGAAAGTTATGTCCTCCTTAGGATCTCCAGCAAGAATTCTGATCAGAATGGAAGTGATTTATACAGTATGCGATTGATAATTTATAAAAATTAGTCCATTTTTGAAAATTATAAAACTGTCAATATGAGTTAAGAAAAATTAACTGATGTCATGGCACGAGTTTCAAAAAGCCAATAATGCGATGCAGGCAAAAAATACTTGTGTGACATGTTTAAAGAGAACTGAGTAACAACTCGAACTTACAAAGATGTTTTGAGCATTTTCGTTCCTATTATTTTTCTTTGAAAGATGAACGTTCTTCAGGATAGCCATTAGATGTTATCGATAAAGTACTAAGGAGTATGCCCAAGAAAAATCGCTTAAATACTACCACAAAACTGGGCTCCAAGCTTGAAATTTATCATTCTACTGTTTTGGATCATATTTTCAAACTTTGGTTTTGGATTTTTCTTTCCTAAAAAACTACAGAACTTTCCCTTATGTCCCATAAATTTCTTCCCTTAGTTGACAACCCTGTCCTGAATAACAATGCTTATTACTAAATGATTTCCTTTTTTTCAACTACATAATTTAGATAATTTAATACAAATCTTAAGAAAGGTGGCATCTTTACCAAACGATTGTAATGCCGTTCTTCGAGGCGTATTCTCCTGAAGAAGTTCACATCATTGGATGTTGTGTCATTTCTGGTTTAGTGATTTATTATGTTTCATTTACAGGTTGGAAAAGTTCAAAATTAGTTTATTCGCAGATATGAGCAAACGGGGTACTCCACCGCCTATTCATACCAAATATTTTATGCTAAAATTAAAACGCTTAAGTATGTCTTATAGCCATAACTATCCTATCAGTGATTTCTGAAGCAAGTGCCTAATTGGAACGTCCTAAATGATATTTATTTTATTTAATTATTTATAATAGACTATAAGCCCTTAGGAGCCTAATATTCATAAATGATTTCTAGATGGCCTTACACGCTTAAATTCATTAAGCAATTTTTAGATAATCCTAAATGTAGGTACGCACAACACAAAATTAATAATAACGCACTGCATGAGCACAAACAAAAAAATTAAGCTCATAAGACGCTCGTTATATTATTTCATTGAATTCATCATGTCTGTTTATTGCACACGAGTAACGCTGAGTGGAAAATAATAAACAGCGAAGGCAAACGAGCTAAATTCGATGAGCTTGCTGAGTTTCCATAAGCAAGTTTGAATATGTATGAGTAAATGTTGAACATATTAACAATGATCTTGAGAGAGTTGAAACGGTTTTATGCTTTGAGTTTTTTTTTTTTAACAATATTTCTTACGTTCATTTAAAGGTCTTCATTTCGTAAGAATTAAAAAAAAAATAAATAAAAAAACCACTAGTGCAAGCAAAACGCGCTAAGCCTTATCTAAAACTTCTACACAACTACTAAACAAAACACACGGAGTGTCTCGAACATGGGACGAGCAAAAACGACATTCACTATTATAGAAAGTTCTTTTTACGCGATCAGCTCATTGCACTGATCGCTCACTAATAGTTTGGTATGAGTAGGCATGTGTTCAGTAAGCTTGTTTGTACTCAAGTATGACCTCTTGCTCATGAGAACACCCATTAGAAGAGCTTGCTCGTGCAACTGTTTATTAAAAGTCTTATTTAAGTCATATTTTTTTTCTACGTACCCAGTTTTGAAAGTCTTCCGGTCATAGTGTTGATAAAAAATGTATAAAATTGTTTATTCTTTATTCATGAACCGCTTATAGTTCTGAAATTTTGTTTCAGACATAGTACTGACAACAAAAAAAATATCACCCTATATATTTGTGAAAGGCCAAAATGTGTTAGACTAACACTCTTCTAAGTAACAATTTTTTTTTATTGTGTTTTATTTGAAATTAAACCAAATGACCTAAATATTAAATTTGTTTCTCATTTTGTTGTTAGTTTGCCTTCTCCTAATTTGATTTTTTTTTCTTATGCAGTAACAAACATTGATCAAACTAAAGCAATAAAAAAAAAAGCACCATTAACTCAACCTAATTCTTTTTACAATTTCTTTATAGAAGAAGAAAAAAATCTAGGAAATACTTTTGCTTTAAATATTGTTGGTTTTTTCTTGATATTTTTTGTTTCAAATACAGATATAAAAAATGGCTAATATTTGTCCAAAGAAAATATTTTTTTTTTTTTTTTAAATTTCATAAAATATTTTTTTTTTTTAATTCTTAGGAAATTTATGAAAACTAATTTTCATTTTAAAAATATTACGCCGCATGTTTTGTTCAAATAAATAATTGTTTTAAATAAAAAAAGAATTATTTTGGGCAATTTGCCAACAAAAATAAATAAAATACTTAATTTTTTCTTCTGTTTGGTAAAAATCTTACGAAAATTCACAACACTATCATAGTTTTGACATTTCTTTTTTTTCTGCTGTCATTTTTTCTCGTGTAGCAATTTTCTTTAAATTTTATATTGTTTTTAGTTTCAGTTTTATTTTGGTTTTTAATTTTCACTTTTTAAGTTGTTGCAAAGGTCGCTGTCATTTCAATTAAATTTAAAAATGAATACAACATTTAACACCATTTACAAGAGTACACAAACGCACACATACACATTGTATATATACATTTCGAATTTGAAGGTTGTTGTACTTTTAATAGTACAACTTGTATTTGAAAGAATGTTAGAAGCATTTTTTATAAAACACACACTCACACATATTGTTTTCTAAAATTAACTTCTCATGTTGCCGATCTTTTGTGTTGACATCTTGTAGCTGACATTTAAACCTCAATCCAAATAAAGTTTACTAAATAAATCACACACTTTTACAGACAACGACAATGTTTGCGACATATCTAAACGTTTCGTTGACGGAATGAATGGTAGCGGAATCTGGCAGTCAGAAAATATGACTTGTAAATGTTAAATAGTCGATTGAAAAGGATGAATTTGTAAAAGCAACTCTACTTGGATAATGTTTCCAAAAGAGAGTTTAGAAGCAAAAGTATATAATTTTCACTTGGGGCCCGACTCTGCTCCTTGCCACTTTGATTTACATTTATTGTCTGAAATCTAAAACACAAAAAAAATTATAATTGTGTAAAGAGGTATACCGGAAACTACTGTTTTGTTTGCCATTTTAACCCCTGGCTTGTTTCTCAATTATTTCCGGTTCTCCTTTTAACATTATCGAACTCCTTTATCACTCCTCTTAATTGATAGTCCTTACGATTAGGACCTTTATGGCTTACAGATTCATACAGTATGTGTTTCTCTGTATTCCTCAATGTAATGCAGCCAGAGCTGGGCTTTTACAAGCTAAATAGTTGCATGAGTAAGCTAATCTAATGAGTGTGCTCATGAGCAAGTGGGCATACTCGAATACAAACTAGCTTACTGAACACATGCCTACTCATACTATACAATTAGTAAGTTCGTATCACAAACGCAATGAGCAGACCAAGTAAAATGAACTTTCCATACTAGTGAGCGCAGTGTTTACTCGTCTCATGTTCAAAGCACTCAGTGTGTTTTGTTTAGAAGTTGTCTAGAACATTTCTATAATGCTTATAGTGTTTTGCTTCTTAAGAAATAGAAACCTTAAAAGTAATTAAAGTTGTTTTGTTGTTTTCTTTGTACACTCGAACTGTGTTCGTTGTGTTCGTGTTTTACTCAAAGCATTAAACTGCCTGAACTCGACCAAGTTCATTGGTATTATGTTCAACATTTACTCATACTCATTCAAACTTGCTTATGGAAACTCTACAAGCTCATCGCATTTAGCTCGCTGGTCTTTGTTGTTTATTATTGTTCACTCATTGTTACTCGTGTGCAGTGAACAGTCATGAATTCAATGAAATATTATAATGAGCGTTTTATGGGCTTAATTTTTTTGTACTCATGCAGTGCATAATTTTTATCCTGGCATCACACGCGTCTGATTAACATGTCGTCTGACTGATATTTCTTCGTTCTCTGCGTCATCGGCAGCTACAGCAGCGATATTCTCAATAGAACGGCTATTTTCTTTTGTGGTTCCAGTCTGTTCGAGTCGAGCAACTAAGCGGCGAATATTCAATTACAAATAGTAACTGTGATTAGGCAATAATAATTACTTGCAATTGGACTGAATGCAATTATATTTTTTAAAAGCATTAATTCCATTCCCTCTCCTAAATTAGGTAACTTAGATTACTTTAAATGCAGAAATTAAGTCGTTGAGTCGTTTATTATAAGGAAATTTCCTACTGTCAAACACTTTAGACATAGAAAAAATCTGTTTACTCTTCCCCTCATAAAATTAGTCTATAAGATTTTTTGTTGTTGACAGATTGTCTGTGATTATTTTATCCAATAAAGTAAAGGTGTGTCTTACACTTGCTGAAAACTAAAACAAATTTTTGCGAAAAAATTAAAAATACCATTTACAAAAAAATCGTGACGTTATTCTACAATTTTCTCCGTAACGAATACAACTGATTCATACTAAAATAATAAATTAATAAATTCATATTCATATTTGCGAATCCATAGTAACAGAAGGAGAAACATTTTCGTTAATTATTGATGAGTTGTGAATAAGAAAATGACGTCATTTAATAACAATTTTGTTTAAAAAACTGTACATTTTAATTTTCGACAATATTGTATTGAATTAAGATAAAATAAAATGAAAAACAAAACAAAAACGTTTTTAAGTAAAAACGCATTTTAAAATGTCTAAAAATATAAACAAAATAAAATACACATGACGGTGTCGGCTAAAATGAGGACATTTTGTTTGAAAAAAGAGAAGAAAAAATAAAATAAAATGAAAATTTTAATCAACTAAATTCAAAAACAAAATAAAGAAAAAACATGCAAAAAAATTAGTGAATAAAACAAGAAACAAATTAAAAAAGGGTGACCCAAAATTTACTCAAGATTTAAATTAAATATAAATAAACAGTTACATGAGCAAGATCATCTAATGGGTGGGCTCATGAACAAGTGATCATACTCGCATACAAACTAGCTTACTGAACACATGCCTCCTCATACCAAACTATTAGTGAGCAAACATCTGTTCGTATCATAAACGCAATGAACTGACCGAGTAAAACCAACTTTCCATACTATTGAGCACCGCCGTGTTTACTCGTCTCATGTTCGAAACATTCACTTCATCGCATTTATCTCGCTGGTAGTCGCTGTTTATTATTGTCAACTCGTGTGCAATGAACAGACATGAATTGCATGAAATATTATAATGAGCGTCTTATGAGCATTGATTTTAGTGCTCATGGAGTGCTTTTTTCTCTTAGATTATTATACGTCCGCCCTATGCTCGTCACAGGACCAATAGGAACTAATAATAGAGAATATACGAGGACAATTTAATAGTTCGGTGACTTTTTGGGTAAAGCGTTTTATTACTCATTCATTACCGCTTCTTTCCAGTTCGTTTATATTCTTCCAATATTAAGATTTCTAATGTGTTTTACTCAAGTCTCTTATGATCAAGCGATTTTTCTTTCATTCTCCGATCGTATAAGATCATTCCATGGCGTCCTAAACGTTTGATGTCTTTTGTGCTGGTACGGAAATCATTGAGCCACTTTTTAACCTTTGAAGTTTTTAGAGTCCCCGTAGTATTTATCAAGCCTTTTTTTGTTTCGATGTTGGTTTTTTGTAGTTTTTTTTAATGTAAAAGAGAATTTTTATTTAATAATTTTCGTTAAAAATTTGAATGGCTTTCGAAAACCAAATTCGACTGTACTTCAGTACAGTTAACTGAATTAGTGGAATGGAAATGTAAAGAGATACAGAATTACTAACCTGCCTTCATATTTCTATTCCACAACAGGAAACGCTTTAGGGAAAAGAATCTCGGCCAAATGGCTTTCACGACATGATTGACACAGACTTCTATTTAACTTTTGTTGATGCAAAGTTGTATTTCCGGCTTTCGTGCAGGGGCAGTAGATGATATATCACAGGATCTAGGATCAAGTCGATCACTAAATCTAAAGAGTTAAAGAACTCTTATTTGAATTGTTTCGCGGACTGTATTTAATGTGTATTTGCCTTGATAAAATCACGAGTCATTCAAATCGAATTTAGGCAAAGATAACGCGGTTATCATTTTACGTCTTCGATTAACATTCACTGCTGAAACATCCTCATTTTCAAAGATGCCCCCAGCTCTAAATACGCATCAAACAATAGTGACACGTTTATGGACTGATTTTATTCGAAAAGTCTGTAAATATTGTTCAAAAATCGTGTTATTCTCTGGTATATTGCTCCTTTTTGCTAACCAATTTAGGATAAATTGTCAAATTGCTTTTTAAATTGCCAACACTTTACTATGCAAATGGCGGCGAATTCAAACTATGCGTACATTTTGGAACACCCTTTCTACTGTTGGTTTTAAAAACAGCAAATTTACTTGCTCTCTTTACATGATCTTAGTATATGTCAGAACCTCATAAAGATGCTTGGCTGTTTTACACAGCTAAAGAAAAACTCTTTGCTTTTTTCGAAATTCGAATTTTTCGAATATAATTATAATCTTGAAGCTTCATCATTTTAACGAGAGGCCCTTAACTTTTGTTGTGTCTTGTTCATTTTGAGCACAAACTTGAAGCTAAACAGCCACATTTACTTCTTTCCACGGCATTTATAACCCATCGCAATTTTATTGTGGACATTGGAAACAAAAACAAAAATAAAACAAGAAAAAAATATAAATTTTATTTATTTGTGTTATTAAAGAAAGGCACATTGCTGCAAAACATTTCAACAGTCATCGCTTTTGACATTGAGAAAAGAAAAGATAAAAAAAAAAAGAATTTTGACCGCGTGGTTTTCTAAACAAAAGAAATAAATATTTAAATTAAAAAATATTTAATTATTCGTTTTTGTTAACTTTAATAATTAATTTTATTTATTTAGATTAAACGACTCTCTGAAAGACAAGGATAGTCAGGTTGGTCGTGATTTAGAAGAAATTGAGGCCATTTTCCATAAAATCTCTACGTTGCAAGACAAATTCAACAGCCTGTTGGAGGAAATTCATGCTGTTCATGCATTTGATGAGAATATTGTGAAAATCGAAAACAAATTAGCAGAATTGGAGCAACAAGTTCAAGAGACTGTTAAAGATTCTCAAAGTTTAATTAACAAAACAAAGGAAGCTTATCTGAAGAAACAAAATCTCATACCCAGTGACATTGACCAGGAATTTACGGCCTTGGAATTACTGTCGGAACGTGTACAAGGCAATATGGAGTCCAAACAGAAAGAATTTAAACGAGCAAAAACAGTGCGCACAGACTATTTAACTGGAGTGGATGATATACAAAGATGGCTTATGCAAGCCGAAATGGAAGTACAAGATCGCTCGCTAGCGCCCGCAGAAATGAAAGAACTTTTGCATCGTATTAACCAAGAAATTACCGGCATCTATGAACGTTTTACCATGGTTAAAACAAATGGCCAATTGATAATAGATAATTGTCGTAACAGTGATGAAAAGGTCCTGGTACAAACAACAATCGATCAATTGGCACAACAATTGGGTCAGGTACGCTCTTGGTTAGACGAAAAGAAACAGCAGGTGGGCGATAGTTTAGATGCCTGGACACGGTTTATGAATCTATACCAAATTGTAATGACTTGGGTGGCAGAGAAACGTATATTCCTAGAACAGAATATTGAGTTGAAAACGTTGCCCGAGGCGCGTAGCAAATTGAGTGATTATGTGGCGGCTGTGAAGAGTATTAAACCGATTGTTAAGAATTTAAGCGAAATGGACAAGGAATTGGAACACATAAGTCAAGTGACCACAGTAGGAGATCTCAAGACTAAATTGGAAGAAGCTGAGGAAGCAAAGCTTTCTGTAGAAGCTGTTTTGTTAGAAAGAGTAAATTGTTTATTGATTCAAAGAGAATATTGTTATTATTTTTCTCTATTTTTATAAATTTGTTTAGAATGCCTTATTGCAAGAAGCTTGCGAAGAATGGGATCAATGTGAACGTAAAATTAAGGACATACGCAGCTGGATAGAAAAGACCAAACAATCATTGGATGCACCCCAACACAAAAAGAAACCGCTGAGAGATCAGTTGGGCTACTCCGAAAAAACCATTGCCGATATTAATGTACAGAAAACTAAGTTAAGACTGTCTATTGAAAAATTAGAGGTAAATTTTTACTCTGATTATGATTTATAATTATTAATTATTAAAATTTTCATTTTCATTAAGGTTCACTTTAAAAATGGCATGGGCGGTGATCCTCGCTTAAGTGAAAATGTTGATGAATTACTAAGGGAATTGGATAGCTTGGCTGGTTTAGTGAAAACTAAATGCTGTAGCTTAGAAGAAACCCTACAACAAATTGATGTTTATCAACAGCAAATGCAAACGTTAAGGCAAAAAATCATACAAGAGGAACAACAATTGAGACTAGTTATGGCACCCACCTATTTGCCTCACGATCGTGAGAGCGCTTTGGCTGAGCAACAGGTATGTTTTTCTCTTCTTTAGATAGAATTACAAATAAAATAGAATAGATTCTTTAGGAACCCATAAAAGACAGATTTTGCTTAGGTTTTTTTTTTTTCGTTGTGATAGGAAAATAATTTTAAGCGTTTAGGTGTTTTAGGAATATTACTTTTTTATTTTGAAATCTTTAATCATCTTCGTTCAATGCATTTTGTTTGAAAATACTTCTTTTTAACATAATTTTGACGTCAACTTCATCATTAACTGTAAAAAGAAACCTACAACTAACTCTTCAATTAAAAAAAGAAAAAAAAAAAACAACAATAATGAATCACATTATTAACCTTAAAAACACTTAGCAGAAAATTTTAATAGCATTTTTGAAAGTAACGAAAAATCGTTTAAAACAAATTCATTAAAATAATGCACGGTGGCTGCGTTGATGAATAAATATGTACTATTTTTATAAGATTTTTAAAAGAAAAATATTAACTTTTCAATTAAATTAACTGTTGTGTAGATTTCTTTTATATTCTTTTGTTTATTTTTATTTAAAGTTTTTAAATTTAATTTATTTAGCGCTAAACTGCCTTCATTAAATATTTTTCCTTTGTTTCTAACAATTATACATTACCATTGTGATAATCTTGAGGAAAAGTTCTTAAATATAATTATTTATTTCCAAACCCATTTTGATCTTCATAAACGTCATTATCACTATCATTATCATTGTCATTAATTTGTTTATTTATGTATGTATGTGCGTGTTTGTTTAGTCATTTTTAATAACAGACATCTTGGGCATTGTAAAAATTTTAAGCACAAACTGTCTATTCCAAATATCATTCCATACTTTTTTGTTCTCCCTGAAAAATATAAAATATAATTCTTTGTGTGGCACGTGCCTTAAAAAATTAAAAATATATATTTTAAAAGATCATCATTTGATATGTAAAATAGACCTATGATTTTGATAAATAATTTTAGTTTTTCGAAAAACTTTTTTTAAACATCAGAAAAAAATATTTCATCTGATCGTGAAAGTTGGACCAATGATTTTGATATTTTTATTTAAAAAAAAGTTACCTTGAATAGTTTTTATTGTTTTTTATATCTATTTAAACTTTATGACTCATAACGAAAAAATTTCTAAATATTCAATTTTTTAAAGCAAATATTTATTAGAAAAAATAAATAGTATTTATTAAAATCGAAAAAAATGTTTACATTAGTTACATATAATATATTTTAAATATAAGTTTTTATTGCAAGAATTTTGCAATTGAGGGTAAGTCTTTTCAATATTTTTTTAAGTTAAAGATTTTTTTAATAAAATTTAATTTTTATTGAAAAAAAGGAAAAAAATAAAGGTTCTTATATTTTTATTTCCAAATAAAAAGAAGAACGATCTTCGTTGGCTAGCTTAAAATTAAAGTCTCAAAATTATTTTCATATATATTTAAAAACGTTAATTAAATCACTTTCAAGTCACCACTTTTCACATTCAATTTCACCTTAAAAAAGCACTAAAATTCACCTCATCATATATAATTTATATAAATAAAATTTCATGCAGCTTTTGGTTATGGTTAATTTTTAATTTTAGTATGATATTAGTTAAAAAAATAACGCTCTAGTTCTGTATACCGAGTGAAACGAAAACGTGTGGAATTTTGAAACAATCCGAATCAAAAAACTCAAAATTATGGTGTTTTATATTTCACAAAATTTTTTATTTCTTTTTTTTCGAGACTATTATTTTGTTTTTCAAACAGAAAGTTATTAAGAATTCGATATTTAAATTCAAAATTTTTAACTAAAAAAGTCAATAAAATCTTGTTTTGGCTTATTTTTTCATTCCACATTACCCTTTTTCAAAATAAAATGAAAAATGTTTAACATTTAAAATTTTAGTGGAACATTTAAAATATTATTCGAATTTTTAACATAAAAATTAATTGTTAAAAGTCAGGCTTAAGTTCATTTATTCTCTCTACATATTGCATAAAGGGTTGAAAGAATATTTTTTACAAATTGGGTAATTAATTTTGAATAAAATAATTTTTTTTTAAATTTGGCTTTAAATTCAAAGAAAATAAATAAATATATTATTTTCTGTATCGAATAAAATGAAAAAATATATATATGTACTCGCAAGTGAAGTACAAGAAAAATTAAAACAAATAGAAAATATTCCACTTTCGAACATTTTTCGGAGATTCGGATTACGGAACAGGGCTGTATATTTTTTTCTTTATTTTTATTAATTCTAAACCACATTCTCATGCTTTAATTTAGTTAATTTATTTTATGATTTTCTTAAAAGAATTTAATTTGTCTGATATTGTCATATTTATGGGATTTTTATGATTTAATTTTTAAGTTATTTTCTTTCTGTTACTTTTGGTTTTTATTTTTGACGAAAATGTATTTTCTTTTTTTTATTTTTCTTTTACAACATTCTCACTTAAAATCATAAAAATTATATTACAAAATATAAAAAAAAAATAAAATCCTAAACACAATGTCAAAAACAAAAACCTGGTGTTGTTGCTCTACTCTGCTAAAACGGTATTGGTATAAAATCTTATATTTATCACTCACTCTCTCTTATAAATAAACTAATTAAATAATCAATGTGTCTTAACTATTTTGCCACTAACCAAATCCATGTGTTACTTTTAACAATATATTTTTACATATATATGCTAAAAATCTACTGTTACTTATGCTCTTTCCTCCTCTTATACTGCTTTTATGCCACTCCTATTGTAATTGCTTGTCTGCTTAACATTAAACTCGTGTCATAAACTAAAATTAAAAACAAAACTGATGATTGCCTTCTTCTTTGTGGGGTTATAAACAATTATAATATGCTTGTATTATATTATACACATACAACTCTTATACTCTTCTACCATTATCTCCCATATGTCTTTGTAACGTATGTATATTTGTGCCCTTGCCAATGTTAATAAAAATAAATATAAAATAATGTAGGCATGTCGGGAACGTGTAAAGAATCTGCACTCGAAAATAACAGCTCGTAATGAACGCATAAAGCTAATGATACATCGTGGCACGCCAGATGAAATCGTCTTAGAATTATAGACCTTGAGCACCTCTCGTATTTCTTTAATTTTTTTTAGCTTTAATTCCTCGTTTAAGCAGCCACCGCTATTACAGCTAAACAAAGAAAAAAAATTAGCATTTTAACGTATTCCACCTAATTGCATAATTAAATTTGAAGCAATTTAAAGAAAGTTTCTAAAGCAAGCTCTCTCTCTCCCATTGCTTTAAAAATTTCTTTCTTTAATGTTTGTTTGAATTTAAACGTGTCTACGTATTAAAAGTAGACTTGCAAAATGCTTTGATACTAGTTCGTAAATTTATTATTATAATTTTTTCTATATATAAGCATATGTGAGTGCGTATATATTTTTAATTCAATAAAATAAAACAATTTTTAAACAAATTATACGTTCGAATTTCGTTCCTTTCTCTCCTTAGATGTTTTGTTATCGTTAGCAGGTTTTCAGCTACATTTCATTTCAATTAGGTTAGATAGTATATCCTTATAATGTTGTTATCATTTTGATTAGGTCTTATTTAAAATTATTTGTACAATCACCTAACCTTTTTGGCCAATTTCCATATTATCTTTATCGCCAACTACTAGGCTCTCCGTGCATCTGTTGATGATATGCAACAAAATTATGATGTAATTGCCGCTCTGTCATATACTCTGGATCCACATTCGGTAGTTGCGACTTCGTCGTCTGTGTCTATGATGTTAAAGCCCTCAAAATTAGGTTTAACCTATGCAGAAGTATTAGGGGGACATGCAACGCCTGAAACTCAAACACAAAAGGGACAAGGTCCTGCTTATGAAAGCACTTACGAAAGTCAAACTTTTACTAGTGAAAATGAAAAGCCTCTAGTGCAGCAAAATGTAACTACCGAAGAATACATCGATGAGAATGGCACTACGCACACTATTATAACAACCACAAAGACCACCACCATCAACTCTACCACAAGTACTGTATCCGATTATAACTCAAACAAGGCTAGTGACTGTAGTTTCCCAAGAGACTACATAAAAGAAATACCAACACAAACGTTAAATGTTGACGAAGAACTTTACTATAGCGATCCCATTGAACAAGAAGAAGACATGCAGCTACATGAACGCAAACAACAACAACCGCAGGTCGGTAAGCAACATATTCAAGTGCCTAGAGAGCAGCAGAGAGGTCGTTCCCCTCGACGCAGACAACAGAAACAGCATCATAATCAGCATTTAAAAGAACACATTGAATTGAAAGTAGTAGATACTCCAACTAATCTAGCTCAGCAAACAAGTACAGTACCTAATTTATTGCTGCCTGAGTACGACAGAGCTCGTTCGAAAAGTCCGATGTGGGTTCCCGGTTCTACATCGTATGCTGAAGTATTAAGAGGTATAGAATTAGAGAGAATCAGGCAACAAGCGGTGAAAGAAAATGAAATGTTAAAACAAACTCAAACTCAATTCGAACCATTTATTGAAACAAAGGAAACAAATATACCTCCTAACGAACCGGTTTCAGAAAAGGTGCAGGCGCCTTTACAAAAATCGCAAAATGTTTCCCAACATAAGAAACCAAATGAGATGACTTATTACTCAGAAAATACGTATTACTCAGAAAATACCGTTCAAAATACTAATCTACAGCCATCAACTTCTTTAGCTTCAACGGGAACTTCACAAGTTGATATGCCTGCCCATGAAGTCGTCTCAACGAATGTAGTTCCGAATACAAATACCTATACTACTACCACTTATAACACGAACATTCCTATGACGGCGGAAGAAATACAAGCCACTTATTTGCAACCTGACCTACAATTGTATCAATCAATGTATGAAAATTTATCAGATAGTGAACAGTGGGGTTATGTAACTCAATCATCGGTGATACCGATGATTGAGCAACAATCCCAATCTGAAAACTTCTATGACCAAATGATGCAAGTGCAGTATACACAACCTGCAGCTGTAACATCCAGCTTTACAGGTTATCAGTATCCCACACAGCCAGCACAATTCCAATTAGTAGCTGCAACTGGTTTTTATCCCTCAAACGCAACGCAACAGCAAACTGAAGCGTATCAATCAGTTTACACATCCAACAACGATCAAATCTTTTATAATCAACAGCCACAATCAGACTACCAACAATATGTATTTGAACCAGTGGCTGAGCTTCAGCAACAACCCGAAGACTATCAAACAGTGTTAAGCGAATCTGCCCCAATTGAATCATTAAACAATGCAGCCACAACTATAGCATCTATGATGCAACAATCAACCGTAACATCTACCACCACTCAAATACACAATGAGTCAGAGGAAGTGACTCTATATGAACCTCAAGAAATACAGGTTGAAGAACCCATACCCGACATTACTTTCGGACAATTTGATATTAATGAAATCGAAAATATACCACAAGAAACGACAGCTTTGTCACAGACTGAAATTGTTACAGCTGAAACGGAAAATGTTCCTCAACACCCAACTCAAAGTCAATGTGAAGAATACGTGACTTATGTTCCGGAACCAATATACCAACAAAAAGTAGAAAACCCCCAATCACAAGTAGCGGGTACAACGTATGCCGAAGTTCTATTCGGTTTAAAACATGGCCAACATTTCCAGCCATCCAGCCAACAACAAGTCCATGTTAAAGTTATGAAAACACCTCAAGCCAGAAAACCAATATTATCAAACAATTCGACGACACTACCCGAAACGATTACGACGGCAACAGCAACAAATATAACAATGACAACACTGACTAACAAACAGCATAAAGCTAAACAGCAAAGGTTCCAGTCTCCTGCTGAAGCAACACAAAGAGGCGATGAATATCGCCAAAAGACGCAAAAGCGTCATGCTGATAAATTTATGAAAGAAATAAATGCTAGCCTATCAAATGTTTATGGAGAGACCATGGTGGCAGAGTCGAAGTCACAAAAGATATCCATGGAAACATTTGAAAAGCCCGAGGAAGTATACAAACCAAAAGCCAAGAAATCCAAAAAATCTCGAGAAGAAACCGTGAAGTCAGTTTCATTACAAGACTTTTTAAACATCGAAAAACAACACTCGACTGAAACCTACTCAAAAACTGTTGATACCAAAATTAAAACTGACACTGAAATAAAGAAGGATAAGAAAGAATTAATTAGGAAAAAAGGTAAACCACCAGCAGAAAAGCACACTAAGGAACCTGTTACTTTGGATACTAAAGAACCTAAAGAACAACCAGAAGAATATAGCGCAAAATCTATGGCAGACGTAGTTAAAGATGAAATAACTGCTTTTGTAGGTAAGCTGATGTCCTCAAAGAAGGCCAAAAGAGAAAACTCTAACAATGATGAAGGAGAGCAAATAGCACAGCATACTACTGCTACAGAGGTTGCCGAAACCAAACCAGTAAAAGATAAAGAAAACAAAATTAAGAAAGACCAAAAAGCGCAATTAGCTGCAGCTACTGCTGAAGATATTGTTGAAACTAAACCTATAAAAGAGAAAAAGAATAAGAAAAAGAAAGATCAAGTAGATCATAATTCTTCAGCTAATGTGGTTGAGGTTGCAGAAACAAAATCTGTTAAAGAGAAACAAGATACAAATAAGAAAGATCACATAAAACCTTTAGCTGAGGAAACCACTAAAAATATTTCGGAAACGAAACCGAAAAAAGACAAGAAGGATAAATATAAGAAGCAGAAAGTTGAGCAACCTTCTTCCCTTTTAGAGTTCTCCGAAATTAAGCCTGAAAAGCTTTGTGATGTTACAACTCTTAAAGAAAATGTCCTTCATGAGAAAGAATCTACTTTGAAAGATTCCACTGTCCAGCTTATTAAAACGGAAAAAGACATGATGGCAAGCCAATTGACCTGTAAAGATAATAAAACCGAAAAGGTTCCAGAAATAACACAAAGTAAGCCTGAAGCGTTACTAGCAGAAGTTCAACAGATAAAGAAAAAATCAAAGAAAAAGGCGCAAGACAAGATTGAAAACAATGATCGTGAAAAAGAGAAACCTCAGCCTTTTAAAACAAAGAAAACTGAGCAACAACCTGAAAGAGTCAAAGCTGAAGAGGAGTACAATATGGTCATACAACCTCGTAGTACAACCACAATTTCTAATACAAGTGAATCTGGAGCTATACTGACAACAACAACAGTTACCAAACACATTAAGAAGAAAATCGTCAAAATAATTGTTGATGGTCAAGAACAAGTTTTAGAAGAAGAAATCGTAGATGATGCACCTCAGGAAAATATTACCATTGAAAAAATTAATTTGCCTGAAAGTGGCGACTTTAAGGAGTCAAGTGTAACAAGTACTGTTTTAAAATCAAGCGGAACTGTAACAAAAACTGTAATAACAAAAACAAAACGATTAATAAAACGTATTTTAGAAAATGGCGAAGAAGTAGTGGAAGAAATAATGGAGGATGAACCACAAATTGAACAGCATGTTACCGAGTTGCCAATTACTACGGAAACAATTGTACAAACAGTATTAGAAGATCAGCCTACTGTTGAAATTTCAAAACCAATACAAGCCATTTCAGAACCGCTACATCCTACTGAAAGGATAAAAGAACCTAAAGATCTGCAATGTAGCAACAAAAAAGACAAATTAAACAAAACTAAGGAAAAGCAATCGGTGTCACAAGTAACTGAATCCGTAGAAGGAGAACTAAAACAAGTACCTACAGAAATTATTCCTGAATCTTCTCTTGTTTACGAAGAAGGTGAAGAGTTCCAAACCGACAATTATTTTAAACAGCACGAAATGACAGAGAAGAGCATAACACAACTAGTTCAGGATAGCAACATTGAAAGAACCGTATCAACAACCACTAAACACTTTATTAAGCGTTTCAATAAAGATGGTGAAGAGCATACCGAAGAAATTTTAGAAGAAGAACCAACAACAGCACATGAAAATAAAGAAAAAATTATTGAAAATATAAGCCAACCTTCCAAAATGGATGTTATCGAATCTGAAAGCTCAAATTCAGTTGTGACAGAACCTACTATTATATCTGGTGAAGTCACGAAAGAATCGGTTAACACGAAAATAACTAAGGAAAATCCACAAACCATCCAAGAATTTCCAAACAAACCTCAGGAATATATGGTAGAAAATGTAACTACTTTCCCAGAACAACCTAATAAAACTGCGATCACCCAGATTGTTCAGGGTGGTACAATTACCAAAACTCTGACAACTATCACGAAACGTATTATTAGGAAAATAAATGAAAATGGAGAAGAAGTGATTGAGGAAATTTTTGAAGAAGAACCAAAAGTTACACAAACAACTTCTGAACTACCAACTACAGTTGAAATGTCTGATAGCGTTGATCCAAAAGACTTAACTTCAACCACTACCTCTCAAATAACAAGTGGAGGTATAATAACACGTACGTTAACAACCGTTACCAAACGAACAGTTAAACGAATTAATGAAAAGGGCGAAGAAATTGTTGAAGAAATTTATGATGAAGAACCAGTGGTAACACGAGAAGTTTCTCAAATACCTACAAAGATAGAGACATTTTTAATGGATTCATCTCAAGAAAGACCAAATGTAGATAATATAGAAACTTCTGCTGAATTAAGTAGTACCGCTCAAGTTATTGAGGGTGGTTCGATTACACGTACTTTGACGACTATTACCAATCGTATTATAAAACGTATGAACTCAAATGGCGAAGAAATTATCGAAGAAGTTTTTGACGATGAACCTGTGGTAACACAAGAAATTTCAGAAATTCCAGTTACAACGAAAACTATTACAGTTCCTGCAGCCGAAACCGAATCTGAAATGACACTTCCCACTCAAACCAGTATAACGTCATCACAAGTTATATACGGTGGCAGAATTACAAAAACCTTAACTACTACAACAAAACGCATAATAACCAGAATTAACGAAGATGGTGAAGAGGTTACCGAAGAAGTAATCGATGAAAAGCCAATAGTACAACAAGAAGTTACTGAGTTACCAATCACTTCTACAGCAGGTCAAGAGAAACCTAAAAATTTTGAAAATGTCAAAGAACAAACACCCGAACCTTACATTGCAACTTTACAACCATTTGACGAGAGTATACTTTCAAAACAATCTGAAACTTTTGAAAGTTTGGTAACGTCAGAACCGCTGCTTACAGTTCAACAAGAGAGTTCCGGAATAGCTGACCTTCAGAACATTTCTGAAGTTAAGGAAGAACTCCCAGTTCAAGATGAGCCTGATGGTGATGTTGTTAAAACAACTATTATACGTACTACGAAAATGATTAAGAAAATAAAAACTGAAGATACTGAACCGATGGAAAATGTTAAAACATTAAAACTTTTATCAGAAGTTGTTGAGGAGCAGCCATTAATTGAAGAAAAACCAATAAATGTACATAGCCAAAAAGCGGTGGAAGACTCACAGTCTAAAATCGATAAAATGCCTAAAACTGAAATAGAAGTTCCAGCAGAATCATATGAAGTACCAGATACTAATAACGAGGTTATCAAAAAGACCATTGTACGCACAACAAAAATTGTCAAAAAAATTTCACAAAATACTGAACAAGAAAGTGTTGCCAAAGAAGAAGAAGAAGAATCTTCTAAACAATTATGTGAAACTGATGATAGTCTCAACTCAGAGGAAAGGCAAGTAAAGCCCACTGAATCGGAAAGTGCTGATTTGGAGACTGGTGATGTGGTCAAAACAACTACTATAAGAACAACAAAAATCATAAAACGTAAATCGCCAGATGGTGAAGTTTCAGAAAGCGTTTCCCCAGAAACACAAGAAGAACCCAAACAAAATCTTACATACATTGAAGAACCCAGTGAAGTAGTTAGCGTAACTAACCAAATGGATGGGGCCATTATTAAGACCACTACCATACGCACTATGCGTATGATAAAGAAAATCTCCCACGATGGTCGTATCATTTTAGAAGAGAGCGATACTCCTGATGATGTTATAGTGAAGAGTTCAATAGAAATGCCAGAAAATGATTGCATAGTTAAAACATCCTCCCCTTCTATTACACGAAGTAACAGTAGTAGTAGTGTCTCAGTTATAGATTCTCCTGAATGCCAAGAAATAGTTTTTACAAGTCCAGATAATATTTCATCTACTGTAGAATCATCTTTCTCGGCATTAGGCATTAAAGTAATTGGTATCGAAACAATACCTCAGTCAGTAACACAGGTCTCAAAAAATACATCTACCGTAGATATGTCATCATCATCGGCCACTACTACCACCACCACAACAAATACATCAAAAATATCTAAACTTACAATGACCCATAAATATAGTTTTGAATCCGACGATGGTAAGAGTGTAGTTTATGTAGGCGATGACTTGAGTAGTAAATATCCGCCTGCATCGGTTCAAAAGATTTCTCTTATAACGCATGAGGAGAAGCTAAAGAATCCAGTTGTTAAAATGCATTTAGATTTTCCAGAAGTTAGTCTTAAAGTGACCGAAACAGTAACCGACAATTACGAACAATCACTAAGAGATTTAGAACATCGCGAATCAGAAGAGACAACCGTTGTAATAACAGAAAAAGAGAAGCAAGTTAGTGAATCACTTTCAATTGAACCACAATTTCTAGAAGAGAAGAGAGATTTAGTAGACAAAAAGCTTAGTGAAATTACTCAAGAAAATCAAAATGTGAAGGAAATCAGTAAAGCTTCTGTGAACGAAGCATTAGAAAAGCTAGAGCAAGTTGAACAAACTAAAGTAGATATTTCCAAAGAAAAGGTTGTTGAACAAATAAAACAAGAAATCGTTATGACCGCAGAGGAAGAAGAACTTTTTAATGAGATTCAAAAGAAATTAAATAGAAAAGATAAGAAAAAGAGACCCGCGTTACCCGAAGAATTTCTTATGGCTGAAGCTATTAAGGAACCTTCGACTCTAAAGCAGAGGCCAGATTTAGTTGATAATTATAAAAATAGTGAACAAATTAGACCCCAAAAACAAGAAGAAGAGCAAAATGATACACTTCTTTCAAATACTAATGATATTGTTGTTGTTTCTAAAGACAAGAAGTCAACTTTAGATAAATGTGTTAATATGGTAAGCACCATTGAATCCGCTAAAAAGCTTGCAACTAACCTTAGCAGCCTTAGTCCGTCCGTTTTATGCTATGAAATTCC
This sequence comes from Phasia obesa, assembly GCA_949628195.1. Classification (NCBI taxonomy): domain Eukaryota; kingdom Metazoa; phylum Arthropoda; class Insecta; order Diptera; family Tachinidae; genus Phasia; species Phasia obesa. The sequence goes on from OX451216.1 coordinate 11,961,907, forward strand.
TAAATACTATTTGCCTGAATTGCTCTTAGCTGAACGCAATTATTACACACTAATAAAACCAAGTAACGAACAACATAAAAATGAACATACACCAACAACGACGTCAGTCGTCATTGAGAGTGTACCAGAAGTAGAAAAGCCTTATAAGGCAACCCTACAACCATTCCCTGACGATGAAACACAACATAAAGTTAATGATCATAGAGAGCAGTCGGCTCTCTCCACCACTACTATCAGAGAACGAACTAATAGCAATGACGAAGTTTCTACGCCATATAACTACTACTATTTTGAAGTACCAAAATATAATATTCGTAACATGAACGAGGCTGAAAGGACCATGATTCTTTCCAAGACATTAAGTACGCAAGCCCATGTTACAGAAATCAATTTAGATACAACAAAAGATATTGATGTTAAATCTGAACTAACTGAATCTACAGCACCAGAAATATCAATTGGTACTATAGAACTGCCAGATTCCACTAATGTGACAACACCAACAGAGAAAGTCAAGAGCATAACAACAACTGATGAGGATTCCAAGTACAAAGACTTTGAGCTACCCAAATATGATTTGAAATCTCTGAATAAGGCCGAATCAAAAATGATTCTATCTAAAAATCTTGAGCCAACTGTTGAAGAAATTGAAGTCATATCAAGCACAATTGTCATGTCGAGCACAGAAGAGCAAACGACACTGACTACACCCTTACCTAGCGTACAACCAATTGATGATAATGATGACAAAATCACTTATCACTATGAAGTGCCGAAATATGATTTGAAATCGTTTAGCAAAGCAGAGACGATTCTCGCTCTTACTTTGACGCCTGAGTCAATGGAAAATGATACTAAACTGGAATCAAATAATGATACTATTGAGGAACCACAAAAATCACACAAGGATTTGCAAGATATTATACAAACAGACAGAAAAGAAATCAAATCGGAACTAATAGAAACTCCATTTTTAGCTGCTTTACAACCCATGAAAGGAGATAAACAAATTCAACCTGCTCTACTGCCCACAGAAGAATCTAAAAGCGAAACTGACAAGAGCATTTGCTGCTTTGAGGTTCCAAGATATAATGTAAAATCATTAAATGAGGCTGAGTCAGCAATGCAATTTATATTGATAACAGAAACAGAAATCAAACATGAAGGTGATACTGAAAAAACAGAAAAAATAACTTCAGCTAACTTACAACCAACTCAAGCTGTTGAAGTCCCTAAAGCAGAACGTGAAATGTTAATACAAAAGCAACCGTCTTATAATGATGATGAAACCAATACTTATACTGAAACTACTACTCAAACAGTGCTAATAGAAAAATCTACAATTGAATCAATTCAGGCAAAACCAGAAGAAAAAGCAATAGAACTTCCTAAAGAGCTAAGTAAACCTGCTTATGCGGGCCTTCCACTAGATGATTCTGCGAACGCCTGGATGGATATAATTGATGAGCCTATGGTTTTCTCAGAGGATGAAGACGAAACAACTAAACTCGAACCAATTGAAATAAAAGAAACAATTACGGAAACGACTATGGATGAGATACCACAGTCCAAAGTTGCTTGTGATTCACATCCAGTAAAGGAATTGCGTGATATAAAATCTTCAATTGAAATAGTTCAAGCAGCACCTGAAGAAAAACTTCAAGAAATGGTTCCTGCTGACATCAAAGAAACACCTAAAGAGGTTAATAAACCTGCTTATGCCGGCCTTCCAGTGGATGATTCTACGAACGCCTGGATGGATATCATTGATGAGCCTATGGTTTTCTCAGAGGACGAAGACGAAACAACTAAACTTGAACCAGTTGAAATAAAAGAAGTAGTCACAGAAAAAACTATTGATGAGATACCACAATCTAAAGCTGTTTCTGAATCACTTCCAGTAAAGGAATTGACTGAAATAAAACCTACTATTGAAACAGTTCAAGCAGCACCTGAAGAAAAACTTCAAGAAATGGTTCCTGCTGACATCAAAGAAACACCTAAAGAGGTTAATAAACCTGCTTATGCCGGCCTTCCAGTGGATGATTCTACGAACGCCTGGATGGATATCATTGATGAGCCTATGGTTTTCTCAGAGGACGAAGACGAAACAACTAAACTTGAACCAGTTGAAATAAAAGAAACAGTCACAGAAAAAAATATTGATGAGATACCACAGTCCAAAGTTGCTTCTGAAGCACCTCCAGTAAAGGAATTGACTGTAATAAAAACTACAATTGAAATAGTTCATGCAGCATCTGAAGAAAAACTTCAAGAAATGGTTCCTACTGATGTTAAAGAAACACCTAAAGAGGTTAGTAAACCTGCTTATGCTGGCCTTCCACTAGATGATTCTGCGAACGCCTGGATGAATGTAATTGACGAGCCTATTGTTTTCTCAGAGGACGAAGATGAACTCCAACAGATAGCAATAAAAGAAACAATCACGGAAACAACTGGTGATGACACACTTCCAGTAATGGAATTGTGTGAAATAGAATCTACAATTGAAAAAGTTCAAGCAGCAACTGAAGAAAAACTTCAAGAAATGGTTCCTACTGACATCAAGAAAACACCTAAAGAGGTTAGTATACCTGCTTATGCGGGTCTTCCATTGGATGATTCCACTAGTGCCTGGATGGATATAATTGATGAGCCTATGGTTTTCTCAGAGGATGAAGACGAAACAACTAAACTTGAACCAGTTGAAATAAAAGCAACAGTCACAGAAAAAACTATAGATGAGATACCACAGTCCAAAGTTGCTTCAGAATCACCAGTAAAGGAATTGACTGAAATAAAACCTACAATTGAAATAGTCCATGCAGCATCTGAAAAACCTACTGATGAGATACCACAATCTAAAGCTTTTTCTGAGTCACTTCCAGTAATGGAATTGACTGAAACAAAACCTACAATTGAAACAGTTCAAGCAGCAACTGAAGAAAAACTTCAAGAAATGGTTCCTACTGATGTTAAAGAAACACCTAAAGAGGTTAGTAAACCTGCTTATGCTGGCCTTCCACTAGATGATTCTGCGAACGCCTGGATGAATGTAATTGACGAGCCTATTGTTTTCTCAGAGGACGAAGATGAACTCCAACAGATAGAAATAAAAGAAACAATCACGGAAACAACTGGTGATGACACACTTACAGTAAAGGAATTGCGTGAAATAGAATCTACAATTGAAAAAGTTCAAGCAGCAACTGAAGAAAAACTTCAAGAAATGGTTCCTACTGACATCAAGAAAACACCTAAAGAGGTTAGTATACCTGCTTATGCGGGTCTTCCATTGGATGATTCCACTAGTGCCTGGATGGATATAATTGATGAGCCTATGGTTTTCTCAGAGGATGAAGACGAAACAACTAAACTTGAACCAGTTGAAATAAAAGCAACAGTCACAGAAAAAACTATAGATGAGATAGCACAGTCCAAAGTTGCTTCAGAATCACCAGTAAAGGAATTGACTGAAATAAAACCTACAATTGAAATAGTCCATGCAGCATCTGAAAAACCTACTGATGAGATACCACAATCTAAAGCTTTTTCTGAGTCACTTCCAGTAATGGAATTGGCTGAAACAAAACCTACAATTGAAACAGTTCAAGCAGCAACTGAAGAAAAACTTCAAGAAATGGTTCCTACTGATGTTAAAGAAACACCTAAAGAGGTTAGTAAACCTGCTTATGCTGGCCTTCCACTGGATGATTCTACGAATGCATGGATGAATATAATGGATGAGCCTATGGTTTTCTCAGAGGACGAAGACGAAACAACTAAACTTGAACCAGTTGAAATAAAAGAAACAGTCACAGAAAAAAATATTGATGAGATACCACAGTCCAAAGTTGCTTCAGAATCACCAGTAAAGGAATTGACTGAAATAAAACCTACAATTGAAATAGTTCATGCAGCATCTGAAAAACTTACTGATGAGATACCACAATCTAAAGCTGTTTCTGAGTCACTTCCAGTAACGGAATTGACTGAAACAAAACCTAAAGTTGCTTCTGAAGCACCTCCAGTAAAGGAATTGACTGAAATAAAAACTACAATTGAAATAGTTCATGCAGCATCTGAAGAAAAACTTCAAGAAATGGTTCATATTGACATCGAAGTAACGCCTAAAGAGATTAGTAAACCTGCTTATGCGGGTCTTCCATTGGATGATTCCACTAGTGCCTGGATGGATATAATTGATGAGCCCATGGTTTTCTCAGAGGATGAAGACGAAACAACTAAACTTGAACCAGTTGAAATAAAAGCAACAGTCACAGAAAAAACTATAGATGAGATACCACAGTCCAAAGTTGCTTCAGAATCACCAGTAAAGGAATTGACTGAAATAAAACCTACAATTGAAATAGTTCATGCAGCATCTGAAAAACTTACTGATGAGATACCACAATCTAAAGCTGTTTCTGAGTCACTTCCAGTAATGGAATTGACTGAAACAAAACCTACAATTAAAACAGTTCAAGCAGCAACTGAAGAAAAACTTCAAGAAATGGTTCCTACTGATGTTAAAGAAACACCTAAAGAGGTTAGTAAACCTGCTTATGCTGGCCTTCCACTAGATGATTCTGCGAACGCCTGGATGAATGTAATTGACGAGCCTATTGTTTTCTCAGAGGACGAAGATGAACTCCAACAGATAGAAATAAAAGAAACAATCACGGAAACAACTGGTGATGACACACTTCCAGTAAAGGAATTGCGTGAAATAGAATCTACAATTGAAAAAGTGCAAGCAGCAACTGAAGAAAAACTTCAAGAAATGGTTCCTACTGACATCAAGAAAACACCTAAAGAGGTTAGTATACCTGCTTATGCGGGTCTTCCATTGGATGATTCCACTAGTGCCTGGATGGATATCATTGATGAGCCTATGGTTTTCTCAGAGGACGAAGACGAAACAACTAAACTTGAACCAGTTGAAATAAAAGAAACAATCACAGAAAAAACTATTGATGAGATACCACAATCTGAAGCTGTTTCTGAATCACTTCCAGTAAAGGAATTGACTGAAATAAAACCTACTATTGAAACAGTTCAAGCAGCGACTGAAGAAAAACTTCAAGAAATGGTTCCTACTGATGTTAAAGAAACACCTAAAGAGGTTAGTAAACCTGCTTATGCGGGCCTTCCAGTGGATGATTCTACGAGTGCCTGGATGGATGTAATTGATGAGCATATAGTTGTCTCAGAGGATGAAGTTGAAATAACTGAACACAGAATAGAAGATGAAAGTAAATTTTCTAAAGACAAACTGAAGTTTGTAACAGAAATAGTTACAGAACAAAAGATATCTGAAATTGTAACAGATATAGATTCTACCACATCTGCTGCTGTATCATTGAAACAAGAAAATGATAAACCGTTCGATGCTCAGCTTGAGCCCCTTAAAGGTAGTAATGTGTCAAAAGAAGCTATTCAACCAGTATTTGTTCAACTTACCAACGATATTACTCAAACACAATGGACAGATACCCCCGATGATCCCATTGATCATCAGCAAGACGAAAAAGCAATCATTGATACTTGGTCAAGTGTTTTAGAAGATAATTCACCTAGTATTTCTTCTATAGCACTTACATCGAAACTGTCACCAAACGCACCAGAGTTTACACCTTCATACTTGCGTCATGCCTTTTCCGATCAAACACATACGTTCTTGGCAAATGAAAGAATTTATAGTGAATTTATACCGAGAAACAAACAGCCAACTAAACCACGAAGGCTGGAGAAAGCCCCACACTCGGCAAAGCCAAAGAAACATTCTAAATCACCGAAAGAAAAAGTTCCTAAACCAGAAAAGGTCGAGAAATTTTCAGATGTTTTCGAAACTGTTCAACAGAAAACATCTGAAGTTACTAAATCTACATCTAAACCGGTAGGTGAAGAACCAAAAGTTGTGTCTTTAATACCACATGGAAAAACTTATGCTGATATAGTATTTGGAGAAAACGGAGAACCTCTTGAAGATGCACCAGCAACTGTTACAACAGAAATTAATATAACTGAAAAAGTTCTGACTCAAGAAAGTAAGAGTGAAGAAACAAAACCATGTCTTGAAGACACGAAACCATGTCTTGAAGACTCGAAACCATGTCTTGAAGACACGAAACCTGACGTAAAGACTAAAAAGGCAAAGAATGATAAACACAAAAAAGTAAAGAAACCATCACTAACACCTACGGTACGTGATGAAAGTATTGAAGAGAAAAAACTTCCTGATTCAGAACAGGAAACCGTTGTTGTTCTTTCAGACACCAAGGAGAAACAAATTGAAGATAAAGAAACAAAAACAGCTTCTACAACTGAATTCTCATGGGCTTCTCTTGTACAAAAACCTGGTGAGTGGATAGACAACACTTTACTGAAAAAGGAAAAAACGAAAGCAACTAATGTGCAAGAAGAACCTAAAGAAACAAAGACGAAAGAAACTAGAAAGAAAAAACCAAAAAAGAAAGAACGCAAAGAACAGAAGTCACCAGTTAGGAAGGCGATTGAAGAAAAATGTTTAGAAAAGCCAACTTCCACAACAGAAGATACAACAGAAAAAACAGAAATAACCAAAGAAAGTGAAAGAAAAACCGAGCAAGCTGTTGGTGATACTACTGCCACTTGGGCATCTCTGGTTAAACGTCCAGGCGAATGGATTGATTCCGTTTTAACTAAGCCAAAGAAACCAGAAGTCAAATCACCCGAAAAGGCTGAATCTAAGAAAAAATATAAAGATAAAAAATCAATCAGAGCGGAGACAAAATTATTATCCTCTGACTCTGATGAAAGTGTCAAACCATCTAAAAAACACAAAGAGAAAGTAAAGCCTAAGCCACAATCTAAAGAGGAGAAATTAGACAAGGAAATTGTAGATGAGTGCGTTGAAGATACTAAATTATTAATTCAAGAAGTACAGAATGAGCCAGCTGAAAGTAGACCTCAGGAAAGTACCAATGCCTTGTCATGGGCTTCTTTGGTTAAAAAACCTGGTGAATGGATTGATGACATTAGTCAACGAAAGAAATCACCAATTAGATATGCGGAACAAAAACATCTTGAGCCAAAAGTAAGTGAACCTAAGCAACTTAAACACAAACAGCAAAAGCCACAACGCAAATCTGAAAAACAGCAGCCTGCTAATGAAGACGAATTTGATTTGAATGCTCCTAAGGATCAAGTTTTAGATCCGCAAGTTGTTAAACAAGGAAGTGTTAAACAATCTTCAACAAAGATACCTGAAAAGACTCAGGAGAGCAACACTTTGACATGGGCTAAAGTCGCTAGTCGAATCGATCATATGACAGATGATATTAAGCCAAAACTTGTTAAAGACATTAAAATTACTACGCTTGTTACCAAAACTAAAGAAAGTCCCAAACAGAAAAAGGATAAAATAACTAAAGAACTTACTACTGTTTCGATAGCAGAAACAACTGTTAAGATAGACAAACATGCAAATGAAGCCAATAGTACTACCACATCACCATCATCAAACTGGGTCAGTATTGTTAATGAATCAACTACTAACTTCATTGATGCTGAAAGAATGGACTCAAAACCAACACACGTTCGTGACAGCCCAGATAATAGCAATCAAACTGTAGTTGAATCTACATCCTCTTGGATTAATATGGTCGATGAGGATGTACCAATATCATGGAAAGACATGGTTAACGAAGAAGTTGAAATTGAATTACCACAAAATATCAACAAATCTTTTAATATTCAAAAAGTTATTGAAACTGTAGATAATACTTTACCAGGCAATTCTGAAGTTTTAAAATACACACCATGTGATCTTTCTTTTGACTCTAAGGAATTCTCTCAAGAGTCAGAAAACCCGTCTTCTGCACCTACAGACAAAGAAGCAACAGAAATATATGAATTTGAAGTAGAAAGCAAGATAACAACAGTGGTCAAAACAACTACAGTCACCGAGCAAAAGGCAATCAACATTTCAAATCCATTGGAAGAATATTCCAAAAACTCACCAGAAGGTTCTGTAAGACCTCAGGAGGTAGAACTAATTAAAGCTGATGATAAGCTAACCTACGAAAGCTCACAGAAAAAAGAACCAATACTATTGGAACAAACTTCACTTGACGAGTCCTTAAATGTCATAGATGAACATGTTAAATTTTCAAATGTTAAAGAAGTGGTAGAGTGTACAACTTTGACCATTGAAAAACCTTTCGTTTCACCTCTAGAGCAATTACTTAGTGATGGGCAATCTAAAGATACTTCCCCAGATGATAATCCAAAAATCAGCTTTGAAGTAAGTGATAAACCAGTGCAACCTGAAGAAGTTAAATCCCAAGAAGTCGCTTCAAAGAAAAGTTTTTATGCTGGTCTTCCTATTGACGAATCATCTAGTGCTTGGATGAATGTCATTGATGAACCAATGGTATTTTCAGATGAAGAAGATATACAAATTGCAGTTCCTAAGGTCGAAACTATAACAACAATCGAAGAAGAATCTGAAGCAAAAGAAACCACCCACGCTGGTCTTCCAACTGATGAAAGTACTAAGATGGATGTCATTGAAAAAGTAAACGTAATCTTGGATGAAAAGAAAGAGCCAAAAGAACCAGCCAAATTTGAACTAGTGAAACTTCCAGAGAAAACTCTCGAAGAAGCAAAGAAAATTTCCGATCTTCCTGAGGGTGAATCTTCTAGCACTTTGGTGAATGTCATAGAAACGCCAATGAATATATACAACGAAAGCGAAAAAGTACAAACTGAAATCACTGTTGTCAAAGTTGTGAATCGGAAATATAACTCTTTCACAGAAGAACGAGAGGAAGTAAACCTGAGCCAACCAATTGCTGAAGCGTCCAACAAATCTATATATGCTGGTCTACCGATTGAGGAGACTTCAAATGCTTGGATAGATTTTATTGATGAACCTATTGTTTTTTCGGATGAGGAAGAAGAAACTGCTAAGGACTACATCACTACTTATGAGCCATTTACTGCTCCCTTGGAACCACTAAGAAGTGAGAAACCTGCAATAGATAAGATAAAAGAAAAACCTAAAGAGACTGTTGGAAGACTAGCCGAAAATATTATAGCCATAACCAAAGAAACGGCCAAATCTGACGAAGTTATTCCTGAAGTCAAGAACACTAACTCTGCTCGTCTTTTGATTGATGAAACTTCCAATGCTTCCATGAATGTCATTGATACGCTAGATAAAGGAGGGGTTAAAGATGACATTACTTTGATCGAAAATATAACAAGAATTGACGAAGACTTACTAAAACCAAAAGATCCAAAACTTGGTGAAAAAGTTGGTCTACACAAAGGTATTCCTTCAAACTCGTTGATGAAAATCGTTAATAAACCTTTTGTTTTGCCTGGTGAAGAAGAAACTACAAATGCTGAAAAGCCATTCAGTTCACCTTTGGAACCATTAAGCAGTGATAAATCCGTAGAATTAAAGATAAATATTCTAGAAGAAACCACTCACACAATACTAGATGATCCTGAAAAAAGTATAGAAAAAACACCTAGAAAGGAACGAACTTCAATTTCGCAAGAAGTTGGAAGCGATAATAAGATAACTGAAACTCCAAAGAAAACGATTATTACAGATGAAGAGGTGCAAACGAATGCTTCTGAAGACAAAGAGGAAGACAAGGTAGTGGCGAAAGCTAAAAAGTCGATAGAAGTAAAACTTCATGAGGAGCCGAAGAAAACTACTTTCTCTGAGCTTCCTATCGATAAGAAAGAAAAGGAAATGCATGCTGAAAATATGACTCAAACAATTGAAAATAAGATAACCTTGACAAGTGAAGCTGTTCAACATTTAGATGATGTGATAATTAAACCTATGGTAGTTTCTGAAGGTGATGAAAAGATGCAAATTGAAAATTTTGTTGAGGAAAACACTTCCACAACACCCCTCACATCTTATGCGGATATTCTAAAACATACTTCCGACTTTATAAACCTGGAAAAGAAAAACACACACAAGAATTACGAGTCCATCGTTCCAGAACCAGAAGAATTTACTACAGAGAAAGAAACTGCGTTTAATGTTGACAAAACTAAAAAGGAAAAACCTAAAAAGAAAGATAGAAAGAAGGACGAAAAACGTAAAAGGCAACAAGTTCAGCTCGAGGAACAAGAAATCATCCAATATGACAAACTTGAGGAAACTTGTACATCAACTGATGATGCTGATATAATAAAAGACCAAACAACAGTTACGAAAATAAGTGCTTCAACAACGGATTCGATGTCTTGGTCCTCAATTGTTCAACAACCTGCCGCAGCTTCTGAATATCCCAAAGAGTACAATGACTATGTGGAGCAAACAAAATCTGAAAAACTAGCTACTGAGTCTAAAAAGAAGAAGGCGAAGAAGGATAAAAAAGAAAAGCCAAAAGTTATTCAACAGAAGAATTTATCCGAAAAAGTGAAGGTAGAAGAAGTTGACGCATCATCTAGCGAACCGAAGACATCTACTGAGATTGAGAAACATAAAGAACCGTTAACTCCTGTAACGTCATCAACAACATCAATAACATCTTGGTCTTCAGTTCTCCAACAAGCACCGGAACCATTACTAGAAGAACAGAAATTAAAACCAATAGTTGAAGAAATTACAATAGCTGGTGAAAATATCAATATTAAACCGAAAAGAGATGATAATCTATCGAGCAAGAAACAGAAGGCTGCTCATAAGCCTGAAACTAATCAGTTAACTGAAATTTTATCAGAACCTGAAATACATATTGATGAAAATCCATCTACTACAACTACACCGAACATTGATAATTTTTCAGAAACTAAGGCAATAACAACTTGGTCTCATATACTACAACAAGCATCAGAACCTATTCTTGAAGATATTCATAAACCGGAGCCTGTGCCGGAAGTAAAGTCAACTGAAGTTCAAAAGCCCAGTTTAAATGACAAGAAGGGTAAAAAACTAAACAGAAAAGAAAAGAAACAACAAGCAAGAAAACATAATGTTGAGAATGTTAAAGAAGGCTCAACACATGTTACACAGGAAAAAGTGACGTTAAACCGTGCTGAAAAACCAAAAGAAGAGCCCGAGGCAAGTGTATCAGATACTTTAACATCGGAAGATAAGAATGAAAGTACTAAGTCCAGTAGCTTATCTTGGTCCGCTATTGTTAGTCAAACTGTTGTAGACCTCTCAACGACTTTGGAGTCAGCATCTGAAAATATTCAGGAAGTTTCTGAAACGGAAAAGGAATCAGAACCTTTGGAAAGAAAGTTATCGCCAGAAAAGCCAAGCCATGAAATATCTAATAATAAAACCAGCGATATCCCCGCCAGAACACAATGTGTTAGTGCAGAATTTGTACCTTCCAACCAAGAAGAAAACAAGTGCGATATTTATGCCGCTGTAGAGACATCACAAGGTAATGATAGTTTTGAAAAACCATGGTCTGAACTTGTTAGCGATGATGAATGGGAAGAAAGTATTGCGACGGGTTACCAAGGTACAAATATGCAAATATCCGAAGCTACAAAAATTTCATCTCTGCAGTCCCAAGAAAAAGATACTTCAAGCTCCGTTAAATCTTTTTCAGATATTTTGAAAGAGAACATTAATCAAAATTTCGATGATACAATTACAAGCAAAACTTCTGATGCCAGAAAGAAGACAACCGATTTTATACAACAAGAACAACGAAAACAACCAAACCTCTTCGAAAAGGTGAAAAAGGAAAAGTTGGTTACGAAACAAGTCATACAACCCAGCATAATTTTCGAACAAAAATCAACTACAGAACAAAAAAATTCATCTAAAAAGAAAAAAGACAAGAAAATTAAGGCACAACAGAAGCCAGATATCATTGTCGAGAAAGAAAAATCTGCAACACTTATAGATGTACTATCAACCGTTGACTCTTTTCAATTAGAAGCAGACAAATTAGATAAAATTGAAGAAAAGAAATCATGGGCCGATTTGCTAAACGAAGATGAATCTGAGTTTTACGACACAACATTAGCATCAGAAGAACTCACTACGAGAACCGAAGATCATCCATATTCTACACCTTTAGAACCATTCGAATCGTGTCAAGAATCTGTTGTTAACCAACCAATAGATGTGGTTGATGATGCTAAGGACATCATTGACGAAATTCAAAAGGAAGAACCGTTATACATCTTAAAAGAAAATGTAGATACAGAAACTGGTGTTGTTCCTGATGAAGAAGATGTTATTCAAATATCTAAAGAAGAACAAATATTAGCAGATAGCACTGGTTATGAGGACATTAAGCAATTCACTGTTCCCTTGCAACCTATATCATCTAAAATAGATATTGACTTGGAAGAAAAACTTCCTGAAGTGGCAGAAAATATAATTGTCGGTAAATTTGAAACAAGTAGTGATGAAAATAATTTCAAAATGGATATTGAAATCGCTACCGAGGCCTTTGAAAAAAGTTATAATTTAACTTTAGAAGAAATTAAGGAAACGGAGCAGACTATAGCAATTGAACAAAAAACCGATTTAATCAAAGAACCTGAACAAGAAGAACCTGCCGCCCTATTGCCAGAGGAAATTGATATTAAACCTAAACCTGAAATCAATGTTACATTACAAAAATCTGACGATAACATTGATATGAGAAAAGTGGAATCTGAAGGCGATACTTCACAACCGGAAGAACCTGCAAAACTATGGTCAGAAGTTATTAGCGGAACAACTCAACTCGACTTAAGAGTCAAAACATTTGAAGGCAATAAGTCTATTCCTAAGATGTCAGAAGACCTGGAAGTTCAAAGTAGGAAACCAATTGAAAAAACAGAAACTTTAGGTGAAAATCAGCAAATCGATCAGTTAACAAATGTTGAAAATGTTTATCAACAACAAGCTGAGCATCCTGAAGTAGAAGTCACTAAACATACTTCTGAAACTTCTTATCTCAGGTCGTGGTCTGACGCAGCAGCAGAAGTTGAACAGCAATTTTATGTAACGAAGAAAGCTGTTGAGGTTTCACCAACAGTGCAAAAACCAACCAAGAAACCTGTGGAACAAAAACAGACAACAGAGGTTATACCAAAGAAGGAGGAACAACCTAAGAACGAAGAAATTTCTATGGATAACAAACAGGTAGTTGCTCCTCAAGAGCAGTCGAAAGAAGATGAGAAACAGACAACAGCTGCTGTATTACCCAACATTCAAGAAACTTTAGATGACAAAGAGGTAGAAAAGAAGAAATCGAAAAAGGAAGAAGAACTGCTGAAAGGAAAAGGGCTGTTAAAACAAATTGAACAACAACAAGAATCAACAGATGTAACACAAAATATCAAACAAATTTCAGAAACTGTGTCTGATGATCAAAAGCTACCCAAAAAGAAGAAGGAGAAGAAACCCAAAGAAAAAAATAGCTCTCTGACTGATAGGATCTGCCAGGCAGAACAACAAAAACAAATAACAGAAGTCAGTATATCAGAACCTAAACAGCGAGTTGATGTTGATTTACAAACAGTAGCACCCTTATCCATGTCATGGGCTGGCATATTAAAAGATAACTTGAGCTCGGAAAAACTTACAATAGACAAGATCATGCCTGTAGATTTGATCACATCTGAAATAAAACAACCTGAATCCAGTGAAGCTGTAGAACGTCAAACTTTACTACAGAAGGAATCAAAGCAGGAATCAATTTCAGTTAAAGAATTACATGATGTTGAAAAGGACAGTGAAAAGATTTCCACAATTGAATCGGGACTAACTAAAACTAGTGAAAATAATACTGTCGAAACATTCACTAAGGAAATTGAGCAGAAACAACCAATAGAAAATATTCAAGAAATAACGATTGCAGCATCAGAAAAGAAACTAGATAAGAAACAGCTGCCCAAAGAAAAGAAAGAAGAGAAACCCATCCAGCAGAAACATGCCTTGGAAGTTAAGGATACTCAAGAACAACAGAAAAAGCAAGCTGAAGTTACGACACGAGAAAATAAACAATTGGTTGATGGAAAATCTCATTCGCCATCAACGAAATCGCAACTTCCAATGTCTTGGGCTGAAATGATAAAAGATAACATGAGTTCAGAACGATTACCAGAAGATGATATTAAATATCAAACTGCTAGTTTTATTAAATCTCAGATACAACAACCTCAAAGTATTGAAAGTTTAGAATATGAAAGGCGAGGCACTCAAGATGTTGCACTTATTGAAAAGCCAAAAGATGAGAGGACTTTAGAACAAGTTATTGCTCATAGTACCACTTCTGAAAGTAAACAACAAAAGGAAATCTCAGTTACGATACCAGACAGTCAACTTCACAAAAAGAAGAAAGAAAAAGTATCGAAAAAGGACAAACAACAGCTTAAAGAAACTGATATTCAAAAATCAAATATTGTTGTACAAACCATTGAAGATGTTTCCGATACAGTATCTGATGATGTTCAATTTTCCAAAAAGAAAAAGGAAAAGAAGCGTAAACACGATCAACAATCTGTGGATGATAATACATCTCAAAAACATCATAAAGGTCCTAAACAACAAATTACAGCACATGAACCTAGACATTCTGTTGATGATCACTTACAATCGACATCAAAACAGCTTGCTTTGTCCTGGGCTGCCATGTTAAAAGAAAACTTGAATTCAGAACAAGTTCCGACAGATAACATTATAAATAAAACAACAGACTTTATCAATCTCGAAAAACAACAAAAAGAAGATACAAATACCCAATCCATTGAACTTGCAGAACTTCAATATCTACAAGAGGCGGAACCACAAAACGTAAAAGAACAAGAGAAGGTTGAAAGCGTTATAGATCCTGTATTAGATGATAATAAATTGTCTAAAAAGAAGGAGAGGAAACCTAAGAAGGAATCTGTAGATGATAAGATGAATATTATACACCAAGAGCACCTCAAGAACTCTGAGAAACAAACAACACAAGTTACAACAGAAAAAATCCGGGAAACGACAGCTTCGGTCTCGGATGTGACAAAACCTCATAAACAGCAAAAGGAAATTAAACCTAAAAATGAAGATAAAACCACCGAGGAAATCGATACTAAGCCCGAAAAACAAAAGCAAACTACAGAAGCCCTTTTACCAAAACCTCAACAGTTTGTTGATGATAAATTAGAAGCTACATCAACAACAACGCAATTTGACGTCTCTTGGGCTGCGATGTTAAAAGAAGGATTTAGATCAGAAAATGTTCCAAAGGATAACCTCAAACTCAAAACTAAAGACTTTATCAAGACTGAAATGCAACAACCGCAAACACATTTAGATGCAGAAATAAAAGAAATTCAGGAAGAGCCTATAAACGATGTTGCGAAAATTGAACAACCTCTTAATATTGAAGCCGAAGAGCCTCAATATTACCAATTTGAAGACCTAAAAATCAAAGAAACTAGTTTGAAAGAGGAACTACCTAAGCTGAATAAGGAAAGTGAATGTATTTCTTCTATTGCATTATCAGTTACTAAAACTAGTGAGACAGATGTTGTTGAAAATGTCCTTGAGGAAATTCAACATCTCGATAAACCTGAAGAGATTTTCAGCGAACAAAAAGACGAATCACCAGTTGAGCATAAGAAGAAAACCAAAAAGTCAAAAGTTAAACAACCCGAAGAAATATTAGGGGAACAGCATGGCAATGTTACCTCAGCGGAAATTGTAGTACCTCTTACAAAACCAACTATTCCACCACAGGCTGTTTGGTCCTTGTCGGAAACCTATGCCGAAGTTGTTAAAAAATCGGGATTAGCTAATGAGGGCAAAGTCTATTATGCAACAAACTTAAATGAGGAGACATCTTTACTCAATGAGGAGGAAGCAACAAAAACAGTCGAATTTGTAGAAACTTTTGAAAAATCCAAAAATAAAAATAAACTAGATTCTGTAGAAAGTTATGCTACTAAACTTTTACCCGAAGAAGAAGAATCATTTACTGAATCTACTGAAATGGTTGCAGCTATTGAGAAAATCTGCACTGACCTACAGGATGATGAATGGCCAGCTACTGAGGAACCTACTTCAATGAGTTGGCGCGATATGGTAGAATCTGATAACGAACAACCTTTATCATCACAAGAAACCAAACCTTGGTCTGCAATCGTGCAAAAGTCTCCTCAAGAGAAACCATTTATGGTTCCTACAACAACAACTGAAAGAATAACTACTCCAGTTACTGCTAGAATTTCTCGTAAAGAGCATCGACCTTCTATAAAGGTAACTGAGGCACCTGGAGATGAATACGCCGACTTAGGTCCATCTTCCGAATGGCAGACAGTTAGATCAAGATCACGTTCAAACTCACAGCGATCTCATTCGAACCAATCAAGAAAATCCAGTAAACAGTTACCTAAACACAAGGCTAAAAAAGAAAATGATAAAGAAGCGAAAAATATCCATAAAACTGATATAATTTCAAAGACTGAGGAAATCGTGCTAGAGCAACCACAAACTCATGTTGTTGAGGAGCGTGTGTTAGTAACACCAGCAGTACAAGCAGGCCTTTCTTGGGCTGCCATAGCGGCACAAAATGTTCCACAACAGGAACAAAAAATTCGTGTAATAACAAAATCAGAACAAGTTGAAACTGAAATAAGAGAAAAAGATATGACTCCGGAACATAAGAAGCCTTTAGTAAGTATTCCTTTAGAACCTGAAAGGAAAGAAAAGAAGCCAAAACAAAAATCCAAGAAGCAAACTGGGCATAGTGATTCTCCTACTAAAAGAAATCTTGAAGAGAAGAAAATAATTGTTCCTGCTAAAATTAAAGAAATAGAACCCATTTCTCTTGAGCTAGCAGTGCCCTCAGAAGCCCTTGGAATTCCAGAAGAAAAAATTGATTTTGTGGCTGATACAGCAAAGGATTTCATCAACTCAAATACAAGCAAAGACAAACTACTTGCGGTTTCCAAACCATCTGAAAGATCTTTGCTTTCAAGTCATTCGACAACGGAACAATTCTTGAATAACGAAAGAGAAGCTGGGGTCGATAGTGGCTCTATATCACAAACAACTTACTGGTCAGCTACATTGAAATGTGAGCAAAACCCCGAAAAACCTGAAAACATATCTATCTCTGAAGCAGAAGTAATAACGAGCGAAGTTGAGGTTAAGTCACCTACAGAAACACCAAAGTCGTGGGCAGCATTAGTTAAAACAGAACAGAAAGTTTTTGAAGAACCCAAGATTATAGAACCAAAGAAAAAGGATGACTTAGAAAAAGAACTGGCTGCAGTAAAAAGTCAAGAACGAGATACTAAAGAAGTCTATCAAAAACCTAAGCAAATACCTCAATTTGAAGAAACTGAATCTGTAACAGAACTTGCCACAGCAACAGAAGAAACTATTGCTTCTGAACACACTGCTATAAGTGTAGAAGAAATTCAATCGGAATTAAAAGAATCTGTATCTAAAGAATCCATTGAAGATGAGGAAGTTGCAACTAAATCTAGTTTACCAAGAAAAGAAATAGAGAGTGAAATTGAATTGGATAGTGAAAAAACTTGCTTTGCTGAATCTAAATATGAGCAGCCAGTTAGAGAAATCAAAGTTGCTGGAGAAGAAACAGAAGAAAATAATTTTGCTCCTTCAAACAGCACCGCAGAATTAGACACGAATGTTCAGGAAATTCAATTTAAAGACGATGATGGATTCGTGTCTCAAACTTCTTTTTGGTCAGCCACATTAAAACCGGAACAAAAGGAGAAACCACTCGACATATTTATCCAAACAGAGCAACTAGATGATGCAAGGGAAATTCTGGTAAAATCTCCAACGGAAACTCCTAAATCATGGTCTGCTTTTATTAAAACGGATGAAACTCTATTTTTACAACATGACCAGTTAGTTGACGAACCTATTAGTGAAGATGAACCTGTTTCCTGGTCTACCATAGTGGTTAGCAAATTAACGGATTTCCAAGAACCCAAAGCACCAACTGAACAATCATTTGACACACATGGTTCTCAAATGTATCATATGACGACCGTAACACAAAGTCAGGATGTACCAATCGAAGAACCAACTAATGAAGCAGCAACATCTTATGTTTCTACATCTAAGGAACTTCCAGTTCAACGAACTGACGAAACTACATCTTATGTTACCACCACTGTTACCAGTCACAAATTTAGTCCAGAAGACAATGTAGAAAAACAATCATCATATGTTTCCACGGTTGTTACAACTCACACAGAACCATCTGTGGTTCCTCAAGTAACAGTAACAGAAACACTCTTTAACGATGAAATGCCGTCTCAGGGCGAATGGGTAGTGGTGTGTGATGCTGATGTTAAGGAACTACAGGAGGATGAACTAAAACATAACCTTTACCAAGAGATTAATAAGTATTGTACAATGAAATATGAATCCTATGAATATGCTCTCAAAGAGCAGGAGGCAAAAGACAACAAGATTAGTTCTGAATCTGATAACGAAATAGATGATCAGCTCTCTATTATAGAAAATAAGTGTGATATTGCTGAAGATAAAAGTATTCAAATGCAAAAGGTTTATCCTGAAGTTATTTCTGACGAAAATCATTTATTACGTCATCTATTTAAGGATGATTTCCTTAAGCTGGTCTCTTTTTACCAACTTGCTTCTCGCCATGAATTTTATCTGGCAACATTAACAAAAACTAATAGTAGTGATGACTCTGCTACAATTAAGACTGAAGAACCGCTAATGACCTCTGACGTTGTGAAGAAGACTGATGTAGAGCCTTCAAGTTTGGCTAAACTTAGTACAAGTAGCGATGTAGGCGATAATTTGCATTATAATTTGTTTTTAGATAGTTGGCCTTCCAATGACTTAAAGCCAAATGAAGTACTATACGTTAGGGAAAACGAAAGCCTTTTGGCAGTTCTTGACAATTTAGAAAAGGCTTTAGAAGTCGAAACAGACCATCAAGATAATTTGAATGAATTAGAAAAGACAATTCCCAAAACATATGACAGCGATAATAAAAACAAACATAACGATGACGGCGAGGATGACGATGACGGCGATGATGATGACGACGACGATGACGAAATTGAAGCAAACCGTACAGAGGCACTAGAAAGACGGAAACCCAAAGATGATGACGATTATAAGGGTGGTCCTAGCAGTGATAGTAGTGGTCATGTAACGCCAACGCCTGACAGTGATATAAACACAGGCGGTTATAAGGGTTCTTGCTCTACACAATACATGTCAACCGATTTACCGGGTGGCATAGGTCATTGGCGAGACCAAAGCTCGTATTTAGCTTTAGAAGGTGAGGATGCGACTCTTACTGAAAAAGCCTCAGTTGAACACATAGAATTCGAAACTGTAGTTACACCTTCACAAAGCATTACAAAAACAGAAGTTATGCTCTCAGAAAATGTACAAAGTCCCACAATACCCACTTGTGAAACCACAACCCTATCCCCATCCCAAACCCCTGACAATAACACCCCCAATCAAAATGTAAGTCTTGCTTGTAAACTAACACCATTAGCTAAAGCTACTACTACCATTATTAATGCGGCGGCTAAAACAACATCGGTGGTCCATACAGCAGCGGCAACTGCGGCACCTGTTTTGCCCGCAGTTGTGGGCACTTTAGTTCCAGCCGTTGTAAGTGCGGTAAAAGCAGAAACAACAGCAACAACAGCATCAACAGCAACACCTTGTAGTGTGAAAGAAAACCCAACAACAGTAGTGATGACATCAGAAGCAGATACAAAAGATTTAGCACCATCAACAAGTTCAATTACTACTACCTCTACAGCAACAACTACAACTATCCAGCAAGATGTACAAAAAGCATTAGATGAACCAGTAAAGGTTACAGAAAGTGTAACAATGACAACGCCAATTCTGACGGGTCCACAAACACAAACAACTACAACAACCACTACGGTTACTGATGAAATCTATAGGCCTGAGCTTGTTGTCAGTCCTCCAGATGCAAGTGTAGTTAGACGCACCACCACAACGACAACAGTAACAACAACACTAACCGGTTCAGGTATACAACTCGGCCGCCAACAACAGCAGCAACAGGCGAAGGTGATAATAACGTTGAGCATACGTTTCTTGCTAATTTTAATAACAACCGCTTTTCTTTGTGGTTTTGGTTTATGTTTATGGCTTTTCAATTATTTTAAATGGTGTGAATAATGAAAATCAGAAACTGACAAAAAAAAACACACCATTTAAAAATGTTGTTTGTAAACAAAACGAATGCATCAATTTTTTTTTTCTTAATTCATTTATGTTATTTTCAACTAATTTAATTTAAAACTCTTAACAAAAGGTAAAGGAATCTTAGAAACAGATTTTAAGAATATTTTTTCGAAAATAATTTCTTGTAAAAATATTAATTTGCAAGAGTGTCGTGTGTCACTGAGTTCCCTTCAAACAATGTGCAACAAAGTGATCGAACCTAACATCTTCAAGTTCGCACTAACCACAAACATGTTATTTTGTTCTTTTATAATATGTATGTATATTATATGGCTTAGATTTTTGACAACTCGGTTTCGGCTTGTGGTATAATAAATGCATGGTTAAGGTTACTTGTTATTTATCACTTTCTCACTTAAGTTTTGTCTTTAATTCAATTGGAAAAACCTACTAAATCAATCGTCAAAAATCTATGCCATGTAACATATATAAACATATATACATAATCAAATATTTTGCGATGCTTAGCTAAACTTGTTTGGTTTGGATTTTATTTATTGCATATTGTTCGAATCGATCTTGAGTTTCCTTGAACAAATTTTTCTGTTCGACTTTTTCTAACTTTTCTTTTGCCTTCATATTTTTGCATTTATAAATGTATGTTTGTTAATATTTTGAATTATAAAGTATTTATATGCAAATGTAGTTTTTTTTTGTTATTGTTAACGTTAATAATTTCAAGTCATTATAATCATAATTGTTATAATTTTTTAAATCATATAAAACATACTGTATATCCCTCTTTTGATTTATTTTAATTTTTTCTTTATATTCATTCTTGTTTAATTTTTTTATTTGATTTTAATTTTTTTTGTATAACCCCGTATAGTTATTTTTATCCTTAAAATGGTAATGTGTCCTTACAAAATTGTATTAAATTTAGTATGTATGTATGTATGTATGTATGTAGTTTAGTTTCTATAAAATATTTTTAAATAAAAACTAACAAAAAAGAAAAATTAAAAAAGAGTCAATTTAACCCCTCTAAAATAATGAAACAAAGCATGTTTAACTTACTAAGAATAATCAAGTAGTTTGCTCAGATATTCAAAAATATTACACACCTGCTTGCTGATATTAAAAATTAGAAATTATTAGGAAACCGGAAGTAGTTTCCAAAAGTGCTCATGTCCTAGAGGACGAAATCTGTTAGTTGTCATCTTTCGTTCATTCTAGCAGTTTGTTTTTCCTACTGACACTTCGATTGCATAATTCGATTCGAAAGCCAACAAGTAAAATTAAGCTCTGAATCTGAAGAGACCAGAGAAAACATAGTTTCGTCTTTCATAAACCAGTTTACTGATCAAATCTAACGATCAGGAAAATTTAGTTTGAATCGCTGTCTTCTTTAACTAGAGAAATACCGCTACTATGGAACAAAATTTGATTTTAAAATTACAACTCTGTTTTTAAATACAGTTGTTGATTACTTCTCCTGAACATTTGTGAATTTTGACTTGTGTCTTCTTATGATGTAGTGTGCGATATATACACGAATTCGGATAAGCGTTTAATTGCAAAAAGAAAACAAAAAAAAAAACGTTTCATTGAAATAAAAAAATGTCAATAATTATTGTGGGTGAATTCCACAGTATTCTAATTCGCTTTAAAGAAAATCAGCTTTACTGAAATTTCGCTTAAAACTCAAGACAATTTGTTTCCAAAAGCCACCAATTTTTCATATTGCTTATACTTTGTCAGTACTTCTTTTTAATTCGTATTGCCTCACATCGTTTTTAAATGAAACTAAAATTTAGAACTAGTTTTTAATCGTACCAAGACTACGATTAAAAGTGGATTTCTACTATTTGAACTCGGTGTGAGGAAATGCGTATTAAAATGATACATAATCAAGCTACATAATGATATTCTCATCCTGACAAACTTAAAGACTTCTGTAATAAAATAATCCATTTTATTTCTTTTACTACCACAAGTACATGTTCAATTTAAAATATTATTTATTTTCCTGTTGGAAAAGTAAATGTTAGTAACGTGCCTTTGCATTTTACCTAACGATATTGGTAAAAGATTACTTGTTTGCCTTAATGGGCGTTTGTTTTCTAGATTTATCGTTCTGATATGATGTATTCTCCATTTACGACTTTTCCTTGCTCTATGCAGCCACTATTGATACATCTATACATACCCAAAATATCGAAGCCTAACACCTTACCAGCCGCCAATTTTACTATCTTTGCTTTTTGTAGGGGCGGATTCACCTAGAAAATTTAGAGCTGTATTCTTCACGAATGAATTACTTTAATTGAATGATTCAGCTATCTGAAAGATATGAAATATTTTACACCTTCATTTAGATCGTTAACGTTTCAGCATTCATTCATTCATTCATTCCTGATCGTTCACTTAATCATTCATCTCAACCACTTATCTTTCATCAGTCATCTTTGAGAATCAGTCATCTTTTAGAAATCATATTTCGCATACATAAACATATCATTCACTGAACCGGTGTTGTTTTCTAACTTCCTTCCTATTTCCGAACGATACGTGTTTGCTTTCCGTTTTACTGAAAGAATAATTTTGAAAAAAATTCAAAATGTGAATGAAATACTTTAGAAAGCCTTTTTGAAAGAGAAGGAAAATTTTACCAAAATAATTATTTGAAAGACTAGTTAGCTGTTTCATTTTTAGAGTATTGGGGTGAATCTATGTTTGTTCAACAACTATCAATCAATTGGCGAACAAATTCATTAGAATCAAGATTAAAAAGCTGACAACTATCTCCTCAATCTCAGTAACACAATTCCGTTCAGTTTGTCTTGACCAAGCGATATGTTCGAGATGTTAGCTATTTAGTTTAACTCGTCTTGTTTTATCTTTAAATATACTGCCAAGACTAAATTCCCATTTACCCAACAACCGATATTATAGCACGCTGTCACAGATGTGCCAGTAACTTTGTTCAGCTTTACTTTAATTTCCAAAGGTATTTTCCCTTTCAACATGATAGTACGAAATCCCTTTTTTCATTATAAAAAAAAATAAAACTTGGTGGAATTTATTTCATCAAATATTTGCTGCGTCTGACTGGGTTTCCAAATATTATTTGAATGATTAAATGAAAACCAACCACTTTCATTTAAATTTTTAAATTATATTTAATATCCATCGAAATTTGAATAACAATTTTAATTCGGTTGCTATCAAATGTCTTTAAATTTTTGAGCTTTATTTCGTCTTTTTTGGAATCAGACCTTAATGTTCGATTCGAATTATGCTGTTAATTTTCTCTAAGTTGATATGAGCAAACTTACAAAAAGTCAGCAGGTATGTAAGATTTTTTCAATTGGATTTTATTTTCAAGAATTTGAATACCAAATTATAAAATACAAAGCACAAGATACACACAACAACCATCATACACCACACCACCACCGTACGGCAAAAGCACTTTTTAAACATATTTTTTCGTAATTGCATTTTAAAATTAGTAAGGTGGCTCGTCTTAACATTACAAATTGTCTGAAGGCCACTAATTGTTTTTTTTTTTTTTCATTTAAAGAGAACCAAAAAATTAGTCAATAAATGTTAGTAGAGTTGCCAGATCTGACAAAGGTATAACAGTTTAATAAAACCTTTAAAAAAACAATCCTTAAAATATAATATTTTCGTGACGTATAGCGTTTCAAAAAACTTTGATTTTCTAGTTCTTTTTTATTCTAGTTCCTGAGGATCTAAATTAGAACTTAATTAGCGAAATAATATATACAGAGTTGGACAAACTTAAGCACACAGCTTTAGTTTTACTAAATGCAATACAAATTTTGTTTGGAGGTTAATTTTTTCTATAATAGTCTAAAATAACTTATGCTTTAAACACATAGCCCACAACGGCTATACGACTACAAATGCCGTTGGCTGCAATCTTCGCTGTGTAGTCAGCTACTTAAATATATTGAAAACGACAGCTACATCGTAAACTCTTAACATTGTTGTGGAAATACTGCATATATTACTTTTTCAAAAATAAAACGACTTTTTCCAAAAATATGATTCTAAATAAATTTTTAATTTTGATATATTTTCTTCTCTTTAATAAAATAAAATAAAATTGTCGCATACAAAAATAGAAAATAGCCCAAGTTGGATACAGCTACAACAGTGGTCGTGTAGCCATGTAGTTATGATCACGTCAAAACAATAGTTTTTATATAAACATGTGTATTTTTGGCTGCTTGTAGTCAGTAGCCTGCTGTCGTCTATGAGTTTAACGCATTACATTTAAACTAATTTATTTCCTTATTTAAATTATAAGGAAAAAATAAATTAAAATAGAAATTGAATTAATAATTTTTCAAGCTTAAGTTCATTATTATTAACGATATAAAGAAATTTTAGCTACTAGCAGAATGTAATGCATTTTCTGGAGAGCTACTACTTTCTTCGAAGTTCTTCGTATCCATCTAAAAAGTAATTTCAATTGTAATCATCTATTTAAGAAACTTTTATAGAAAAATAGAATACGAGAAATTATATTGGTATACAAAACGGCCAGCTATGGTATATATGTCCGATTCTATGACCAGAAAAACATCTTCAGACCATAATATTTCCAACTCCGCGTATGAAGGATTATTTATTTCATCCCCATGAGGATATCTCTTATTGACCTCTAACACCTTGATTCCAAAGCTTCCGGGGCATAAGGGGGCACCAGTTCCGCTTCCTTAATGGGTACCTTTTTGACTCCTTTCCGTCCTCAATGATTAAAGGCAACCGATTTGTAATTTATGGCAAACTTTCATTGAGTCATGTGCTACCACCAGCCTTTACGTTTGACTTTAGTGATTTTATCTTGGCGAGATAATACTTGAAGTCCGAAGCTAGCAATGGCCTGTAACTGGAAGATAACAACCTTTGCAGGTCTGATGACCAGTGTCCAAACGACTGGTACCACAAGAATCGGCGGTAGCCTTTCCGGGGTTTCGACAACATTTTTTTAATGGTTAGTGGTGAAGCCCTTTGGGGAGTAACTTGATGGCTGTTGCTTAGACCTAAATCCCAGGAAGAGCAATTTAATCCAATGTATTGTTTGCACTACTCAACAGAGGCACCAATAACGTGTCAGAAGTTTAGATAGCCTCCAACACCTGTACAAGGGATATAAGAAATTGCTACTTGTTGTTGTGTTGCTATACGCAACAAGGGCGTAGGTAGTCGCGTTGTTTTCACCCAGTGGTAAGACAACCACTGACGTAAAACTTTATCACGTCTGTACTTTGGGTTGCCCTTTTGATCTATACACTTCAAATATAAATTCAATTCGGGGTAGAAACCAATCCAAACTTATTCATAGGATGGTTGGCAGTCCAGTTTATATGGTTCAACGCAATATATGTATGTAAATCCTGGATTGTCAATATTTCGGAAAATAAACCAATATTTAAAAAATTTCCATAAAATTAAAAAAAAAATTACAAAAAAAATTTAAAAAAAATATTTTACAAAAAATTTTAATATTTTTGGAAAAACATATCAAACCACAAAATGTTACAATTGTACAAATCACGTGATAACTCAGATCGTATTATGGATGTTTTAGAATTCCTAAATTTTATTTTCTGAAATATGAATATGAATTTAAGTATCTATCCACCTTAATATTTATGAAGTCATTTGTTTATACACGCGTCATACATGCATGTTCGTTTTACAACATGCAACTTAAAATACGACGCAAAAATTTACTTTTTTTTAATAAGCGACAAAAAAATCTACCAGGACCGGAGTTCATTAACTTTTTCAATAATTTGTGGTAAATGAAAATAGAATAGACAAACATTTTTTTACTATCAAAGTGCTCTTAGTATAAATGTAGGCATTTTCTTTCCATCTTTCTTATATGAATGCTGCACGTGCCAAACCGATTAACTCCATGTTAATATTAAGTTGAAATTTTTTAATATGCTTTTTTCTCTAACTGTTAATTGAAATAAAATATTTTCATTTCGAAGATTTTATATAGCGTCAGGTGAAGTGCAAAACCACATAACTAACAATTATACAAGAGAAAAAAAATATTTTAATTTTATTATATGGGTTATTCCATGTCAATTCAACGTGTTACTCAAATTGACTACTTCAGAATTCATTGAATTTTTTTTTATTTATAGTCGCCCTGAATCCAAATATAATTAAAAAAAATTCTGTTTCCTATAGTTCTTTAGATATACAGTTACAAAAATAGGAAAATATCCCTTTTATGCATGTATGCTCGTACCTGAAATATATTCTAATTCCAGTTCTATAAACCCTAGGAAGTTAAAGCTGATTTTAAAGAGGATTTCATAAGCTTTCAATTGATACCATTCAAGAATTTTTAAATTTTAAATATTTTGAGATAGTGATTTTAATTTTTTTTATATATGGAAAAAAGCGATATTTTCCTATTTTTATATTATATTTATATTATATAATTATATTTGGATTCAGTGAGTCAAAGAATATGAATAGAAAAAATTAAAAAAAAATCTGGAATGGTAAATTTGAAAACCATTTTTATTTTTTGGTTGATTTGACGTGGAATGACCCATATACTTGAAACATTTTATTCATTTTCCCTTCTAATTCTTTATTTTGATAAAAGAAGTTTAAACATCAGTGAGAACATGGATGCTTCCGATCAATCAATAAAAAAATTAATTTCGGTATTTCTGTTAGTTACGGGGTTTTTCATTTCAGCTAACGATAGATATATTCATTATCAGAAAACATTGTTTTACACAAATATGCACATTTAAGAATTGCAAAAGTGTTTTGAAATCGACTCGTTAACAAACAATTACAAAAAAGTGGAGTTAAACGATTTGGCAACTGAGACGACGACATCCGTATAAGAGTTTTTAAAAATAGACCATAAATTTCTTAATACAACCAACGTCTGCATTTTGGTATGTTTTTATTGTTGCATACATATTTGCTATAAAGACAAGTGTATTATCATTTTTATGTTTTAGTGTTTCACAAGTATTTGGGTTTTGCAAAACAAAAATTTATTTTGAAAAAAAAAAAAAATATAAATAAACTGAATCTGGAATTTTTAGAGAATAACTAGAATTTGTTGAGACTTCCTTGGATACCTAAATACCATAGTGTTTAAATCGAAAGTGTTATATTAAGAAGTTTATAAATATCTGGAAACAAAAATTTATTTGTCAAGATAAAGTTTGATTCAAATGTTGTAAAGGATGGTTTTAATTTAGACTTCAACGTTAAATTATGAAGAAAAACATACAGGTATGTGATGGAAATCGATCGATAACAAAATGATTGCTCTGAATTTTGATCGATTTTAAGAATTGAGTCAATCTCAATTTTTTTTCTTTTCAATTTAATTTATAGAGTTTTAGTAACCTAGCCCGCCTAAGGGCCGTAATTTGATTGGCATTTTTTTAAAAATGCCACGTTACGCAAAATAATATTCTTAAGGATGCAGTTTTTGGTAAAAGTATTTTGTTTTTGGCGATCACCAAATGCTGCAATTTTGGATGATTACAAATCCGTTGAGGCAAAAGTGTGGATATATCGTTGAAACATATAATAAAATAGACATTTTTGTCTGTCTGTCTGTCTGCTTTTCATTTGTTCTCGCATCATGTAAAAACTACTGGATGGATTTTTAACAAAATTTTGTGAGGTGATACCTAAGTATCCTGATCCCAATATAGGATACTTTTTTTTCCGCAAAAAGATCTTATTTCCAAGAGAAAGTGAAGAAAAATCAGTGAAAGTACTAAGTTGAACTAACCGGATACTTTATATTTTATAAAGTAAAAAATACATACATTGATATGCAGCATATTTTAAGGCGACACTAAAAATGTAAGGGTCTTTGGTGTGGATTGCTTTCAAAGCAAAATCAAACAAAATATTGCAAGAACGCTGACGTAGTGGCGGGCACAGCTAGTCGTAGAATAAAATTTTGTTTAAAATACCCACCTTCTGTTAACGCATTTCGTTGACAAAAACAAGACGCTGTACAGAGTCGGTCTCTGTGCTTGAGTGAATTAGATCTTGTATGCGTGATAATGCAAACTCTCTGTTTGTATTTCTTGCATAATAACAGGTTACGAAAACCCCATTTACTGCGATTGACGATAAATCCATGTTCCTGTTCCACTTTTACAAAATCTGTCAGTATTTCTATCGAACATTGTTTTTAATATTTTATTATATCTTCAATATATTTTAAATAAAAATATGTATCCATACCTTAAGTCTAAAATAGAAAAAATAATATACTGGAGTAGTCCGTGCCGGTCACAAAAAATCGCGGTTTCTGCTATCACCTCTCTGAGGAGCAATATTCCTCCTTCTTAGTCTTTAGTGGACAACAAATTTTGTATAAAAATTTATTTTATAAAACTTTTATAAAACAAAAATATTTTTTGTGAATTTGATCCATGGTGTAAAAAAATTTAGCATGGAGCAAAATTTTGAACTATAGAGAAAAAAATTAATATTTTTTATGTGATGTTTGCATTGGCCAAAATACTTCTTCAAGACAAGAGCTGAAGACCGGTTCTTTATCACTACAGAAAAATTTCCTTCTGATCACAACCGATAACTCTTTGAAAAGAAACATATTTCAAAATGAAGCGCTGCATGAGCACAAAAAACGAAGCTCATAAGACGCTCATTATAATATTTCTTGGAACTCATTTCTATTCATAGCACACGAGTAACGATGAGTGGACAAAAATAAAAAGCGAATACCAACGAGCTAAATGCGATGACCGTGCAGAATTTTCATAAACAAGTTTGAATAAGTATGAGTAAATGTTGAACATAATAATGAACTTGGGCGAGTCTAAGTAGTTGTATGCTTTGAGTGAAACACGAACACAGTTCGAGTGTTTAAACAAAAAACACAGAATTTTTTAACAACATTACTTACGTTTATTTTTAGGTCTTCATTTCTTTAGAAATACAAAGAACCACTAGTGCAAGCAAAACGCAGTAAGCATTATCCAAAAGTTCTACACAACTACTAAACAAAAGACTCCACGAGTGTTTCGAACATGAGACGATTATACACGGCGCTCATTAGTATAGAAAGTTCGTTTTACTCGGTCAGCTTTTTGCATTTATAATACGAACAATAAGAGTATGGTATGATCACATGCCTGTTCAGTGAGCTAATTCGTGTTTGAAATTGACCACTTGCTCATGAGCTTAAGAGCACACCCATTATATGAGTTTGCTCATCCAACTGTTTATTTCAAAAGTACAATAAGAAATATTTATAAATATTTCTTCTCGTGTTATCTACTTCATATTTTCTAAAAATTTTGCGTAAAACAAGATCTATAGAGAAATACTCTGCATTTTAAACTGGCTTTTTTGAAATTTGAAATTTTTAAATAAAGCCCTTGCTTTTTTAGTACCGTTCAACGCTTAGTGCGCTGGAATGATTTATTGCAGCGCACAACATTGTACTAAGATTATATGTGTTTAGGCTAAGAACGTAATAACTATAGAATATTTATTATTAAAGACCTATTTTTTTTTTATTGCTCATATGAGTATGAGTTGGATTTGTTATGCTGTACGAATGGAGCTTTTGTCTCTTTACCTTATTACGAAATTTAAAAATGAAATCGAAAATACCTCAACTTCGAAAATATAATAAGACACCGCAAGATTTAACATTTTGTTTTGAATATCTCGTCAATAATTTTCATCTAGTTAAACTGATTTTGGCATCAGTGTAGTGGTTAAAAGTGTGTATGTGTGTGTGCCAATAAAATTTTAAAACTCTACCAAATTGAATGCGCATGTTTCTTGATTTTTTTTTAACTTCCCTCTTAATTAGTTATACGAATTTCATTCATTTAAAATTTTGCATGTGAAACTTGTAAATATGTATACCTACACATACATATGTACTAGGTGTGTGTGTGTGTGTGAGAGTGTAAAATAACAAAAGGATTTCTATTTTCTAGCCCTTGTTGTTATCCTGCCTTGTCTTGCTTTCAAGTATTTCCATATACAATACATATATTTCAATTGTAAATTGCTCATTTGTTGTAAAAAGGTCATAAGTCAAAATTTAAAAATATTTAAAAATAATTTTCCTCTCCTAACTATTAAATCCCTACAGCCGTTAATAAGATTGTGTTTAGTTTGTTGCACATGTTTGTTAAAGAATAATTTTGTAAGCTATGTAAGTATGTTTGATAATAATAAAACGTTGGTTGCTGCAACATGTCATAACTCAAAATCGTTTCAAACAAATTAATTCATAAAAAATATATGTAAATTGAAATTTCATTTTATAGTGTAAAATAAAAAAAATAACTACGTAAATAATTTTAGTTTGTTTTACAACACAGGACCTTAAAATTCAGTCCATTAAATTAAGTACTCGATTTAGTGAAAAAATTTAGAAATTAAAAAAAAATTAATAAAAATTTAATTTTATATATAATTAGCTTTTTTCACACATATTTCTTTATATAAAAAAAATATTTCATTATTTTTAACAAAAAAAAACTTCATTTACAAAATACAACATAATTCTTTTGAAAATCACTTAAAAACTATTTTAGAGTTATGACGCTTTCCCAACAAATGAGCTTTATGTTTTTAAAATTAATTGTTGAATTGGTGGTTTTCATTTGTATGAGTTTTTAAATTTACTGTCCTTTAACATCTCATGGCGATTTTATTTTTAATTAAAAATTCTTTTCATAAATAATAATTCCATTTAGGATGTCATAAACCAAGAAGTTGATGAATTGCTTCAATCGCTAACGACAGTCGAAGGTGCCATAGCATACTTGCCACAGCACAGTTTGGATGGTATGCTGCAAGGTTTGAAGGTAAGTTATTTTTTCTTAAATAATTTTTTAAAAAATTGTTATAAACTTCAAAAAAAAAAAACAAAATCACAAACTAATTATTGCATTCTGACAAATGAAATGCTTTTTAAAAAATATTATTTAATTCACACATATTTTTCAATGTAAAAAGTTTATTTTATATTTGTTCAACTGCTAAAGCACCAAAAAAATTATTTACAAAATTTTTCATTAAGAAACCTTCCAAATGACAAATGGTGTTTGAAAGCTTGTTTTAGTTTGCATACAACAAAACATTACTTACAACAAAACATTCATACAATTAACAAACATCTTAACATATAAAAAATATATGTATTTTTTACAATTTTGCAATTTAAATTTAATTAAGAAGCTATTTTAGGCAGAGATTAAAATAGGGAATTTAAAGAAAACTATTTTAGTGTTCTTTTAATCTTGTGTCAATGTAAATCCAAAAACTTTTTTAAAACAAAACAATGTTTTTTTAGATAATCTCTTTTATTTATTGAATTATAAAGCCTAAAAGAAACTGGCCGAAATAGTCGAAATTTTCCGTAACCATTTTCTTCAATCCATAGTTGGTTATAGGCTTGATTAAATCACACAACTCTGATCATCGAAGCGATCACAAAATGTCTAAAAAAATATTCGAAATGTTTCACAGATTGCATGACCTTAATTACCTTTAACGACCGTCTTAATGTCACGCACATGAAAAGACATGTCGTCCACGTCTACATCATCCAATTCAGCAAAGTTCGTGCCACGATATTGATTCTAGTACTCGAACGTAACTGCTTGAACAGCCCAATTTTCGAAAAAAAATGTTCCACCTATGCCTTCAGCCTAAAATGATCAACACGTTGTTGAGTGAGAAAACACGTTGTAGAATGCCTCGGCAGACTCATTGGTAGAGAGCTAGTCTATCAGTCTGGGGGTGGCGGGTTAGATTTCCACGAATTACTGGATGTTTTCGGCGAAAAAGCCAAGAGCTTTGCCAAAATTTTTTTACGGCAGTCAAATATAGGAACTCTAAACCTCAAACACGGCAGTTTTTACGATTAACAAAGCCATTAAGTTAAAAATGTGGTGGTTCATAGCTTAGGATGAGATTTTGCTAGAAAAAGTGTTCTCTCGATTAATGCCTCATTTTTAGTTACCCCTAACTGTCAGTTAGTTGTCCAATTTATTTTTAATCTTGCCAACGCAAGATGCAAATGCAAGTAAATTTAAATCTTTTGCAATTTTGGTCAGTAAGTTTTAATGATAATAAAGTCCTTCTCAAAGCTCTCAGCTCCAACCCTGGATTTTTAAGTTCAAACTAAAACTTTGAAAAACAAACTTTACAGGCTTAAATTTACCAAAGAATATTTTCCAATGATGTAGCGTTTTGAAACTAGATAATATTGGCCGTTCAATTAAAAATTTATTACTATATAGGCCCACATGGTATCGCTTAAGGTGGGCGGGAACTCCACATAACAAATTTTAAGACAACAGTGAAGCATTGTAGTGGCAATGTAATAGTTGGGACCTGCATTAAATGTCAAATCCTAGTATCGGAGAGTTAAAATTTGTCGAAATAACTACGGACAAATTTTAGTATCTTCAAATTCAAAAGGACAACTTGTTGAAGAATGTGAAGAATCTGAGTTAATATTGGTTGATGTAATACTGGGTGGCAGGGTCAATAGTCATATCCCTTGTTTAGAAGTTGGAAACTATCTAAATTTCTGACACACTATCGGTGTCTCTGTTGAGTGTCTCTGTTGGACACTGTTGCTTGGCCATAAATCGATCTTCCCGCAATTTATGCCCAAGCCACAGTCACGAAGTTACCTCCCAAAGGCCTCCCCAATAACCGGTCACAGATATTTGTGGATATCCCCTGTGGCTACCGATTTCTGTGGTACCAGTCGTTGGGACACTGGTTATTTACCAGTTTCAGGCCTTCGCTAACCTCGGGACTGTTCCCCCATATACTTCGGGAGAAAACTAAGTTGAAAGCAAAAAGGAAAACAGTGAATTTTGTCGATAACTTACGAACCTCAACTAATAGACGCTATAGACGACGTTAATTATTTGTGGATGTAATGTCTCTCTTAAATAAATTTAAACAATTGTAATTGATCCTAAAGGCTGGTGCAGTCAAACGAAAGTTTGATTTCTTATGATAAGAGTATAGAGAGCATGACATTTAAAACATTTTTGATACTCTTTATATTACCAAAAGCCATTTTGATAACATCATTCATTATTCGGTTTTAAGATAACAATCGAATACCATATACAATCGAATTACCATTCGATTGTTATCTTAAAACCGAATGATGGATCTTTACAAAAAATATTCATTCCATTCATTCCATCACAGCTTGACATTTTTCAGAAACCTACTTTGTTTTAAGTTCTTAGGGGTCCTATTATGATATTTTAAAGGCTTAATGACTTGCTCTCGTAATTATAAAATTATTATTTTTACATTTATAAACATAAAAGTTTTTCTAGGTTTTAGCAATTGCTTTAGATTTATAATATCAAATCAAAGACACAGTAAACTTTCCTTAAATTATTGAAAATTTATTAACTAAAATTATTTTTCAAATTACTTTTTACTTGAGACTAATAAGAGTTGTCATTTATTATTGCCACCAAACTTTAGATCATCCAAGAGAATCTACAATATCAAGAGCAGGAAGCGCAAAGATTAAAAGCCAGAAGTCAGACATTGCCAACAGATCCAGCTACTGAAAGGCTACTAAATGAAATAACAGATCGCATCGATCTACTCTTAAGACGTACCCAACAAGGAATTACCATGATAGCGGTGAGTATAGCAATAGAAAACAACTTAAAAAAATTATAATCATCAATAATTTTTTCTCTTTTGTATTCACCTAGAGTGCGGCTCATGCACAAAAGAAACGCACCCAAGAGTTAGAAGAATATCAAAAGCATTTAGAGCAAATTGAATTGTGGATTAAGGACGTTACGCAAGAGCTTAAGGATTTAGAACTTACGCCAGAGAGTCCACAAGACGAAGCAACTCTTAAATCACAGGTAGAAAAAAGTCAGCAATTATTGCGTACTTTGAAAGAACGACAACAATCCCTGGAAGATTTGGTGGATAGAACCAAGCCATTGTTAGCTCATGAGGATGTGGCTGAACTTGCTAATACATTAATTGAACAATTGCAATATGTCATTATTATACTTAGAGAACAAATAACGGTGGCCACCAAACGTATTTATACTATTGAAACAAGAATAGTTGAAATGAGACGTTTGAAGCAAGAAGAAGAGCAACGTAAAAGAATTTTAGCAGACCAACAAATTCAACCTCCCACTCAAATGACTCACGAATCGACAGTTTCAAATGCCAGTACTGTTGACTCCACTTCTATGCCTGAAGAAGAGGAAATCGTACAGCCAGTCTATACTGTGGAGACTCAAACATCAGCAAATTTCGAAGTTGCCAAGGAAGATCCAAAGGAATATACAACAGTAGAAGCACAAACTAGTTTTGCAGCCACTACCCCAGTGCCTGTAGAAACTGTCGAAATGTCCATGCAAACTTCAACAAGTTTGGAAGTTGCCAAGGAAGATCCAAAAGAATATACAACAGTAGAGGCACAAACTAGTTTTGCTGCCAGTGCCCCAGTTCCTGTAGAAACTGTCGAAATGTCTATGCAAACTTCAACAAGTTCGGAAGTTTCCAAGGAAGAACCAAAAGAATATACAACAGTAGAAGCACAAACTAGTTTTGCTGCTAGTACCCCAGTTCCTATAGAAACTGCCGAAATGTCCATACAAACCCAGAAAGTTTTGAAGCCCACTGAAAATATAAGCATTAAACAAATCCAAAAACAAGATGGAGAAAACCTCATACAAATTGATACAGTGCCAAATGCTGTGGTCTCCGAAGTGCCAGAAAATGTAGAAATTTTAGCCCGCTATCATCAAAAGCCTCACATAGATGTTGAAAGATCAACAGAGTTGATACTGAAAAATGTGCCACATGCTTTCGAAACTACTTTTGTAGAGCCTGATGAAACTACCACCGAAGTTGTGGTTGGTCCTGATGGTACTAAGCACTTTGTGCTAAAGAAGGTTACTCGCACACGCCAGCAAATTATTCAGCAGCAACAAGTGTCTTCTATTGAAACAGTAACTGATGCTGCAGGTGATATTCAGGTTCAAACAGCTGATCAAATTAATTTGGAAAATATTCAGACTGTTGAGAAGGCCAGAGATGATAAAATTGGTTATACTACTGTAGTTACTCATCAAAGCCGTGGCACTTTAATAGATGGTAGTAACCCAGAAGAGGTGATAATCCAAGAATTTGAAACTCCAGCAGTTGTAGAGAAGTATGAAGAGCCTCTCTCACCTGATGTTGGGATGCAAGCTGTCCAGTTGCCAGAAGGAGATATAGCATATTTAGATTCACAAAATCTTGGAATGATTGAAGGCAGTACCCAAGGCAGCATTAGAGCTGTTGTACAACAAGTAACACGTAAAATTATCCGCAAGTCACGTAAAATTATTAAGCGTATTGTTATAATTGATGGTAAAGAACATATTACTGAAGAAATTGTCGAAGAACCTGAAGAAATCGAAGTCAACGAGGAGCAACTCCCTCCTGAAATCAGCCTTAATATTGTTCGTACTGTAAATGGCAAAGTGGTAACTGAGGAAGAATATGAACGACTAATGCAACAACCTTCTGTCGTTATACAGGAATTATCTTCTGATATTACTGATGGTTCTAAAGCAACTCCATTACAGGTATTTGATATTGATTCTACCACTTTGACCACAACAACCACAGAACACGAAACACAACAGCAACAACAGCCCAAACAAATAACAGAAACCAATCAACGTCTATTACAAGCACAAGTAGAAATTGTTGACATACCTGCACCTAATAAAGTAGAAATTGAAAAAGTTGTTGGCACTGTAGAAAAACTCCCAACTGCTGAGCCAGTTTCAACAAAATCCGATGACATTGTTTCAGTTCTAACAATTAAAAAGAAGGAACCTGAAATTGTAGACCTACAAGAAATTTGGCCTGTACAACATCATTTGCAGCCTACAGATATTGAATTTTCTAATCATAATGTGCCTATGGGACATCCAGTTGTTTCTCCACAATTACAACAAGATATTTGGCCTCTAAATGACGAAACTGGTTATTCAGTTAATTTAGAAAAATACGAGTTTGATAAATATATTAAGCCAGCAACAGAAGTATTTAGTGTAGAAAGCATTTCCGATGAAGAGCAACCCAAAACATTTACAATTACAGAAGTTGAGAAAGAAGAAAATGTTTTTAAGCCAGCAACAGAATTATTAAGTGTAGATAGCATTTCCGATGAAGAGCAACCCAAAACATTTACAATTACAGAAGTGGAGAGAGAAGAAAATGTTTTTAAGCCAGAAACAGAATTATTAAGTGTAGATAGCATTTCCGATGAAGAGCAACCCAAAACATTTACATTTACAGCAGGTGAGAAGAAAGAGAATGATTTTACCAAGCAAGAATCGGGAGATATAATAACTACTCCGTGTACTGAAATGGTAACAGATGATCACATGGTTGTAGAAAAAGTTTCCGAAGTTCTCCAATTTGTGGATGGAGCATCTGAGCCAACTCGCGTGTTAACCACAGATACAGTAAATATTGATGGTGAAAAAATTGCTAACAAGGTTGTAGAAGATGTGCCTGAAGTTTGTCAAACATTAAGTCCGGCAACTGAAAAAATCGATGAATTAACAACGGATGCTGTAGAAATTATAGAAGAAAAAGAGGTTCAAAAACCTGCCGAAGAATTCTCTAAAACTACATTAAGCCCTGCATCTGAACCAATTCGAGATGTAATCAAACATTCTGTAGAGATAAAAGGCGAAACAGGTGCCCAAGAGGCTGTTGAAGAAGTTCCGCGCTCATTAGTTACTGTAACTGAACAAATTGGTGAGTTAGCAGAAGAAACTGCCAACCAGGGCGCTCAAAAGACTATTGAAGAATTCCCTAAAGCTTCTCATCCATCTGAAGAAATTGATAAGTTAACGGATATAGTCGAAATTAGAGAGGAAAAAGATGCTCAAAAGACTGTTAAACAATTCCCTGAAACTTCTGAAACGTTAGGTTTTGTAACTGAACCAATTCGCGAATTAACGAAACATACTGTAGAAATTCAAGAGGGGAAAGATGTTCAAGAGGCTGTTGAAGAACTTCCTCACTCATTAGTTCCTGTAACAGAGGAAACTGGAGACACAATTGAGATAACATCTAAACAAATTAAAACGTCCGACACTGATGTGGAACAAATACCCAAGACTGCCACAATAACAATCATTAAGACTACTACCGAAACCACTCTACCCGGTACAAATAAGCCAATAACGGAAAGCGAAGAGTTTTTGCATCATCTCTCTCAAAATGTCATACCAACAGATTTACCCACTCAACTAACATTACAATTGGATTCAAGTGAAAGCAAACAAAGCGAAGATATTTTACTTAGAGAACCATTACAAGAAAAACCCCAGTTAGATGTAAAAGCCTCAACTCGACTCTTCATTTCTACTGAAGCTACTGTATCTCCTATAACAATGTCTGCACCTTCTATCGAAGATAATGGTGCCAGCACTCTTAAGGTTACCATTCCTGAGACTGAAGAATGTGAATGCACTCAAGGTCCCTCTAAAATGACTTTGACTATTGTCGAAACTAGTACCACTGTTGAACCTGTTGTAAAATCAGAACGTGATAATAAACGAAGTAAAAAGAAAAAGAAGACAAAAGTTTCCACGCCAGATGTAGAGAAACCAAAATCAATTGAGCATTTCATTCAAAGTGAAGACATTTCTGTAGAGCCTGAAATCACCCCCGAACAAACTGTTAAGCCTCTTAAAAAAGAAACTGTTACACAAGGCTTGGAAAATGAATCTTTAACAGGGCTAGATGAAAGTTCAGTTGTCTCTGATAAGGGCTATGAAGCGGAAGACAAAACTGTAGATGAAGAACATGATGGTAAAAAGAGTAAAGTAAAAAAACGCAGCAAGAAAAAACGACCCGTCAAAATCCGTGATGATGATGACACTCATATGGCCTTATCATCCTTAGAGCACGATGACGCAAAATCATCGGAAAGCTTAAAATCAGAAGGAAAATTATTGCACGAAACAATGGTCGAAATAAAGCCAGACAGTGAGATATCAAGTATTAGTGTAGACGAATCAGTTAAAGTTATTGAAGAAGCAATTCTAACACCTGCGTCTGAGTCGCCGCGTGAAGCTTTGAGAGAAATAGTTAAACCAGTAAATGTTATGGAATTGTCTTACGTGAAAGATGATGAACAACAAACTTCACCACGCCCAGAACAAGAAGAGACGAATGTTGTTGTTTCTATAGAACAAGATATGAAAGAAGTTCAAACCTCACCACAGCATCGTGTGCAACTGGAGGAGGTATCTGTACAAACTAAGGCTGATAACAATGAAACTGAAACGCAGACCATAACTGTACAGTTAAATGAAACTGAGGTTCAAACAGAAATTGTAGAGTCTGAACTACAAGATGCAAATGTTTTAATACCTAAGACTTCTTCAGAAGTTCAAACTGAAGACATACAGTTCAAGCCGGAGCTGTCAAATACCTCCAGTCAAACTTTCGTCATAACCACTTTGGAACAGGAGCTTCAAACTACACCTAAAGATTCGTCTCCAGAGCATAAAATTTACACAAGTGATATTGTGAAGCCTCTCATTAAAGAATTTGTTAGTGATGTAACATTTGATTTGCCTGAGAAAAAGATTGAAACTGTTGAAAATGCTTCCATAACTGAAGCAATTACAGCGCAAGTTCCTTCGAATGTCGTATTGGCAGACGTACCTACCCAGACAAGCATAGTTGAAATAATACCTACAGATCAGAAAGATCAACAAACTTCAACCGTAGAGTTTGTACTTACTTCCACAACAGATACACAAACTTCACCCCGAGAAGAAGTAATGAGCTTAAAACAACCCAGCTTGGAAGAAAGTTCGAGCACTTCGATGGAGCCTTATGAACTGGAAATACAAACTACAATTACCATACCTCCTGATACAGATGATTCTATTACCCAACCTTTAGTTTACGAACATATTCATACTATTGAACATCCCCAGAAAAATAAGAAACCAACAGAGGATGAAACAAATGTTTGCGTTCATTTAGAGTTCGATGAAGATAAGAGAATTGAACCGATCGTAAGTGTACAACCTGGAGAAAGTGAACCGCAGACAGTGCAACTTCAAATTACAAAAACTACTGTAATTGAAGAATTCCCTAATTTACCTGCCCATGTCAATGAACAAAGTAAGGTACATCTTTCCTCACAGCCCAGTTCTAAACCACGAAGTCGTCCCACCTCTATCGTAACGATCGAAGAAGTGACATCGCCTACAGAAGAAATCGCGTTCCCTATAACACCAGGTCCAGATAGCATTGAGGCAGAACCAAACAACGAAAGTGTTTGGATAAATGCGGCCTCATTTATACCCAAGGATCAATCAGTGAAGGATGTCTCTCAAGCTCTAATAATGTCAGAAAGTCTTCTTCATTACCCTGGCGAGCAAACCATTATAATTCACCAGCCTGATATTTGGAAACAAACTAAGCAAACAGTTGGAGGTAGATTCAGACAGAAGAAGGAGACAGAGTTACACCCAACACCTCTTAGTAATGTATTGCATTTAGCTACTTTATCGCATCAAATCCAAGATGTACCTACGGAGCAAAGAATTGATGATGTTAATGACAGCTTAAATGAATTAGAAAAGGCTATCGCTAATAACGACGAAATAAAAATACACACAACTGTTATAACAGTCATTGAGAAAATATCAACTTGGTTGGAGACCATTGAGTATCGGGTGTATTTAATTAGACAACAAACTAATGATGGACCTTCCGAGGAAAAGCTGAAGAATTATAATGATCTAAACAAGGAGTTGAATACTATTGGCCAAAGTGTCAACCATTTGGAAAGTAATTTGGCCAAATCGAATGTGACTGCCAACCAGCCTGAGGTACAACAATGTATAGATACACTTAAGATGCATATTAGTGCAGTCGAAGAAAAAACCCAAGATAACCAAGCCCAAGATGTTAAGGATCTTGAAAAGTGGAACAGCTTTTTGGTCTTAGTCCATCGCATTTCCGGTCTCTTGGATGATCTACAAGATCGTTATGAAGTGATCGTAAGTCAAGAAAGTACTTTGAAACATAAACTTTTAGCATTAGAGGAGCTTGAGATGCAGAATAATGACACAATAGTACAGATCTCGCAACTAATGACAAATGCTAGGGCCTTCCAAAGAGATTTCCCTGGTAAGAAGGTGCCTCATGATATGTATGCTTCCTATGAGTCATGCCGCAACATTAACAACAATATAATTGCCGAACGAGATCGTCTATTGCAATTGCAATCTTTGGCAGATGAGTATGAACAAACCTTGATAGAATTCACAAATATTACTGTTTTAGCTGACAAATTAGTTGAAGGTCCTATAATATCCAGCACTTTAGAACAATTGAATAATGAGGTGCAGAAGCATCGCAAATTCTTTGTTAATCTCAGTCATTGTCGTGCCATGCTCGAATCTTTAGAGGAAAACATAGACAGTGAAACTAGAGAGAAACATTCAGAATTACATAAAGAGTTGTACAATAGGGCGAATGTTCTATTGGAAAAGGCTTCTGAGAGGTCATCGAAGCTTGTACAAGCCGCTTCCAGATGGACTGTACTTGAAAAAGGAATGAAAGATGAACAACAATGGTTACAAGTCGCTCAGCAAAGAGTACCAGATCTTTCAGCGGTAACATCAGCTGATTATGATCAATACACTACTCTGTATCAATCACTGAGTCAGGACATCTCACATCATTATGTAAAAATGACAAACCTTTCAAATATTTCCAATAAACTGCAAGATCTTGTACAAGCTCCTAACTTGGTGGAAGAGACAAATGATTCCCTTATTGTCTTATTGAAATTGCGTGAAGAAGTCTCAGTTTATTTGCATCGCTTACTTGTGTTTAAGGATATTTGGACACAGTATGTTAATCAAACAGATAAAATGGAAGCTTTCGTAAGAGAAAGTGAAAAAGAATTAAAGTTGATACAAATACCCGAATATCCTTTGGAGCAGCCTATAGAGCATATGCGGCAATTCTGGGAAATTAAAGCTCAATTTGAAATGCATAATAATTTACGTACAGACGCTGGTAATAGCTTTGAAAAATCTCTACAGGTAATACCACTTGCTGACGAAATGTTACAGAGACAATTCCATGCTCAACTCGAGGACAGATGTAATGTTGTGGCTGAAAACATTGAACGCATACAGGCCAAAATCGTCCGCTCGCTGTCATCAGAAGATGTTGCACCAGAAGACAAACTAAAATTGATCGAACGTGAACTTCAGGAAATATATTTAACCATGACTAGCATGAAAGGTGTCATCAAGAACGACGAAGAACTTTGTCTATACATCGAGCGTATACAAGTGTTAAGAACTCGTGTTGGTTTTATCGGCAATGAATTGGGCAGGATTGGTTTACAAGAACCAGCAATTGAGCCAGAAAAAGTAGGTGAACTATTTGCTCTGTCTCACAAAATCTCGACACAAATAGCAGAAGAGTTGGAAGGCACTGCCCTTTTAAAACAACAACTTACATCCATTCAAGAGGGCATCTCAAATTTACGCAAACATCAAGCTAAACTCTCTGTCATCTTAGATGAATGCGAAAGTGCCGAAAAACTAGAAAGCGAAGCCATTGAAAAAGCTGTACTCGATTGTCAGACCGTTGGCGAAGAGTTAATAAGTGACTGGCAGGAAA
Organism: Phasia obesa; assembly: GCA_949628195.1. Classification (NCBI taxonomy): domain Eukaryota; kingdom Metazoa; phylum Arthropoda; class Insecta; order Diptera; family Tachinidae; genus Phasia; species Phasia obesa. The sequence goes on from OX451216.1 coordinate 12,003,863, forward strand.
TTATGTCAACCCGCCAAATGTTACACACTCTGCCAATGCGCCTTAAAATGTCAATTTCCCCCGTTAAACTTGAACGTGATATATCCCAATTACAGGATGATCATGCTTTCCTCGAGAGCAAATGTACCAATATTATGACAATATTACGTAATCGTTTGGCTCTATGGATGCGTTACGAGAATCAATTGGAGCTTGTACACAATTCTGTGCAAGAAACGGATTTCATGATGGAACTTTTGAAAGTACATGGACAAGTTGACTATGAGCGACTACGAAAGGCCACTGAACGTCTAGAGGTGAGTTCTAATTATTTTGATTTTATTATACATATTTTTATAAAACAATTACATGTTTTCTCTAAATCCGAGTGTTTAGTAAAGTATTTTTTTTTTTAATTTAGTTGAACTATTTCATAGTTTTTAATCAGTACATTATTTATTCAAGTTAAATTTTATCTCTAGATCATTTTTTTACTAAATGGAACAATGACATGTAACCCAGAAGGCTATAAACAAGATCTTGTTAGCCAAAAGACCTGCCTTAGCCTTCTTTGAGGCACGAATCGATTCTGATGGATCCATTTTTCGTCCATATCGGCAAACCGTTGCAAAAAAAACTCGTTCCGATTGCAAATAGTGTTTTCTTATTTCCAAATATTGCAGCAAAACGTGAAGTACCTATACCTCACATTAGTCTAGCTATAGATAACAGTTAACGGTAGCAGTCTTTTGAGAGCTGGAAAATACCCCAAGTCAAGTCAATTAATTATCAAAATGCCTTCGTATTTTTCAATATTACACTCTTTCCTGCCCCAAAAAAAACTCTACTTATAATACTTTATTATGTGTAGGCCAGCTGTCAAAAATTTAAAATTATTTTTTTTTTTAACTTTAAAGGCCAATAAGTGCTAAAAAAGTATGATCATATGTGGATTATAAATGTATGTGTGTGACCGAATTTTTGACAGGTCTGTACGATTCGATATTTTTTGTACAAAATTCATAAAATATTTTTTTCCATGCGATCACAGTTGCAAAGTTTTTTTTTGTATGATAGTGTGGCGCCTACAACGCCATTTTGAAACGTTTAAGTAAGACGGAATTCTGTCAGATTTTTAGTGATTGACGACGCGTACGATTGTGTAGAATAGTGATTCCTGGTTGTAACCAAAAACAAAGTACCTGTTGTTTTTTGTATTGTTGTAATTCTTGTCGCAGCGTTGCCACCTTATATAAACCCGCCGATCTGGCGTAAGCAACCCGTATTACACTGGTTGCTTACGCCAGATCTTCAGGAATCCTTTTCGAAAAGCCAAAAATACTCAAAAAGTTATAAAATTCTTAACACATAATGAGAATTATATTAAATGAAGCATATTAAAAAGATTTAAACGTTTTTACAAAACACCTACTACTACAATACTAACGAGTGATTTTTTAAGAGCTTGAGAACTTTTTTTTAAAAAAAAACGCATAAAATTTGCAAAATCTCATCGGTTCTTTATTTGAAACGTTAGATTGGTCCATGACATTTACTTTTTGAAGATAATTTCATTTAAATGTTGACCGCGGCTGCGTCTTAGGTGGTCCATTCGGAAAGTCCAATTTTGGGCAACTTTTTCGAGCATTTCGGCCGGAATAGCCCGAATTTCTTCGGAAATGTTGTCTTCCAAAGCTGGAATAGTTGCTGGCTTATTTCTGTAGACTTTAGACTTGACGTAGCCCCACAAAAAATAGTCTAAAGGCGTCAAATCGCATGATCTTGGTGGCCAAAATGGCCATAGAATCGCGAGCTGTGTGGCATGTAGCGCCATCTTGTTGAAACCACATGTCAACCAAGTTCAGTTGTTCCATTTTTGGCAACAAAAAGTTTGTTAGCATCGAACGATAGCGATCGCCATTCACCGTAACGTTGCGTCCAACAGCATCTTTGAAAAAATACGGTCCAATGATTCCACCAGCGTACAAACCACACCAAACAGTGCATTTTTCGGGATGCATGGGCAGTTCTTGAACGGCTTCTGGTTGCTCTTCACTCCAAATGCGGCAATTTTGCTTATTTACGTAGCCATTCAACCAGAAATGAGCCTCATCGCTGAACAAAATTTGTCACATTTGAACATTTCGAACCGAACACTGATTTTGGTAATAAAATTCAATGATTTGCAAGCGTTGCTCGTTAGTAAGTCTATTCATGATGAAATGTCAAAGCATACTGAGCATCTTTCTCTTTGGCACCATGTCTGAAATCTCACGTGATCTGTCAAATACTAATGCATGAAAATCCTAACCTCAAAAAAATCACCCTTTACTACCACTGTCCTTCTACAAAACCACTTTGTTTACTTTTGTGATAACAATTTATCTTTTTTGAATACCTGTGACAAAATAACATTTTTTGGCAAAGCAGAAGGACAAAAATTTGGTGGTTTTCATTACCAATTGATTTTGTCTACCTGATTCATATTTTTGTAAAAAAGTATGTTACAGTGGGTCACTGGTTATTTCAGGCAGTGTATATATTTTTTTTTATAAAGTATACACACATACCACCACAATTTTCTTCTATAAGATTTTACATGCGTTTTTCTCTTTACGCACACGCGCGCTATTTTGCGAATCACTAGGCTTTATAACAGCAAAAAAAAGAGGAATTAAAAAATTAAACGGTATAACCTAAAGTGAAAAGGTCCTAGTTCAATGAAAAAACTGTTGTATCTGTTGTAAATAAATATATTAAAACAACGATACTGCGATTTGTATATAATGAATGTAGTACATGATATTAAAGTACTCTATGAGCAAAAAAAACAAAGCTCATAAGATGTTCATTATAATATTTCATTGAATTCATATTTGTTCATTGCACACAAGTAACTATGAGTAGACAATAATAAAAACCGAAGATCAATCGAGCTATAGCGATGAGCTTGCAGAGTTTTCATAAGCAAGTTTGAATACGTATGAGTAAATGTTGAACATAATAACAATGAACTTGGGCGAATTCAAGCAGTTTAATGCTTTGAGTAAAACGCGAAAACATTTTTCTTTTCTTATCCAAAAATTCTACACAACTACTAAACAAAAGACACTGAGTATTTCGGCCTTGATAGACCGATTGGTAGCGTGCTAGTCTATCAGTCTGGGGGTTGCGGGTTCGATTCCTGCCAAGACTCTGGGTGTTTTCTGCAGACAAGCAAAAAGCTTCGCAGATTGTGTTGTCTTAAAAAAAAACATGTGATGAGTAAACACGGCGCTTACTAGTATAGAAAGTTCTTTTATGAACAGAGGTTTGCTCTCTAATAGTATGGTATGAATTCGTACTTCAGGACCATAAATTTTTATGCAGCCTGCTACAGACAGCATGACTCTGGCATCGCCATGATTTACCGCTTTCTTTAAATTATTTTGTAAAGCTCGATTTTCTATTCCCGCAACACAAGCGACATGCTATCTGTCATCGGCCGAGCTACCTGTATACCCTGGGAATTCGAGTTTTTGCGTATTATTCGGGAATAAAAATCATATTGACGTACGACAAAAGGCGTACATCGCCTTTTAACTTGGAAAGCCAGCTACAGCATTTATTTTTTAAATTATATAATAATTGTCTATCTGTGAATTTAGCTTGTAGCATGATAACCCGTTATGCCTAAAACGGGTTTTCCATCTTGGTCAGTTAAAAATTACGAAAATGCGTACTTTATCTACCTGCTGTGATAACAGAATAGTTATATTACTTTGGTTTTCGTATGGCCCTTCTGTGTGGGGTTATCCAATAATATTGTCGTATTGTCTAATAAATCCCATGTCAAGTAATAAAATCAGGCAAAAATAAAATTCAAAGCAAAGTACTTTAATAGAAGGTATCGCCCTTATAAGTCGCGAGATAAAACAGTAATAGCTTCTTTTGGTTTCATTTAATTTTTTTTAAAGTAAATTTTTGAAACAAATAAAGTTGTTTCATTGAACGAGGTTTGTTTTACTTTAAGATGGAATAGTTTCTTTGTTATCATATACCCACTTAACCCAGGCTTTTGTTTACGTTATTGCCTTCGACGACAATCAAATGTGAATCGAAAATGACTCACATGTCTTTCAGTTTAGTTTAATAAACTTTCGATTTCGAAGGATTGCTAATGATATTAGAAATTAAATTTTGGCAATATAAATTAACGATATCTTTTCGAATGTTTATTGTTCGGAACATTTCGTAAATATTTCATGTAAGTGAATATTTGTTATATTTAGTATATTATCGATAATTAATCGAATATTTTATTTCGAAAATTCTTCACTGTAGCGAACTTTTATTTTTTTTTTCGAATGTCAGGTCAAGTGGGATAAAGTCCTTGAGTGGTAAATAGGCTTTGCATAAAATAAACTGTGAACGAGCTACTCTAGGTGATAAGAAAACAAGTATTTTAAACAGCAGCAAATAAATTAGGACTATTGAAAATATGCCACAACTCATGAAGATTTTAAAAACAAAAGAAGTGTCTAGTAAAAGTAATTAAGAAAGGCACTAACAATAAGTCAGTTTATTACATTTGAAAAGCATATCAATAAAAGTAATAGAAAAACAAAGCGAAAACACACATTAGTCGGTGTTAGTGCGGCTAGATAGGTAGACAAATATACATAGATACTTTTGGGTGAGACTAGTCGCCAGACATAATGTCACACTTTTTAAAAACAAAACATATGAATGCATACATGTAAGATGTTATTGTTGTAAATGGCTAGCGTGCCAACTATGGTCATTGAATACCTGCCATAACAATTTAGGATTAATTTGAGAAATGAAGCAATAGTTTTTTCGCTAAGGTGGTAAAAGGTACGCACCCAGCGTTTTGTGTTTATTATACGAGTGGTAAATTGGTTAACAATTATTAATAATTACTGCTAAGTAAATGTTAAACTAAACACTTTTTATGTTAAACAACAGCATACAACAAATAGTCTAGTCATACAAATTTCTCTTGTTTATTAAGAGAGTTTCACTGATAACGGTACTAAATAACAACAATATAAATAATGAAATCACTAAAAGAGAGCACACAAATTAAAAATTTAATTGTCTCAACTATGAACGAACTGAAAAGGCTTTAGTAAATTAAAAACTATTAATAAAAACAGACGTGTGTGTGAAGAGCGGAAGGAAGTAGTCAGTGAAAAAAAAAAACGAAAGTAAAAAAGTTTAAATGTTAAAAGATTTATTTTACTAAGTACTCTCATGTCGAAAATAAAAAATAAATTTTTATTTTAAATTATAAATAATTTAAAAAATAATAATAATAATAAAAAATCTAAAATTTCTAAAGGGACTCGCTGGTGATTTACAAAATCGCGAGACTTTGTTAGACGATTTGCAGACCTCTGCCAAACCACTAATCGAAACTTGTGACTTACAAATTGTTGAACAAATTGAATCGGCTGTACAAGAAGCTGTCGTGGCCTGGAATGATACCTCAGACAATTTGCAAACGTTGTGTACACGTTATCAACGTGCTGTAGAACTTTGGCACAAATATCGTAACGCATCGGCTCAAGTGAAAAACTATATTGAACAACAAATGGATACAGTTAAGACCTTCAACAAGCCCTTGGATTCTTTGCAACATGCTAAGGTAAGTGCCGTAATAAGCTTAACATGTTTATTTAAAAAAAATTATAGCAAAACAATTTATAGCAAACTTTTTTTCCTTTCTTATCACCATTAAACCACAACACAAAAAAAACTTTAAAACTCTTTTTCCTTTTGTTTATAAAAAGCTTATCATCATGACTTAGGTCTACATGTTACATTAAGACATGTGTTGTACATAATCGTACATATTAAGTTCATAAGTCCATATGTTTAAGGATGATTACTTACATATATACATTTTTGTGGTTCCATGATAATATACTTACTTACACTCGAAGCTTTTATCATGCAGCAAATGTTTCTTAAAAGAATTAAAAGCCGGAAGCCGGGTTTAAGATAAAAAAAAAATATATTTTTGAACTTTAAAATCTAAAAAAGGCGATTTTTCCTATATCGCGTTTAGATCTGTACTTACACTTTCGATCATACGATTAAAACCACTTAAATTTATGATTTTGATAGGCCCCATATCTTTTTAAGTTTTACTATCAACAGATGACTTTTTCTTAAGATTACAAAAATAACAACAACTGATTTAGTGAAAAAGGGAATATAAGATTCGGCACAGTCGCTTACAGATAGCACTTGATATTTCCTAAAATTATTCAATTTTATTTCGGTTTTTAATTACACAGTGCAACAAAAAAAATTCTAGAAAATACTTGTCAGAATAGATTAGATTCTACTGCCAAAGAGTAGTAAAACCTATACTCGTTTCGGCGAATTTGAGGTCCAATTTTTATTTATTAGGACTCAGTGGGTCCTTCAAAAAAGTTGTCATTAGTTCTTGTAGAAAGTGCTGTTAATTGGCTATTTAGGTTGCCCTTAATACGTATAGATTGTATTGACATGTTCAGAAAAGTTGTTCAGTTATACCGCGAAAACTCAATTTCGACTCCTGTCAGCTTGCGTCACATATTTTGTTAGTGAAAATAAAAGACTTACTGTAAGTTTTGCTAAAAAAGGTAAAAAATTATATTTTTTTTTTCAAAAAAGTGCAGGAATAAATTATTTTTTGGCATAAAATAATTTTTGAATTTATTCAACAAATTCTTGGCTACTACAAAGTTAGACGCTATCACCTAGTATGAATGAGAAGATATAGGACAAATACTGATGAAACCTTTTTGGAAGGGTTCATTGATTTTAACAATCTTTCGAGCCCCATAAATAAACATCCAATAATTTCGCCAAACCGAGTAAAGGGTTTTACTACCCTTTGGTAGAGGAATCGAACCAAATCAATGAATTTTTTTCACTGTTGCACTGTGTAATTAATATCGTTTAGAAAAGAAAGAACAACAAATCTAAACAAGAAAAGTCTTGCAAGTAAATACAATTTAAGCATATAAATATGTATGTATAGAACCATATATGTATGTATGTATATGAAGGAAAGCTATTTAAATGTCACATAGCCAAGAAAAATATGTCATTTATATTAAAGCAATAATAACGTCGGTCGCCTATAAGATCCTAAATAAAAAAAAACATGTTCTAAATGTTTTTCTTTTTGTGTTTTAATTGAACATTTACAATTGTCAAACTTGTAATAGGCAAATGCATTATTAAACATTAGTGCAAAAGTAGTGACCAATAAAAATAAATAGTAAGTAATTTATTAAGCTATTGCAACTTTGTTTCATCCTGCATAAGTTTTTAAATGGTAAATCATAAATTAAAATTAATAAAAAAAACACTTAAGAGTGCTATATTCGGCCGTGTCGAATCTTATTTAAATACCCTTCACTATTGTAATATGTTTTGCAATTTTAAAACATTATACCTTTAGTTTTTACTTTTATGATTTTCAACTGGTTGAGGGTGCAGTAGCTCAAGTCGTTAGCACATTGACTACCCAGCCGTGGCAACATCCAATACTTTGATATGTTTTAATTATATTCTCAGTAGTACATATCACAGCGACCACCTTCGCCGCCCTTGGCACTAAATCGTCGGCAAATTAAAATTAATAAAATTCAAATTAATTCGCCTACATAATACCAGAGGCGCTGCATCACTGTTAAAAAAAATAATTAATATTATGCTAATTAACCATAACATTTTATAATGAAAATGCAATTTATTTGTTGGGGCAAAAGCTCCTTCCTATAGGTATTTCACTGGTTGCTTAGGCCAGTTCTTCAGGAAACCTTTTTCCTAATAGAAAAGTCAAAAAACCTCTTATAAAAAGAAAATCTAAAAACATAGTGAGAATTATATTGATAGAAGCATATTACAAAGTATTAAAAGCTTTAACAAAACGGCAACAAATAAACTACGTTTTTATTTTCTTATTACACTTATTGCAGTGATGCCGAAAGTGAAACTACTTTAACTGTAACCATCTGTCTTATCTACACCTATCCCTTTCCAAATGAAGTAACACGATTAGTATAGGCCTAAGTGTTATTTCACTTAAAAAAAGAAGATTAAAAAAAGCCAAACGAAATACAATGCAAAAAAACAAAAATTTAAAAAATCTTAAGCAAAATCTTGTCTTTTGTTGACCTTCTCGTCATCAATTTTACTGCATGTCAATAGCAAAATTCTCGAAATTATGTATATCTCATTGGTATACTGAGAATTTCCGTAAGTTATCTGAGGTTCTGGGAAGTGACATTAAAACTTTAATATGAACATACGGACATTGCTAAATTGACTTTTCTATATAACGAGTGATTTTTTAAGAGCTTGAGAACTTTTTTTTTTTAAAAAACGCATAAAATTTGCAAAATCTCATCGGTTCTTTATTTGAAACGTTAGATTGGTCCATGACATTTACTTTTTGAAGATAATTTCATTTAAATGTTGACCGCGGCTGCGTCTTAGGTGGTCCATTCGGAAATTTTGGGCAACTTTTTCGAGCATTTCGGCCGGAATAGCCCGAATTTCTTCGGAAATGTTGTCTTCCAAAGCTGGAATAGTTGCTGGCTTATTTCTGTAGACTTTAGACTTGACGTAGCCCCACAAAAAATAGTCTAAAGGCGTCAAATCGCATGATCTTGGTGGTCAACTTACCGGTCCATTTCTTGAGATGAATTGTTCTCCGAAGTTTTCCCTCAAAATGGCCATAGAATCGCGAGCTGTGTGGCATGTAGCGCCATCTTGTTGAAACCACATGTCAACCAAGTTCAGTTGTTCCATTTTTGGCAACAAAAAGTTTGTTAGCATCGAACGATAGCGATCGCCATTCACCGTAACGTTGCGTCCAACAGCATCTTTGAAAAAATACGGTCCAATGATTGCACCAGCGTACAAACCACACCAAACAGTGCATTTTTCGGGATGCATGGGCAGTTCTTGAACGGCTTCTGGTTGCTCTTCACTCCAAATGCGGCAATTTTGCTTATTTACGTAGCCATTCAACCAGAAATGAGCCTCATCGCTGAACAAAATTTGTCACATTTGAACATTTCGAACCGAACACTGATTTTGGTAATAAAATTCAATGATTTGCAAGCGTTGCTCGTTAGTAAGTCTATTCATGATGAAATGTCAAAGCATACTGAGCATCTTTCTCTTTGGCACCATGTCTGAAATCTCACGTGATCTGTCAAATACTAATGCATGAAAATCCTAACCTCAAAAAAATCACCCATTATAAGGATCCAGAATATATATACTTTATGTATAACATTTTGTATCTCATATATATTTATTTATTTATTTTTTTTTTTGTTTACTGATTTTATCTCATTTTTAAAGTTTTAAATTAAATTTATTGAAAATTATTGAATTATTGAAATAGAGTTGCTGACATAAATATGACAGGTAGCATACAATCTACCTGTATAACACAGTTTAAGTAGGAAACCTAACGAAATAATTACCTGAACCCACTGCTATTTGTACTAAAAACATCTAATATTAACTAAGGATGTCGTCACATCCAAAGCGGATGTCGTCAACCGTACTGAAAATTCAGTGGCGACGGTTTTCACCACAACATTTCACTTACTGGCAGAACAAATCCAATTATTTTAAACCAAATGTTTTTTTATATTTTTACCTTAAATATTAAGGTGTAAAAAATATGACTAATGCCACCTAAATACCTGAGTAAAAGTAACAAAAGCAGAATCGAGTTTTAAAAATTCTCTAAATTATAGCTAAAACATCTGGAGTGGCTGGCCTGCACTCAACTTTACCATACCCAATGGAGACATATGGTTTTATGTATATATTACATAAAGAATATAAGTTTAAAGTATATTCGAATCGAAAAATTAATTACTTTCGGTTTGGGGTGTTAAATAAATTACCCCTTGCCCCTTCCCGATTATGCCCAAAATTTATACAGCTCTTCAACTACATAAATCAAAGGCACATGCTGAATTTAATTTTTATATGTATTTATGTCATACGGTATGACCTGTTGAGCGTTTACAAAATTTGGGAGTAAGTAAACTACCCCTTGCCCCTTCCCGATTATGCCCAAAATTTACACAACTCTTCATCTCCATATACCATAAGGCACATACTAAATTTCGTTTTAATATGACTTGGTATGACTTGTAGAGCGCTCACAAAATTTGGGGTTAAGTAAACTACCTCTTGCCCCCTCCCGATTTTTCCCAAAAACTATAAAGCTCTTTATCTCCATATACCGAAGGCACATACGAAATTTTATTTTGATATGTCAAACGGTATAACCTGTACAAACTCCACAAAAATAGTGGTATACACCCTCAGACATCATCGCGAAAATAGCCAAAATGGATTAAGGAGACCTCAAAACGTAAAAATCCGTCGAAATCCCGACCTCGATTTTTTTTTACGATTACTATACTTTACTTTATAATTACTACGTGTAGTAAAGTAAAAACAACTTTATTATATTTATAGTTAAAAATATATTTTATTATAAGCCGGCTGCCGTTAGTCAGCTTCGCACGATTATGAGCCGCTGCAGATTTCTTTTAGCTCGGTCTCTACTATCGACTTTTTAAGACGGCTTGTTTTTGTGGTTGTCATTCACAAAAATAATAAAAATTACTCTTTAATGTCAAAAACCATTCAACTTATTTCAGAATCTGATTACGAAGAAATAAATTTTTGATCGTAACGTCATTTGAAACAGAGTAAATATCTACTCTATTCAAGTGTCCTAAAAATGGTTGTTGAAATAGTGCATTTAATTCCAGTGCCATCGATATCATTTCGATTTATTTACTAATATTCTAAGGCATTTCACTTTATTGCTTCACCTAGCCTTACGTGTTGCAAGCCTTTTTAACGAACTGATTTGATTATTCACTTCGTTCGTAGTGATTAATAACAAAAATTCTAACATTCATAAAATAGTTGACTACGTTCATGAATGAGACGTGAAAGTGTAAAAAAGTAAATGCATGTCCATAAAACTATGAAAAAAAAATCGATAATTTAATTAAATATTATTGGAATTGTGGATATGAGAAGCAGCTGCTGAAGACATTTAAAATTCAGTACGAAAACAAACACTGAAGTTGTTTTCCGCTTTTTGTTTTTGTTCAATTAAATAAAAAAGGCAAAACAAAATTAAATTTAGTGACAAAAATACTCTGCCAAAAAATTCCTCTTAAAATATAGAACTTTCACTTTTAACAAATTATTTTTAGTAATGTGAACTAAATTCCTTGCAGTAGTACTACGAGTTTTCTTAAAAAAAAAAGTTAAAATTAGCTTTTACTTTTAAATGGCACTAGTAGCAGTACGATGCGATTTCTATTTTAGATAAATTAATTTAGTTTTTAATTTTCTTTTTTTTTTTTCTTCTTTTCCATACAGACTTGCCAAAATAATTTAAATACCCAGGATGACAAACTTATGGAACTGCGAGCTATTGTGACGAAAATTGCCGCTGACATCGGTTTAGATGCGTCCAGTTTCATGCAAGGGGAACTAGAGGAGCTGGGTCAACGTTTGGAAAATTGTAAAGAGACTATAACCACATTAGCCCATGTAGCAGAGGTACAAGAACGTGAACGCAAAGAAATCGAACAGAATTGCACAGAAGCCAAGGAATACTTTAACAATGTTCGTGAGGTAAGTTTAATATAAACAAAAAACAATAAAACAAATTGTTGCTAATTATTTTTAATTGTTGGATATAGTTTATGTAGAAAGTTAAAAAAAAAGTGAAAACTTTGTTAGCTAACGTGTATGGTACATACATACATATAAATGTACATATGTATACATATATGTTTGTATATGTAATTAGCTAAATAAAGCTTGATGCACTTGCAATTAAAATTTCTAGTTAATTTAAATTATGAAAAACAAAAACTAAACAAATTTTCCATATTGTTGTAGTTAGGAAATTCCTGTTATTATCGATTGTTAGAAAAACGTTTGAGTTTAAAAATCCTTGACAGACGACAGACAGCCTGTCAAGAGAGAAAAACAATTCAAACTCAACATATTCGAATTTATGTATGAGTCTAATAAACGTAAAATTAGCACAAATTAGTTCAACTTTGGCACACAAAAGTATTTACTATTAATTTGATAATGAAAAAATAAACTTGCCTACCAAGTGGAATGAAAAGTTGCTACCAGTAACTTTGAACAAAAACTTTTTTAATCGATTTTAGTCTTTTTTTCGAAATCTTCTAGGGATGTAAATAAATCACTTCTTACGTTATAAGAGTAGGGAATAACAACGTTCTAATACAACAAAAAATCTCTTTTGTATTTAAGTTTGAGACAATTAAGGATGATGCACAGTGGGAGATTTTTGCAAAAATGTGTAGAAACAAAGCCTTAGTTTCTTAACGCTAAGCCTGATTTGATTTAGAATTCATATGACTTTAAAAAAAAAGTGTAGTGAAACTCAAATTATGGATTTAAATCTTATGGTTCCTAGGAAGGTGGCGTTACATTGCCTCAAGGCAGTCACCTCTGGTATATAAAAAAATTATATCGATACGAACTTTCTATGTTTTAGATGATTTCAAAAAATTGTATATTTTTTATATCATTTTATAGCGATTTCATATCAATTTTATGTTGATTTATATCGATTTATATCATTTTTATATCGATTTGTATCGATTTTATATTAATTTCATATCGAATTCATATTAATTTATTTATCATAAATTACGTTAAATTCAACAAAAAACATTGCTACTCATACACCCATGTTCTGTAAACCGAATTCGAGTAAATTTTTCGATTTGAAAATAAATTTCCTTTCTTGGTGTTCTGAAAATCGAAATCAAATCATTTTACTCGTTTTCGAGTTTCGAGTTTGTGAATCTTGTCGAAAGTAAATCAAGTAGAATTTTAATAGGATTCATTAATTATTTCTTTATTCAATATCTCACTTTCTCTTAAGGTCGGTTTAGACTGTAAGACTTTACGTACTTTAATTCCAAAGGAAATTATATTAAAATTCTTACGCGTTTAAGAATAATTATCATATGACTGATTTTTTTTTTTCATTTACACCATTACACAGTGCGCAGAATCAAAATATTTTGGAAATAGTTCAGCCACATAATTCAGAGCCATAATTCAGGGCAGAGGAGTATCTCAGCTTAAGTTTTAAAGCTAGGCATCATTCACTTATCAGAGATGGCACTATGTGGCTTCAAAGTTCGAAACCTCTCACCTTCAAATATTTAGGGCTTGGCTTTTTTTCATATTTTGTTCGATTTTTAAAACTGTTTAAAGATCTAGTTAATACCTACGAAATGTTGATTTTATCTGTAAACTAAGTTTTAAAATCAGCGAATTAAAGGTAAATTAAAATAACATTTTTGAGTTTTTGGATAGCCTGGTCCAGTTTTTTCAAAATTTAAATTTTTAAAAATCGAACAAAATTTGAAGAAATGCGCCAAGCCCAACTTTGAGGCCACATAGCGCTTCCCTTAGAAAGTGAACGATGCCCCGCTTTAAAACTTAAACTCAGCTCCTTCTCAATGGCTGGATTATTTCCAAAATAATGTGCATTGGTGTAAAATAAAACGCAGTAAAATGAAAGCAGTTGTTTTGGGTTTTTTTTTCCTGACAATTGTATCAGTGATGCCAGCTGAGCTCCTTTTGCGCTATATCTAGTTGTTTTTGGGTAATTTTGACAGAACTTACCTTTGAAACGTTGTAATCGCTTAAAAAAATACATCTCTGATCTGATGAGGTGTGATGGTTTTTTGGAAAAATTTCAAAAAATAAAGAGAGCCTGTAAATTTTTATCCGTATTTTCTCGCATTGTGATATTTGATCTGAAGGTAAAATATATAAACAGTTGCTTGTGCTTTGCACTCTCTTTTAACGTGAGGTTAGGTCAGGAACTTTCTAAAACGTGTAAATACTTGTTGTGTGTTTTATATAAACATTTGACGTCAGTCGATAAGTATTTACTTTATTTAAATACAAATGACCTGACCAATGAGGAACTACTTCTTCTATTTACTTATTTCTAACACACACACACGAATAAATACGACTTAAAATGTTAAAGACTTATAGGGTTTCGATGAAAACAACTGTGAACAAATTGTAGCAGATGTGCGGGAGTACGAGTAAAGTATAGAACTTAACTTTGTGAGCCACTAGCAATAATACTCGTATTGATTGAAGTTGAAATTGTATATGAGGTCATTGCAACAACCAAAGTTGGAATATTTGTTTGTTTATTTGAAAAGAACAGGAAATACTTTTTGTAGTCATTAGTTTTTAACACATAAAGCTGAATTAATATTGTATTGTACGTAGTGGAGGTTTATAAATAGAAAATATGTGTGAAATTAATAAAATATTTATTTGTTGATTGAAAATTAAATAATAAATTATATTTTTATTTTAGAACATTGCTCAGGAATCACGCTCACCCAAGGAGTGTGAAGAACAGTTGTCGGTTTTAAGAAATCATTTACAAACGCTGGCTAACACTGAAGAACAATTAAAACAGTTAAGGGAACGTGACATTGAAACCGCTTCAAACCGGTTCGAACAACAACCGCGAGATGAGACTTCGATTATTGAAGTTTTGGAATTGTGGCAAAAGATCTTCCAAGATACGTTCCATGAATACCATCGTCTGTCGGCGCGTTTGGTTCGAACACAAAACAGTACCGAAGCTTTCCGACTGTGGCGTCAATATTTGCAACATGTACACTCATTCCTCTCCAGTGCCATACCCGAAGATTACACAGCCCTAAAAGAACAACAGCATTTGTGTGAGATACATGAGAATCTTATGGTATCACAGCAAAATGTTTTGGCTACTCATACGGAAAATGAACAGCAAGCGGAACCGGAAGTTAGTGAACAGTTCAAACAACTAACAAACATGCACAACGAAACACTCTCGCGTATTACACAACGCAACAGTGAGTTAGAGAGACGTATTAACATTTGGCGCACCTATAGACAAGATTTAACAATCCTTTTGGAATGGTTAAAGGAACGTGAGAAAGATCGTAATGCTTTGCAATTGAGATATATACATTTGAAACGATTGCCAAGATTACGTCAGCGATTGGATGATCTCATTAGTTTGGTGCCTGTGGGTGAACAGATGGCAACAAAATTGAAGGTTCAACAACAAGAATTAATTGAGTTCTGTGATGATGCCTTAGCGACATCAGTCCGCATGGAACAAGCTAGCGTAGTGCAGCGTGTAACAAATCTTAAGGCAGCTTTGGAAACCTGGTCAAGCTTCTTAAATAAGATTAAAGATTTGGAACAAAGTTATGAGCAGCAATTAACAGAGGTGCAAAAGGATTTAATCATAGCCCAACAATTAGTTACAAAGACTGAGGAGTCTCTACCCACCAGCGCCGACTCAATACAGGAATGTTTAAGCCTCTTAAGAGCCCAAAGAGTGCAATTATCCAAACATACGCCAACTCTGGACAACCTAAACGTATTGCAGGAGGAGTTGAAAGAATGCATTAGTCCCTATGACATGAAATCTATAAGACAAACAATTTGGATTTTATGGCAGCAACATGCTGACTTGGACTATGAACTTTCCACTCTTATAAATAAAATAGAGGAAAGACTTATGCTAGTGGCGAACTTTAACAGTCGCTATGAGAGATTGTCCAATTGGTTGGATAAATTGGAGGAGCGCTTGGAAAGGACTTCCGATATTTCAGCCATTGCAAACCCCGAAGAATTTGCCAAACAATTAGAAAAACAAATAAATACTGAACTTACTCTCAGGGAACGTGACCGTGAATGGTTGCTTTCTTCTGCCCGCGAAATAATGGACTTGTATGCCGACAACAGTCAGCATAGCGAATCTGTAAGATCAGAGGTTCAAGAAAAATCCGACATGTTAATTGATAGATGGGATCGCGTACGTTATTTGTGCAAACAACGCACAAATAAGATCAATGATTTGAAAATGACTTTGCAGAGACTAGAAGAACGTATTGCTTTGCTAAGATCCTGGATGTTTGAAGTGGAATCTGAATTAGGAAAGCCATTAACATTCGATTCCTATACCCCGCCTGTTATAGAAGCCAAACTAAAGGAACACGAGAAAGTACAAAGGTCTATAGAACAAAAGAGCAGCAATGTAGGTGAAGTTTTGAATCTGGTTGAAATGTTGCTTAATGATGCCGACGCTTGGCGCAGCCATTTGAATACAGCCAATTTGGCTTTGGCGGCCCAAAATCTTGAGCAAAGATGGAAGCATGTGTGCAGCCAATCGGCTGAAAGAAAACAACGCATAGTGATGGTTTGGAATATGCTACAGCAATTAA
Organism: Phasia obesa; assembly: GCA_949628195.1. Taxonomy (NCBI): domain Eukaryota; kingdom Metazoa; phylum Arthropoda; class Insecta; order Diptera; family Tachinidae; genus Phasia; species Phasia obesa. Next base: position 12,020,218 of record OX451216.1, read on the forward strand.
TAAAAATGACCACCGAAAATAAGAATTGGATGCAAACCCAAGAAGTGGAAATTTCGAATTTGGAAAAGGATCTTGATAAATTGTCTCAAGATCAAGTGCAGGAGAGACAACAGCTGGTAGAGCAAAAGCTTAATCATTTGGAAAGTCAACAAGCCAACCTTAATCTTTTAGGACAGACATATGCGAAACTAACATCCAGTTCTGGTGTAGATCCAGAAAATATACAAAAACTTACATTGCCCACGAAAGTTATGCTAAGCAAATGGCGTAAATTCCAACCCAGATGTCATGCTATCACAGATGCAATACACAAGGAGTTGGCTTTCTATAGAAACTTTAAGAAGGCTCAAGATGATGCTGTAAATTCGCTCAAACTGATCGAAACAGATGTGAATAAGTTAAGCGAAAGCTCTTCTAAATCCGAATCTGCTGGCGAAACAAAAGCAGCTCTTAAGCGCATTGAAAGTCTGGAGAACAAACTTCAAAAAGCCGAGCAACAAGTACAAGCTGTAGAAAAAATAGCCAACGAGGCTAAAGGCGAGTTGACAAAGCAAGAATATCTCAATACTGTTTCAATCTTAATTAATCAACTTACTACACTTTGGCGGCAAGTACAAACACGCATTACTATAACAAAAACCGAGTGGTTAACAAAAGCAGCTGCATTAGGTCAAGCAGCAGGCGAAGCTGTCTTAACCGCTACCAAGATAGGAGAGTCAGAAGCGGGCGTTCAAGTTGATACTTTATCCAAACGCAAATTACGCAAAGCTCCCATGGTACGAGAAACTTCTATAACCGCTAAAGATGCTTATATAATGGAATTAGAAACTGCAATAACAGAATGCCAGAGTAACTTGAATGATTTGCAAAAGACCATTTGTGATCGGACACGTAAACCCGGTCCACAAAAAATGTCCAAACTGCTGGGCAATGCACAGTCGTCGACAGAGCTGGTCAAACATTTAAGCCAAATGCTTTTAAGTGAATGTAATGCAACCAATAAGGATGCTCAAACGGACACCGTGGCAGAGCTAGTGCTGCGCTTCGATACTTTGCAATCGCAATGGAAGGCGCGTCAGCAACACGATCAAAATGCAAGGTAATTTAACATTAAGTTTTTGCTTTTTATTTTCTTTTTCAATTAAAGGTGTGGGATACTAACTTTTAATTTTGCTTTCTTCTTATTTAATTTTATTTAAAAATATCATAACATCAAACAAAAAAATTAACATTTGTTCTGTTACACAAATGTTGCATATACCTACCATACACACATACACGCTTTATATGGCCTTTTAGCAACTTACCCATTGCTTCCAAGTATAAATGTACACAGTAAGTTTAATTAAAATGCACTTTACTAAAAAAATATTTTAAGAGTAACAAAAAATCATGATAAAATATTTGCAAAGTTGAAAATTTTACATCTTCTCCTGACATTCTATCAATTTTGGTGGAGTGTTGTAGGGACAAATTTATCTGGTTTCTAGTACAAAACTGGAAATTAATGTGGGACTAAATTCTATTATTTAAACTTAAATGATAATCACTGAGATTCTTTATATAAGCGAGTGATTTTTAAGAGAAGGGTCGTGAAGTTTTCAACTTATTGTTCATTTAACTTTCCATTAGTGCCAAAAAATTTAAGTATTTGTTAATGTTAAGTCCACTCTTCTCAGCGATTATTACAACGGGTGTCGAAAAATTTACTCAAGATGTGAATTAAAAAAAAAAAATCAGGTTCTTTAGCTTATTTTTTTTTTTTCAATAATAATTCATACTTCCTTGTCCTTATTTGCCAAACTATATTGCGAATGTATCCAAATTTTTTTGATTCAGAACTACTACTGTCTTGTTGAGGTCTCTTTCGACCCCCTTTGTTCCTCAATGATTTGTGGTATCCGATTGGAAATTGACGATTACGTTACTGTCCATTTAATAGGTGTCTGCCCGCGTTCCAAAGCCTTTTTGTTAGCCTATTTCCAGGCATAGTCTGCAGGTATCGTCTTATCTCGATTTTCAACTTGGCCAGATAATACTGGACAGTCCGCGTCCCTGTCACTAACGTAGTTAACCATTTGTAGGCACTTAGATTATATCCAAGCGCTTATTGGTCTTCTTACCAACTTGTAGTGAACAATTCCAGTCTTTGGAGGGAATCGAACCCACAACCCCATACTGATAACCTAGCACACTACCTAGATACTAGAATACCGAGGCACCCTTGATGCAGAGCTAAGTTTTCTCCTTAAACGCATGAGCAAAGAATTAAACTAAAGAAAGCTCAAATTACTCGAAAGAAAGCCAATGGATAAATTCTGATCAGCGAAACGAGAGATTACTCGATTATAAAATGTCTAATGCTGAATTTGAATTGTATGACATGTAGCAATGTACTTACTGTTCAAAGCACGTGTCATCAATGTCATCCATTTAAGCCGAATGATGTCTTCGCACCAGTAATATGACCGGCGTAACATATAACCCCATCCTTTAATATCGCACCATTTCGTTTCAGTCCGATGTGCTGTTTGTTGCACTCGAACATGTGGCGGGAATTTAGATGGTATCTAATTCCTAAGAAGGGGGTATGAACATGGTCCTGCAAGCCATGTTCTAAAATTGCTACTTGTTGTGTCTGCAAGAAGATTGCAAGCCTGCTGAGAATACCTCGAGGACAGACAGACGCTAAGAGATTAAATTTTCCATATAATGACATCTCTTAAAGGTGTCCGGATTGACAGGACGGCGTTTCGAGGCATTCCGAGGCTGCACGATATTGCAGACCTATCGAGCTGTAATATAACCAGGATAAACTCATTAATCCGGGTTTCGGGATAATTTTGTACTAGACCAAGTAGATCTGAAGGAACCTTAAGGATCTACCTCTTCATCTTTCAGACGTCACAAAGGAACCACATGGACTCATGTGAGTCGGTTTTTATGTGGTTCATCGCATAGTATGACTTAGCACTAAAAAGTAGTCGCCAAGCTTTCAGCATTTTTTAAATATTGTTCAACAAAGTAAAGGCTTTGTATCGAGTATTTGATCCTTTTTTTGAGTAGTCAATACGCAAAAGTAGTTAATAGATGCTTTTAGGGTAGTGTTTTTAAAAATAAATTGAATTGAATATTTGACGACGACGGCGATAAATTTCGTTACTATTATTTAAACGGAAGTATTGAGTAGAAAATTAAACAAGTATTGAGTATAATCGAGTAATTGAAAGTAGTAGAAATCGCCAGCACTATAATGTACCTTTTTTTACTGCAAAAATCATAGCAAAACAAAATCTTGCGTAAATTTTGGGGCACCTTTTATAATACGATATGAAATATAAGTTTTACGATATAAATTTAAATCATATAAAGATGTTTTTTTGTATCAGTGGATCAATAACAGCCCAGGCCTTTTAAACTAATGACACATTATTCATAAACTTTGCACTTTTATATTAAGATTTTTTTTTTTTTAATATTATGAAAATATTAAAATCTTTTGTATTCTTTCACTTTCCACAGCGAGATCGGTCGACTGACATGTCCGCTCTGTACACAACGCAACTGGCAACAAATCGACAATGATCTTTGGCGTCTTGAACAGTGGTTACAATTTGCCGAAGGTACCCAAAAATCTCAAACCTCCCCACCTTCAAACATAGAATTACTCGAAGATGTGGTGCAGGATCATCGTGAATTCTTGCTCGATTTGGAAAGTCACAAATCCATAATCTCTTCACTAAATATAGTCGGCGATCATTTGGCCACACATACTTTGGATCACGAAAAGGCTAGACAGTTGAAAGCGCGTCTGGAACAAGACAATGAACGTTGGAATAATGTGTGCATTAATGCCACCAAATGGCAGGGTCAACTACAAACCGCTCTAATGGGCAACTCTGAATTCCATTCAATCATTGATGAACTATGTGCTTGGCTACAGCAAACAGAGGCGAATATTAAGGCCTCAGAACCTGTGGACCTAACTGAAGATCGAACAATCCTAAAGACAAAATTCGAAAAATTCAAAGATTTACGAGCTGAATTGGAACGTTGTGAGCCGAGAGTTGTTAGCTTGCAGGATGCTGCTGATCAACTTTTAAAAACTGTCGAGGTTTCTGAAGCTGAATCATCACGAACCTATGCAAGGTAAGTTGGCTCAAGGCCAAGGCCTAGGGGCGGCACGATTGAAATTTTCAACTGGGATTCAGCATTCAAAATTGTAAATGTAATTGTTGTTGTCGTCTTAAATTAATCAACTTGTGTGTAAAAAGTAGAAAGTAGTTGTTAACAAAGTAGTTGATCTCTATATATAATTTTTTTTGTAGTTTTGCAGTAGAAGGCGATGATTTCGAGAATTAATTATATTTTTCTTTTATTCTTATACTTTTAGCCATATTCTTCGTTTTCGTTTAATTAAAGCAAAATGTAATACGTGTGTATTTAATCTTTATTTTTCAAAAAATAAATAGACTCTTAAAATACCGTCCGTGTGGGGTATACATCTTTATATGCATTTGTTTTTATTTTTTTTTTTTTATTTTTAAAAAATTGTTGTTATGACATCCTTTGATCAATCAAACTTTGTATGTGAAGTGCTGTTTAAATATGTATTTTAAAGCGGAATATACACGATCAAAATGCTTAAATTCAAATTTATTATATTCTAGTGCCTATGTTCACATCAACAGTTTTGGGTTTTCCATTGTCATTGTCACTTACACTCTTATAAATATTTTTTTATTAATACCACCAAATTACTTTATGTATATGTATTTTGTTAGTGTATATAGTCCTTAAAAATACTATTTTTGATTTAAATGTTATTTTTTTTTAAATAATGTATTGCCTGTCATAATTTATATACTGACAGCAACTGCACTTCCTTACATACAATAGTTTGATTTTCTCTTTTTTCTTGCTGTTTCCGTTTAGACATGCCCCAACGTCTTTTTACAAAGCTATTGAATTTCTAGTTTTTTTACCTAAAACTTTTTTCTTAAATTTCATTAAATCTTATTCATTAAATCAAGTTTCAAAATCATATCATCGTTGTGTTAAAAAAAAAGAAATTTCACTTTTGTTTGGTTAATTTATTTTATATTATTTTATTATAATTTAAATTTGCTTTTCTTAAATTAATAATCCTTTTTAACATTCTCTTCCATTGGCCGTAAACAAATTTTAATCGTCATATAATTTCTTACTTTTTATGAATTCGAAAACCAAACTTTTATTCCAAATTGATTTTCAAAATTATGATTAATTTATAGTTGCTTTTTTATTACAAAAACAAAATAAAAACTTGTCTGTCTTGCGTTTTATTTTCCCTGCACATAAGAATCAAATTATTTTTTTTTTTTAATTTTTATTTGCAATTTTTTGTTTGAACTCGAAATTTTTTCGTCCGCCCATTCTAACCCTTCATTTACCTTAAAATACAACAGCTTGCCAACACAATCATTAATTTTAAGAACCCTTTCCAGGCTAACCGATCTACGTTTCCGCTTACAATCCCTAAGACGTCTATCCGGCATTTATATTGTAAAACTTGGCGCCGTTTTAGGTGTAGATAGCGATAATCTGGGAGTATCCCTTCATATGTTGTCAAATGAGGTAAGTCTTTTGAAAAATCTATTAGTAGCCCAAGAAAATTTATTAAATAAAATAATTTAATGCACCATTCGAATTTTAAATTTGTAATCTGAATGGTTCATTGAATAGCAAGCAGTTGAAAGCAATTTTTGTTGCATGCAATTTTTGCTGTTTGTTATTCTTTGAGCGCTGGTTACTACAAAATAATGCAGCATAGAATAGTCTAAGAATTCGTATCCGTTTAAGTTTCAAAAAAATACCTAAAAGGGAAATTGATATAAATGCTCAGCTTGCACTAGAAGTTTTGACTTTACTAAAAAAATTTATGAAAATTTTCACACCAAATATAGAAATACTTCAAGTAAACCTTTTTTTATTTTAATACGATCGTAAATTTTTAAGAAGAAATTAAAAATAAAAAGTACCTTTTGAAAAAGTAACTAAAAAAACTAAAAGATGGACTTCCTAAAAAATGATCGAAAAAATAAGTTTGCTTTAAATACGAGTAAAAAATTAATTGGTAAAGTTTTCTTCTGAAAAGTACAATAAATACACTTATTATAGATACATATTCAAATAGTACTTTCTTCAAAGCTCATTTTTCTGCAAGAATATTATATTCAATAAAACTGGAGTGGCCTACACTCAACTTTACCATACCCAATGGAAACAGATATTTTTATGGATATACATATTACATAAAGAATAAAAGTTCAAAGTATATTCGTATCGAAAAATTAATTATTTTCGGTTTTTGGTGTTAAGTAAACTACCCCTTGCCCCTTCCCGATTATGCCCAAAATTTATACAGCTCGTAACCTCCATAAACCCAAGGCACATACTGAATTTCATTTTGATATGTCATACGGTATGACCTGTAGACCGTTCACAAAATTTGGGGGTAAGGAAACTACCTTGCCCCTTCCCGATTGTGCCCAAAATTTATACAGCTCTTCATCTCCATAAACCATAGGCACATACTTAATTTCGTTTTATTATGGCATACGGTATAACCTGTACAAACTCCACAAAAATAGTAGCATACAAAAACAAACAAAACAAAATTTTAAAAAAATATTTCATGTACAGAAATAGTCCTGTTAATATTTTATTATATATACATATGTATATATAAATTTGAAAAAAAAAATTAAGTATTTCTAATGTGTAAACTCTTTCATAACGTACTGTAAATTTCGAAAAATGCTTAAATAATCTTTTCGAATATATCTTTTACATATGTACTATACAGTTGTATAAGGCTCATCTAACGAGTGTGCTGATAAGCTCATGTGCAATTGGTCATACTCGAACACAAACAAGCTTACTGAACACAAGTCTACTCATACCATACTATTAGTGAGCAAACCTCTGTTCGTATCATAAACGCAATGAGCTGACCGAGTAAAACGAACTTTCTATACTAGTCAGCGCTGCCGTGGTTACTCGTCTCGAACCGTGTTCGTCTTTCAATTAAAGCATACATTTGCTTGAATCCGCCCAAGTTCATTGTTATTATGTTCAACATTAACACATTCTTATTCAAACTTGCTTATGGAAACTCTGCAAGCTCATCGTATTTAGCTCTCTGGTCTTCGCCGTTTATTATTGTCTACTCAGCTTTACTCGTATGCCATGAATTCAATGAAATATAATGAGCATGCTATGAGCTTCGTTTTTTGTTCAGTGCTTTAATATGTGCTCTTTAAAAAAGGACCTTAAAATACATTAACAACAATTTTTTTCAAAGGAAACTGTAAAAAAGTACTTTTAAAAATTATAACTTTAAAAATAAAAATGTAAACTTTAGTTAATTTTTAGGAAATTTTTTATATGATTTTAAAATATCGGTGATTAACTGGAATAAATAAATAACCAAATAATCTTTGAAAAACCAAAAACTAAAGGTTTATTCCGTAACTAATTTTGCCGCGTTTTAAATTCCCACAGCATCTTCGAAAATCGAATTCAAGATTCTATTCTATGCGTAGTAGATTGAAAAAGAATTTGGATTTCCAAAAAATTTTATAATTTTGTATTTGTTTTTTGTTTTATTTTTAATTTCTATATTATTTTTTTATTTTTATTTTTTATTTTTAACAGCTTTTGGATCAATCTGTAACTTCATTACCTTCTTCCTCTTCTATGCAGGCAGCCGCACCACACACTGACAATGCAAAGTAAATATTTGTTGTCTATTGTAGTTGTAGTTAAATTTGTTGTTTGTTTTTATAAGTTTGGAAAAAAACAAGTTATAAATAATGCACGCTTTTTAAAACAAAAAAAATTTTAAGAAAATATTTTAAGAAAATATTTTTTTCGAATTCATTTAAAAAAAAATTGATGTAAACTTTTAGTTTTAATAATTTATTTATTTTTTTCCCGCAATTTAATTATTTAGCGGTCCCGATGGCGATGCTGCAGATGGCGATGTCATAAATACCACCGTACTTGCACGAGGCGCACGATTCCTAGGACGTGTTGCTCGTGCCTCGCTGCCCATACAAGCGCTCATGTTGCTGTTGTTAGGTGTTGCCACACTTGTGCCCCACGGTGAAGACTACACTTGCATGTTCTCAAATACTTTTGCCCGAAGCTTAGAGCCCATGCTGTCATATCCGAATGGACCACCACCAGTATAAAATCAAACCAAAATCGATTGATGATGTCCTTTGCCTCAATACTAGAATTGTAAGATAAACATTTGTAAAAAAACATGTTGATTGTTAATCGAAAAGAAAATAATTTGTAAATTTTATAAAGTTAAAGGAAATTTTCAAAAATTTTCTTGCTGTAAATTTTATTATTTTTTCTTTTTTTATATAACAAAAAAAAAACATTTTTTGTAATATTCGAAATCGAAAAAAAAACTTTAAACAATTGTGGTAGTATTTACATGTTTGTTAAACAAAATATTCAATATTTGTAAATTTGTTTTGGAATGCTTAAGATGTTAAAAGAAAGACGACTTATTTTATTATTTATAATAAAAAAATTTAAAAAAAGAAAATAAATCATTATACGATACGCACAGACATACATACATAAAACGACATTAACAAAAACCATTTATTTTATATGAAACGAAATTTTACAAACCACTTTCATACTGTAATTGTTTTAAATATAATTATCGTGGAACATTTTTATATTTAAAGCAATAATTAAGCGTATTATTCAAAAATCAAAAAACAAGAAAGTAATAGACAATACATATGACTAAAACCCAACTGTTAAACAGTTATTTTTTTCGTTGTTGATTTGATCTGTTTTCTTGGCCCAGTTAAATAATTTGTTTCAGACAATTTAATTTTTTTATACTCAAAATAATTCTCCCAAATTTCCTAGAGTTTCAAAATTAAATTGTAACCTTTCCTTTATTATAAATTAAAAAGACATTTAGCAATTTTTATTACTCTCCATTGAAAATATGTTGAATTTTTTTTTAACTTATAAAAGGAATGATTTTTGAAAACACATTACCAAAATTTAAAAAAATAAATATTTAAATATTTAGTTTTCAGTGATATGTATTGTTACGAAAAAAAAACAAAATTATTAATTAAATAAAAAATAAACTAATACATTTACAAATAATCAAATAAACGAAGCAGCAAGTGTCCTATGCCGGTGCTAAACCAACAATAAAAATATAAAAATAAAATTAATAAAAAAATAACGAATTAAATGTTACTATTGTATTAGAACTCATAAATAATCTTGTTTAAGGATTAAAAAACAAATGAAATTATTTATAAACAACTCCCTCCATAAAACTATCAGGTATGTGATGGAAAACGGTCGATTTTAAAACGATCGTTTTTAAAGGCTTTGATTAATTTCGATCGAAGTTGAGAATTATTTCTGAACCCATCTCTTTTAAGATTTGGGTTTTAAGTAGATAAAAATCAAACAATAATTAGGACTTTAGATAAAATATAAAAAAAAAATTAAAAATTAGTAAAAAACTAATTTTTAATTAAAACAACAAAATCGTTTTTCGTTTCGTTTTCAAAATCGTTTTCCATCACATACCTGTATAATTAATAAAATTAATTTATTTTTTTTTTAAATTTATTTGGCTTTTTATAAACTTGCTGTTTATTTTGTTTTCTTTATTGATATTAGTTTTTTGTATTGTTTGGTAAAAAAATATTTAAACGTTATTATTATTTTTAACATTATTATTATATTAATATTTTTAAGTGTTTTATTATTCTTTTAAATTTACTTCCTTACTATTGTACCTCTATAAAAAACAGAACTAAATTAGTAAAAAAAACTGTTGTCCTTTAAATTGCTTTTATTATTTGTAACTTTCATTAAAAATTTATTTTTATTATTATTCTTTTACTAAAAGTTAAATTATAAAAAATAAAATATTCAAACATTAACTAACAATGTTATACATATAAATCAAAATAAGAACATATATTCACCTTTTTCTATAAAAAAAAATTATATATAAAATGCAATAAATATGTATTATTATTATTTAAAAAAATTGTGTATTATTTGAAAAATAATTTTGTAAAGGACGACAGACCATTACTATTTTTAATTCCACTTTTGTCTCACAGTGATTTTCGGTTGTCGATTGCTTCTTACTTTTCACACTCTGCTTATCAAATTGTAGTAATCATCTTCTTGTTTGTTACCAAGTTCTCGTAATCCATCCTACCTAGTCTTAAAGTTAAGGTACATACATATCGTCACCTAAAATGCAAAACTACACTTTTTAGTTTTTTACAGGGGAAGGAATAAACGTTATAAATTAAAGACTACTTAAAACTTAATATCCATATTTTAGATTCAAATTTAGAAAACAAACATAACACACATTGAAAGATAATCAAAGCCAACTTTGTTTTGATTTTTTTTTTTTTTGGAAAAGTGCAGTTACAGCTTTTTGGTTTAGTTGACGTTGCAGTTACGGCCTTTTGTTTTTCACAAATAAAGTCGGTATTTTTCGACGTATACATGTAAAATTTGCTATGTAGATGTGTTTCGGTTAAGTTCGTCATAATCAATCAAAAATTTTGAATTTTTGAGTAGTTACGGCCTTTTGCATTTTAGGTGACGATATGTAGTTTAGGACACTATTTCTGTAAACCCCCTGTTCTGTAAAGCAAAGTAGAATAATTTTTTTTTTATGTTCTAAACATCATTCGAATCATTTTGATTAAAAAAAATCATTTTCGAAACACTATGTAGCAGTCATTAAAATTGCAAAGTTTTACTTTTCGCATGGATATAGTAATAACCCTACTATTACTATATCCATACTGTTTGAAAAAAAAAAAAATTCAGGGCCCGAATTAACGCATTCGCGTTAATCGTCATTCGATGATGAGCAATTAGTCAACTACTGAATATCCTAAAATTCTTTAAATTCGGCACGATTTCCGTTGGCGATTTAATTTTAATAAACGCTTCTATACCATTGTCGTTTTTATCGGCGTTTCGTTCCTAAATTCGTATTCTTGAAATACATCGAAACGAAGAAGAAAAATTAATAAAGTGTTACATTTTTGTAAATTTCTGAAAAGTTTGTTATTCCTTTGTAAGCTTTAACAAAATATGGAAAGAACTGAATTTTATTTTTCAAGTTTTAGTGATGTTGATGAAATAATGGATATAAATTTACATCGTAAGATGCTACGTCAGAACGATAACATTTTTGCCATCCTAGGATTTAAGTAAGAAACTCGATTAGTAGCGATCTAACTTCTTCATGTTCGGCGAATACCACTACGCTTCCTTTTGGAATAATTTGGGTTTATAATTTTAAAAGGTTTGACACCGCTACCTCCAATGGTGACAATCGCACCTGTTTATAACAGCCTTCCCCTATTGCTATGGATTCAAAGCTTCCTTTTTATTTTAATGAAAAAAAAAAACATTTTAATGGATATTTTCTCCTAATTTAGTTTTACTTAATTTATCAGCCCAATTATGAATATTCCCCGGGAAATTTTTCCCTTCACAATGTTTTGTTCCCGGGAAAAATCTCTCTTATTCTAATCTCCCTGGGAGTAGCAAAAAAAGGGAGTGAGAAAATCGTTAAGTTTCAACTTCAAAATAATCTATTTTTTTTTTAATTTTATCAAAAATTTTTAGTAAAATTTTATTGAAAAGTTTTTGGAAAATTTTATAAAATATTTTTTATAAAAATTTTATAGAAAATTTTTTGTGAAAATTTTATCGAAAATTTTTTGTGAAAATTTTATCGAAAATTTTTTGTGAAAATTTTTTGTGAAAATTTTATCGAAAATTTTTTGTGAAAATTTTATCGAAAATTTTTTGTGAAAATTTTATCGAAAATTTTTTGTGAAAATTTTACAGAATTTGTATGTTGCTCCTGATTTCTATTTGTATTTTTTGGCCTTAAAAATAAATTTTAAATAATTGTTTGATATTTATAAATTCAATACTTACATTTCCGCGCTAACTCCCTTTCAAATATATGAGCAAAAAAACCCCCAAATACAGGCAATTTATTTTCTCCATTTTAATATTCATAATACATACGTTAGAGAAAAGGTCAAAATTCCCGAGAAATTTTAATTTATAATAGCAGGAATGGGAGAAAGGAAAATTTTTCCGCGGAATTGTTATTCATAATTGGGCTGTATACCAACCTTCTTCAACAAGAACTGGAAGTCCAAACGGATATAATTTCTCGGAAGTTTCACTTCAAAAATCACTAAATTTTAGGGTTTTTGTGCCCTTTCGAAAACCCTTATCATAAGCGGAATGGATTTCCATTTAAGAAACTAAAATTTTGCACGTTTTTTCATTTTCAATTTTTTTTCTTGTCGATTATGTGCGATTAATAGGAGTGACTTACTGACTTACTTACATGATGGCGGTACACATCACACAATTGTTGCCCCAATATACAATCACCCCCATTCTAAATACTCCCAGGGAAATAATCTCCTGGGAATTCATTTTTCCCGGGAATAAAATCCTCCTATTCTAAACAGTTGGGGAAGGGAATTACAAGGGAGAGAGAATTTTAAAATATTCGAAATCAACTGTTTTGCTTCAGGTCTTTTCTTTTGCCTACAAATTTGCAAAATGTTTTTAGAAATATCAAAAATAAAACTTGAATATTAACCAAAAAACTTTTAATAAGTTAATAGAATGTTTTTGAAAGCGACTGCTATCATTCCAATGCGTGTGACTTATCTTTTTTCTGCGAATTGCGAGCTCACCTCGGGCTGAATGACAACAAAAGGTTTATATAAATTAATGTTTTACTAGACGACTTTACTCTAAAGCGTGGATTCCAAACCACAGGCTGAGTCCGTCTATATCAAATTCACTCCAAGTGTCGCAATGTGGTTGAACAAACCAATAGCGTCTTGAAAAATACTTGGAGCTGCATTCTTGTTGCTAAATTGTTTGCTGTGCGTTCTCTAATATCAGCATTAATTTTAAATGCAATGCTGGTATAGACAATTTGGATAGTTTAAGCGTCCAAGATAGTGATGTGGTGTCCTTAGCGTCCTTTGTCCAAAATATTAGGAGTATTATCGGAAAAAATCTCTAATAAAATTCTGTCCTATCCGAAATAATTCGAATATTTTGTACTAAACGAAAAGTGTTTTATCAAACTTAACGAAGTCTGTTTTATAACTATTTCCAACACTGTGTTTCTGTGTTTCAAAAACCGAAATGTTTTCAAAATAAAGTGTTCGATAAAATGTTTGAAACAATAACCAAAATACGTCTATTTTTAAATTTGCTTTTAATATTGGAAATACTCATTGGCCTGACGATCATTGCGGTAACTTATTTTTATCAAAGAATATTGTCAACATTTCTGACCGAAACCGAAGGAAGAATGCTGTCGTCAAAGTTCTTTAATGTTTACATTTTGAGCTTTCAATTGGTGGCCTCGTTTTTGTGCGGCATGTCAATGTGGGCCACCGTCTGGCCACGTCGCTATAGTGAAAATATACAGCTGCTGCTGAGTGTGTGGTTGATATTTTGTTTTATAATTGTGGCTTGTGGCTGTGCTACTATTTGGACATTGCTGGAAACGTCCGATACTTTGTCCGAGGGAGTAGAGAGTATTTTATTTAAAGGCATTGATAATTACTATATGAATCCCGAGTGGAAATTGCTTTGGGACAAACTGCAATATACAAGAGAATGCTGTGGCGTTGATAGCTATCAGGATTGGATGCATGCATCTTGGTTGTCGGAAAACACGAAGGACGACTGTGATCAAATACAATATACTACAACTGAATGTTCTTCACCGTACTTGGATTCGGGGTATATCGACGTGGAGGAATCATATCTAAATTACGATGTGTAAGTGATTTTGTTAGAAATAAAAAATTAATTCAAGTGTTTAATTTTTTTTCTCTTTTTTGCCTTTGTAGCCATCAAGCGCAAGCGCCATCATCACGAAACTCAGATTAGTATGATTTAGTTTGAAAGAAAAAAAAAAAATACAACAAAAAAACTTCTCTCATTTGTGTGTTTATCTTTTCAGCCAAAAAATATTAGCTCCTTACGCCTGCTGCAAGCATAACAGTACGCTTTGTTATAAAAACTACATGCCTCATATGAAAAGGTCTGGCGAATCATCTCCTTTGCCACATTTAAACTTATCAGACATAAATACCGAGGGCTGTTTGCATCTCTTCTGCGAATACTTGGCAGTTGCTTTGCGCATACTTTTTATTTTAATTTCGTTGGCAGTTTTAATTGACGTAAGCCGATTTTCATTTTCGTTTTCATTTCCACTTCCATTAACGTTAACGTTTGTATTTTTTTGTTTTTAACTAAAAACCTCTTTAATTTTTAAAGATTATTATTTGCTGCATTACCAGATACCTTATGGCTACAAATTACAAAAGATGCTATCGGGAATTCAGCAACGATTCTTGTATGTTTGATGATGAGGGCAATGCTTTGGTGGTGATAAAGTGTCCTCCAAAAGTCAGATGCATAACGCTAGAGGAACCAAACGCCTGTTCTGGTTCTGATATTCCCAATTTAGCATCTTCTTCTGAGTTTTGTCCCTGCTACAGAGATAACGGTGATGCTGAAGCTTGCACGGATGGATGTTTAAAAACAAATAATAAAAATAACACCTCTTTTGTTCGTTAGTTTTAAGTGTGAATTAAGATATATTTATTATATGATCGTTTTAACCCCTCCTCAGCTATGAGTCTTATTTCTTTTCCAACCTCCCTAAGAAAACTTAGGTCCCTTATCGTGTATCTTCGTGATCGCTAAACTCAAAAACTACTGGACCGATTTTGACCAAACTTAATATACATGCTCTATGGAGCGTGAGGAGTGTTTCTGTGTAGTTTGAAGTTCGTCCGAGTGTTTCTGTGTAGTTTGAATATGGCGCAATATTTAGTTTTTTGGTGTTTTTGCACCGTAACTCAAGAATTACTGCACTATGCAGTTTCGTTGAAGACGTTGGGTCCTTAATCAGCGTGCAGTGGCGTTAATTAGCCCGATACCGACTGAAACCCTAAATTTGCGCCCAGCAACGCGGATCGGGCCCAGCTAGTTATTATTATAAAGAAACGAATGTTTTTAATGTTATGTTCAAATTGTATTCCCCTGTTTTAAGCTGTTCTCAATATATTTTGTTTTGAACCTTGGTTATTGGTCTGTTAGGCAGCCTATGTAAAATCTCATACATACATAAAGCTCATACATAACCCAAAACATATGATTCTACTATATAATTTGTTAGAAAGAAAATGGTGTAGTTACATAATTAAATATTTATTTCGGCATTAGCAAGGTATATTTATCTTACTAGGTAGTGGCATCCCTACAACAAATACAAATATACAAGAACAACATGGCATTTTCTTGTTGCTTTGTAGTTCGAAATGTCAAAAAACATATAAGAAAATTGAGAAGGCCTGTATGTTTTTTATTGCTTTCTCACTCTTGCACTATAAAATTTCTGAACACATACAACTTTTGACATGTCGAACTACTATATCAGCTGGGCGGACGACACTACCTAGTAAGATAAATATACCTTGGACATTAGGTAATTGTGTATTATATTTTGAAAATTGGGTGGCCCGGTAGACTAGTGGTTAGTGTGCTATTTTAGCAGTCTGAGGGTTGTGGTTTCCATTCCCAAAAAAAACTCTGTGCCTTTCACTACAACGAGTGAAAGTCTTCGTTACTATGCTCGATAATTTAAGTTAGAATATAATATGTAATTGTATTGTAACATTTAATAATAACTAAATCGGCCCTATTCCCGTTGGCGTTGTAGTTTGAAAACGAAATAAAAACGACAATTTGGCATTACCGTTGGCGTTAACGACACTAGTCGTAAATATATCGGTATTTTCTATTTTAAAACGAAGATAGAAACGACAATAAAACATTCGTTCTCTGTCGTCATCATAAAAAATAAAAACGACAACGACATAGAAACGACTATTAAAATTAAAACGCCAACGGGAATAGGGCCGAATATGTTAATAAATAAATCAAATAACGGTTATGTTGGGTTCCGGGTCATTGCAATGTAGTAGACTAACTAAGATATAGTAGTAGAATCAGTGGAGCCACCGATTTGTCACTAGTACTATAGGTTTCTATCCGATTGCTTAGTAAGAGATAGGATAAGTGGGAAGATAGCGAGGATTGCAGGGTCTCACGGGCAATTTGATATAGGGTTTTGGCCTTCTGGATGTTGACAGGAAAGTTCCAAGAGTTGTGATAGGTGTGATCACTGGTCATGCGCCATTAGAACAAGATTGGTTACCGGTAAATGGGATTTCTGTAAAATGTGCGAGGACCTGGAGTAGTTGGAAACTGTATAGAACATTTTGTGTCATTGCCCGGTATTTCAAGGCTGCATGATTATATTGCTAGATAAAAAAATTTCACGACGGTGACATCGATCCGTGTAAACTGGAGGATTTCGTCGGCTTCATCAGGAAAATCGGTGGTAGTAGGTAGAACGCATATACATAGGTCTATCTTTTTCTATTTTATTTAGTGTTAGCTAGCTGAGAAGAATTACAATCTGAGTAAAGGTGCTATCTTTGGCACAACCCTTCTTAACCTAAGCTAACCTTGAAAATATCAGTTAAGTGAACGCTGCACATTTAGGGCGCTGGACTAAAAAAGACCACTGCGAAAAATACCAATGTCAAACCATAGTTTCTGAAACTTGGTTTGAATTTTTCCTAAGTTCCTAATTACCATGCAAATATTATTTTCACCCAAAATTTAAACCTTAGTAGGAGTAGAAAAATAGTAAGGGGCCAGACAAATTTATCAGGTGGCCTCACTAAGGAGGGGAAATATTAAGGCGAACATTTACATTTTTTTATATGGATTTTGACAGTTAAATTTACAATTTTTCCCCTTAAATGATAAATGTGCCTTGAGGTAGCCGCATATTAATCAGATGGCCTCACTACGGGGGGGGGAAATTTAAAGGCGAAAATTACCAATTTTATTATATTGATTTGGACAGTTCAAGTTACATTTTTTCCACTTAAATGGTAGTTGAAATATCAAACTCCATATAAAGGCATATTAATCAGGAAACCTCACTATGAAGGAGAAATATTAAGGCAAAAATTACTAATTTTTTTATATGGATTTTGACAGTTTAACTCAAAATTTTTTCCCTTAAATGAAAGTTGAACAATAAAACTCCAAACTACATAGTGAGGTTACCTGATGAATGTGCCTTGAGGTAGCCTTACTGCTGAGGGGAAATATTAAGGCGAAAGTTTTAAATTTTTTTTATATGGAGTTTTACTTAATTGTTATAACTCCATAATCAAAAATATAAAAAACTCCTTTAAAAAAAGATTAATAACAAAACATTTAATAGCAACAACTAAAAATTAACTTTTTTTTCTATTTTTGCAGTTTTTAAATTATGAAAAATTCTACATATTTTTAAAAAGTGCACCCAAGACGAATTCATAAAAAAGGTAAGATCAGGCGAATTAATACTGGGTGATTGCAGAGGCGAATCCAGCCGTTTTCACTTCATTTGCAAGTGACAAATTCCATTTGTACTTCGACATTTATATGAAGTTTGACATTTCGATTTCAAACATATGATAAGCTTTTTCGTCACTACAATTCCTGTGGGCAAATTTAAACTATATTCACCTTAGTCATTCACTTGAACTAAAAATCTGTCTCAAATCGTTGACATTAATATAACTTAAGGATCTATTATATAGCCGCAACTAGCTTTATATCCATTCTATTCCAGGGTACGATCTTCTTTGAATACTATGTGTGCAGTATCATCGTTCTGATGGAATCGCATGTTCGCCGAAGAAATGTGGCTATGAGAAACAAATATTTTTTTCGGCTACTTTGTTTTCGATAGAGTTGACTATGTGTAAAACACGTTAACTATAATATTATTATATGTGAGATATTTCTGACTTAAGTTACACAATAGTGACACTAGTCTGACAGGTCCTAACGATCAAAGTAAGTGATAATTGGAAGAAAAAAGTCCAAAGAAAATAAAATTTTGGGGTAGGACTTCCGAATTTAGTGTCTCCGGTGCTAAACTTTATTTTACATTATCACGCAAAAGAGTTATTTTGTCGGATCTGAAGTAGCCGAAAGGGGATGTTTTTCTTTACCTGTCAATTCAATCATATCAATTGTGTGCGGTGAAGAGCTCCAGTTGTACAAACACCTTCAACACAAGACCCGCTAATCTTAACCTAATCTTCACTTGATCTTCATGCGCCATCGATTTGAACAAGACATGAACACAACTCCTATCCATATTGTTTGAATGCTTTTAATACAGAGTGTATTAGTATGAATAGCGTTGTTTGAAAATAAAACTATCAAACTAAATTAAAAACTTTATGACAAATATTTTTTTTAACCCCCCTCTTCATTTGCTATCAACATGTCTTAACAAAAGTCAATCTTCATACAAAAAAACCAGTATTAAAAATAATGTTTTTGTTTGACTTTTGTTAAGACATATTAATGTCTACTGGAGACGGGGGGTAAGTGAACAAATGTTCTAAAAATCCTGTTTGAGCAGCATGAACATGATATCGACAATGATGGTCTTTACAAAATATTTTCATATGCGCACATATAACTCTGTTCAATGTCTGAACATATTGGTGGCTCTTTAGGTATAGTGTTAGATGTTTCGTCAAAAATAAACATCACTGTTTTTTGTAACTATGGTCACACTTTGTTTTAACAAATAAACATTTTAATTTGGTTACACTTGAGATTGGTAGAAATGTCAGTAATTTTCAGTTTGAAATTGTTAATAATTTTCAAACAATTTGTTTAAAACAGAGAAAAAAATGGCTGAAGTAGTTATTAAAAAATATGATAATATGGATGTAGACAGTTTAAAATCTTCCGATGAAGAGGGTAAGTGTGATTAATATATATTTTTGACGAAAGAGAAAAAAAAAATAAAAAATCGTATTTCGGAAGTGACTAGTTTAGATATATAATTCGCAATATCCTTAAATCATAGAAAACCTAAAATAATTAGATTGTAAAACACTCATATTAAATTAACGCATTGATAACCGGATTAAATTTAAGGGATAAATACAACTGAGACGAACGACGAATTTTTCGTTTCGAATATTCGTCGAAAAAATAAAATACATTTGTGTTTATGAAAATGCAGAAAATCAGTGCGTCGACGAAGTTCACAGTGTGTAGCGTACTCCGCGATAGGTTTATTTCTACTTCATATGACGACGAACATTTATTGTATTAAAAAAGGCTCAATGTCGACGAATAACGACTAAATTGGTGCAGAGTGCCCGTTTTATTTTTTTTAAATTTGTAAGTTTTTTTTTTGGGCTTTGAATAAAACAAGTAAAAAGTGAAATGGCTGTCTAAAAAGACATATTGCCAGGTTAAAACAACAGAAGAATTGTGAAGCTATGCTAAAGTGAACTTTAAAACCATGTGTTAATATACAAAAGTGGTACTGCTTGTTTTTCTTGTGGTGAAGATAAGAGCACCAAAAACAAAAATCAGGAACTAAATGTCAAGACTAGCTTGATTGATGAAATCAGCCAGTTGAATATATAGGCTGCCCTTTCCAGTTTTGAGAGTGGATTAGTGGATATAGATTAACATCTATAAATATAATAAATTAGTAACTCATTTCCGCCTGTCTGCTTTTCATTTGTGTTCGCACCACATAAAAGCTACTGGAAGGATTTTAGCAAAATTTTGTGAGGAAGTACCCTAGCATCCTGATTCTAATATAGGATACTTTTTTTTTCGCAAAAAATTCTCATTTCCAAGTAAAAGTGGAGAAAAAGCAGTGAAAGTACGCAATTTCGGGTTTAAAGGTACTGAAATGTTCGGTTTAAAACTGCGCTATTTTAAACGCGGTTGCGCACCTTTTATTTTTGAAAGTGGGATAATTTAAACACTCTTGTGCAACAGATGGCGCCAGTCGAATAAAATTTGTATTTGATTTATATTTTTACTTTGTGGAATTTTAAATACCTCTTAATTTTTACAATTTTTTTTATAAATTTTATCCAGGGATGGGTACCTTTATATAAAGTAAATACATAACCATAACTAAAGCAATATAAAAGTAATAGTCTTCTTACAATTGGTGTGAAATAAATACTTTTAAAGCAAAATCGAGCAAAATATTGTCAGGACGCCCTCGACGTGGTGGGCACAGCTAGTAATTTATATTAAAATACATAACAGTGAAACTATCATTGAGAGAGTGAAAAACAATGAATGTTGATATAATCTGCTGCCAAAGGATATACAAATGTCCAGAGAAAAATGCTAACGCCGCTTATGAGCAAAAATTTAGACGAAGTAATAAAAATATTCCCCTCTTTCGAACGTGATGGTTTGGGTAGAACGCCATTAATCGAACATTCTATAGAAATATTAAAGGATGTCAAGCCCATTAAACAAAGATATTTTTCTGTAACACCGGCTATTGAGAAAATTATTCACGCTGAGGTTGATAATATGTTAGCCATGGATGTTATTGAGGAAGGTTCACTGAATTGCCCATGGAGTAGCCCAGTTACTCTGGTTCGGAAGAATGGGAAGGTAAGGCTATGTTTGGATTCAAGGAGGTTAAATTCAGTGACTGTCAGGGACGTATATCCCCAAGCAAAAATTAGCAACATTTTGTCCAGATTGCCTAAGGCTGAATTTATAAGTTCCTTGCACATCAAGCATCTCTTTTGGCAAATTGGTTTGACAACAAATTCGCGGGACATGACTGCCTAACAGACCTTTATATACATAGATTTAAAGTCATGCAATTTGGACTTACAAACGCAAAACAAAAGATTAGATTTGTTAAAGTATTAGCAATTCGATAAATTTTCTTTATACATACTGTGTTATAGTCGACGAATTTACGCAACGAATTTTTGTCGACGAATTTACGCAACGTATTTTTGTCGACGAATTCGTTATACTATGCGAAGTTCGTTGTTCATTCCAGTTGTGTTTACACCATAAGGGTATATTTTCTTTATTTTTACATACGTTATACTTATTAAGTTAAATATTGATTCAGTCCAAACAAAAGTTTTTTTTTTGACCAGCCGGCCTACTACATATATTTTGAATAGCGCCTACTCAAATTAACGAAATTTCATTAAAAGAACCCAAAGCTTAAGATTTAGATCCATTTAGATAATAAATCCCGATATTAAAGCAGATAGATAGCAAACACAGGTGCACAAGATAACGAAATAGCAAGAATATTAATCATTACACCTGACAATAACTCGCATTACCTAGCAAAGCCATTCGCAAAAACCTTATAAGGATAATAGCGCTGGAATTTAAACCAAAGTCGGTTTCAAGAGCTTAAACTCTTGTTGATCACTAAAGAATTTGTTCGAAACTGCTCTTAATAAAAATCCTATTTCTTTATTTCGCAGCTGAGGCAAAAGGCGAGGACGCACAACAAATAGCTGTAGAAATTCCTAAGCCCCAGTATACGGATGAAGAATTAACCAAATTAGTCGATTATATACAGCGCATGACAATTCTTTTTGCTTTGGATCATCGTGATTGGTCAGAACAAACGCTCGATACGATTAGACGTTGGATAACGGAAGTCAACGAGCCCTTACTCACCATATTTTATGATTCCAATAAACTAACTGCTTGTCTGGGCTTTCCTATAGCGCCTGTAGCGGATCTAACCTACTTCATCCGTACACCCAATTTCGTTTTTACGGTTGAGGGTTTTCATGATGAAGTTAATAATGGCACCATTCAGGAGGATGTTGACTTTTGTTTGTTGAAAGTTTTACAATTCGTTTATGCTCCGATATTCAACAACTACACGGACTGGAATGAAAATGTCAAGTCAAGATTTTGTAAGGCCATGGATAAGTTTTTATCGTACTTAACAAATATGAATTCGAAAATGGCTGGCATGACCCTGTTGTATGTACCGTATGTGGTGAAACAAATGGCTAAGGAAAATATTGTTCGAGATCGAGAATTTGTGAAGAATATGGAATCCATTTTAGTGTTTTGGAGCAATCAAATTCGGACTTTGTTAAATGATAAGGTGCTTGTTGTGCCGCATGGTTTGGTGGTATTGCAAGAGGAATATGAATTTTGGATATATCGCTGTAAGTAAAATTGTAATTTCACATTTGAGGCCAATTTCTTTAAATACTTTCATCTTTGGTATTAGTTGAGGTCCTGCATGGTATTCAAATGCAATTGGAACATAGCGACGTCGAGGACATAATCAAGTTATTGAGAAGTACCCATTCAGTTTATATTAAACAGATTGATGAACTGTCAAGCGAATGTCGTTTAGAAGTGGAGGAGGCCAAGTCAAATATTAAATATCTTAATTTGTTAGTAGAGCCGTGTGCTCAAATTGAAAACGCCAACTGTCCAGCAGAAGTTCCGGCACTTTTGCCTCGCATCATCAATTTCATACGTTATGTCTGGCTCAATTCGCCCTTCTATAATCGCAAAGAGTTGATCACCAATCTATTTCGCTATCTTAGTAATCAAATTATACGCTTTTGTGTGAAACAGACAAATGTGAATGTAATATTACAGGGTAATTCTAGATTTGGCATTAAAATGTGTAATATGTCAATAGATTGCTGCCTCTCGTACAAGGCCATTTATGAGATCATGTCCAAGGACTTGGGTTCAATGCCCAACACCAAAGAGTGGGATCTCGACAATGCCATGATATTTAATCACATCGATGCTTTTATGGAAAGACTTAACGACCTTATAGATATTTGTGAGTCCATGATAGTTTTTGCTCGTTTAGATGAAGACGAAGATATACCACGTCCACTCTTTGGAGGCACTAATGGTGCCGATTTTGAGAAAACTGCCGAAAGTGTGGAAGAAATATTTCTACAATTATTGACTGCTTTGAAAACAGACTCAAAAGATCTTATTCTAAATGTCCACAAAAATACTTGGTATGAAGAAATTCTAAAGTACCGGCGTACTATACGAAGATTGGAGGAAACTGTACAGAGATTAATGTCGAATGCTTTTCAAAGCGTATGCAACATTGAAGAAGCCTTGGAAGTATTAAATGTTACGTTATTTTACTCCAATCGGTCTACGTTGCGACATACCTATTTAAATATGGTGACCAAAGTGTGGAATATGTTTGTAGATGAAATAAATTCGACAGCGAATATGTTGCTAGATCGTGTTAAAGTGCATGAATCGTGGTTGAACTATTACGCTTCTCGGGTGGTGGCTTACCGAGTTAATACTGAGCGTTTACAATGGCTTAGAGATCGTCTGAAAAACTCTTATTGGATGCCTATAGTACCCGAAGCTGCTACTGCTTTGGCCAAGTTTGAGAGTACTAAAAAAGACTTTCAGACAGCCTCCCGCAAAATATTTGAAGACTGGTTTAAAAAGTACTCTAGTCCCACTTTGTTAAGCCGACTCGACCGCACACTTTTATCTAGAAGTAAAATTAAAAAAGGTTGCTTGGAATGCAATATAGATCGTTCCATATTGGACATATGCCAAGAGGCTCAACATTTCGATCGATTAGGATTTCAATTTACGGGACCAATACGTAAACTCTACGATAAATACGCTACAATAAATTTTGTTTACAATAGTGTGGTAACCGTATGTAACGATTATAATCATATACTAACCGCCTTGTCGGAAGACGAACGTAAACTTTTCAGAGCTCTGATTCAGTTATGTGATCGCAAAATTGCTCCGGGCATATTTAAACTGTCATGGGGCGGAGAGCTAAGCGATGCCTATATAGCCGACTGTGCTAAGCACACATCGAAGTTGCAAAATTCCTTAGATATCTACAAGAGAGCTAACCTTCACATACGACGAATTTGCGAACGAATATGCGATGCTCATTTGCTGAAGTTTACAACGTCTCAAGCCCTACAGATGTCAGTGTTTGAAGCAAACATTTCAACATTAAATCGTAAGACTACCAATCATATTTTAAATCTGTACGATACCATCATAGATCTGCTGTTTGCGGTTTTTAAGGAGTTTCAACAAGTCATCGAGGAGGTAATATTTGTTTTTTTTTAATTCTATGATGTAAAAAGAGCTAATTTATATTAAGCGCTTTGATATCCTGTGATCGCAAATAGACAAACCAAAATCAGCGCACTAAGCGTAACGCTGTCCAGCGTTTAGCTTTAACGCTGCAAAGACAAAACTGAATAAGAGCGCGACGTTCTGTCACGGACAATAATGTTAACTTCTAGCTATCTATACATATAATAAAATATTAACTCAGTTCCTGTCTGTCTGTGTTCGCATCACATAAAAACTACTTGATGGATTGTAACAAAACTTTGTGAGGAAGTACCTGAATTCAATACAGGAAGTAACCTGATTCCAATACAGGATACTTTTTTTTCGCAAAAATATATTATTTCCAAGAGAAAGTGGAGAAAAAGCAGAGAAAGTGCGCAGTTTTTTTAGTAGTAAATACATACTGAAGCACTAACCGTATAAGAATACTATAATGAGGCATATTTTAGCTCAACAGATGGCACTGCTTTACAAAGTAAATACAGAAACCATAATCGAAGCACTAACCGATATGCAGCATAGTTTAAGGCAGCACTAAAAATGTAAGGATCTTTGGTAGATTGCAAGATATTGCAAGGACGCTCACAAAGTGGGATCCAGCTAGTTTTTAATAAATTCCACTAAATAAAAATGCAAAATAGAGATAAAATCGCTACATAGACTTTAGAGTAATGAGGTCATAAATTTTCCACAAAAAACAAAAATTACATTTTTTTGCAGCTAACTTCACTACCTATTGGTCTGGTAAAATAGAAATTCCCAATTTCCTTATGTACTTGAGAAATTTTGAGAGTTAGCGCTTAACGCATTGGCTGTAAGCCATGCAACTTGCGTTTGGGCGAAGTTTTATAAAAGATTGCGAAGGAAGCATAGAGGCACTTTTTTTTTTTTATTTTTTATTTTTTTAGAAGACAACACTACCTCTGCGAAGCTTTTTTGCTTGACTGCATAAAAATACCCAGTCTTTGGTAGGATTCGAACCCGCAACCTACAGACTGATAGACTAGCGTGCTACCAATCGATATATCGAGGCTTTAGAACTGTATTAGCACAAAAAACGAAGCTCATAAGACGCTCATTATAATATTTCATTCAATTCATGTCTCTTCATTGCACATGAGTAACGATGAGTGACAATGAGACAATAATAAACACCGACAATGAAACAATATCAAACACCGAAGCTTTCAGAGTTTCCATAAATAAGTTTGAATAAGCACGAGTAAATGTCGAATATTAAAACAATGAACTTGGGCGGCATCAAACAGGTATATGCTTTGAATGAAACATGAACACAGTTCGAGTGTACAAATAAAAACAACGGAATTTTTAAAAAAACAATATTAACCTTCTTTTCAAAGTCTTCGTTTCTTAAGTCCGAGTCACACTCGGCCAAAGATTGTCAATTCAGTAACAGCTGTATCAACCGGAAGTTTTTTTTCCCAGGGAAGAACTTCCGATGGCAGCAGACCTGTTACAACAACAACAAAAAACCACTAGTGCAAGCAAAATTTAGTGAATTTTAAAAAGTTCTACACAACTAATAAACAAAACACATTGACTGTTTCGAACATGAGACGAGTAAACACGGCGTTCACTAGTATAGAAAGTTGATTTTACTTTTTCAGTTCATTGCGTTTATGATTTTTGAACAGAGATTTGTTCACTACTAGTAGGGAAGGAGTATGCATGTGTTCAGTAAGCTAATTTGTGTTCGAGGTTGACCACTTGCTCATGAGCAGAGCTGTAAATGAATCATTCTTTTTTGATTTTAATTCGTTACGAATTATCAAATTTTGAATTAATTCTTTTCACACAAAAAAATGAATTGAATGAAATTTGAATCAATTCAAACGAATTAGGCAGAAATGAATTGCAATTCATTTCCAATTTAAATGAATTGATTTTGAATTAATTCAAATGAGTTGCAATCAATAAAAAGAGCAGATCTAGGGGGAATGAAAAATGGTAATTTCTCCTCCCAAAATGAAAATATTCAGTAAAAAAAATTGAAAAGCCTTGTCCTGAATCTGCGTCTGATCAAAGAAAACGTGGTGTTTGGAGTTTATTTCTTCAGGAAGAACTGATTTTTATTTTAAAATACGCTAAACGACAAGACACATTTAATATTCAAGAAACAATTAATAATTTTTAAAATTTTGTGACCCACCAACCAACGACAATTCGTCGCGTTTATTCTTAAACCACGTAAGCGCCAAGAATTCGTTTTTCGGAAAACGAAAAAAACTTAATAACTTCTTTAATATGGGTTTTAAAATAATTCTTTGCAAAACATGGCTGTGCGACTCTCTGAAGGGTATACAAACTTTTTTTTTTTTAATTTGTTACCTACAATTAATTGTAGCCAAATCTGTCGCTTACAAATTTCTTTCTGTATTTATATTTTTGTATTTATCAAAAAATAAAACTTTTAACTTTACTAAAAATTCTCCAATTGGCCTGAAACTTTCATGATTTTTTTAATCTTAAATTCAAAAAACTTAGTGGTTGAGACTTTAACATTTCCAACTTGAAATATAAAAACCATTATATTTTGCATGAAAAAGTCACTTGTATGGCGCTTACGAGGTTTTGAAAATGGATTTATTTATTTTTCATACAAACTTGTTAAGATGAGAATGTAGTCTGATGGAAAATGTTAATTTCTACAATAAAAAACAAAAATGTCAATTTTGATCAACTGTCGCTTTCGTGGTTTAAGAAGAAACGCGACGAATTATTACAACGAAACGAAAGTACTTTGAAACGAAAGTACTTCTAACTATTATAATACGAAATTGGTCACAGGCTCATAGTCTAAACTGGTCATTTTTATTTATTTTAATTTTTTTTAGATGACAACTGAATGGTTTGAATATGTTTTGCAATTTGATAATATGTTAGCTGAAGCTCTTCTAATTTGTGCTCGAAATTCATTATATAACGTCTACAACTCATTGCGTTCCGAGAGTGATGTCAATCCATCGCCTATAATAATTGTTTTGGTTGATATTGAAGGTCAAGACCTATCCTTTAAACCCGATATGAAAACTATAGAAATAGTTTTAGTTGAAATGTACGAACGTGTTTATAAAAGTCTTTGCAGTGTACCTAGAATTGCAAAAAAACTTGACCTACCGGCAAAATTTACAGGTCCACCTTTTGCAGAGCTAATGAAAAAAGATACGATTTGCAAAGAGACTCAAGAAAAGATTTGTCTTGAGATCGAATACAATAAGGAGGAACTAGAGTTATTTATAAAAGGTTGGAATTTTTTCAGTGAAATTTGGGCCACTACAGAAGATGAATATATTACGGGTATAACGGAGACCGAACAAACGGGTGATGTATTTGAAGGCAGTATTGAGTCTTTTACATCGAAGGCTGAAATAATTGCTTCAAAAGAGGCTATAGAAAATGTGTACTTCCTGATGATAGATCAAACATTATTGAAAAACACAATAATGGATTTTATTGAGAAGTGGCAATTGCTAAACATTAAATTGTTGACCAAGAGAGCTTCTTCTAGAATTAAAAGTAAGTACATTTATTTGTTAATTTTGAGGAAGTAAAATTTTAATGTTTAATATTTTATGTTACCATAGGTGTTTATCGTTATATAAAACGTAACGAGAAACGTATAGCAGTCGTACCACGCAATCTGAAAGAAGCTCGCGAAGCTACTTTGTTGTTTAATCGTTTAGCTGACGAAATCCCTGTTAAGCAACAAGAGTTTCCTGAAATATATGAACTGTTTAGGGTTTTAGATCAATATCAAATCGATATAAACAGTTCAATTAAGGTATTAATTGATAACCTAGAGCTGACCTGGGAAAACTATTTAAGAAAACTTTCCGATGCCAACAATATGTTGGATAATACAAAAGAAGATTTTAAGCAAAATCTGCTCTCCCAGGCGGAGAAATTCCGTAGCATAATGAAAGAATTTTTAGCAGATTTTATGGTTAAATTACCCACCTCATCGCAAACGTAATTGCCTTTAAGTTGTTAAAATACCTTGTCGTTTTACGTTTTTGTCCCTTTATCCTTTTATCCTATTATCCTTTTATTTTTCCTTATACTTCCTTTCTAGAAATCCAAAAATTGCCTTAAAATATTTGAGAATAATTCAAGCAAAAGCGGAAGAGTGTTTTAAGTTTGAAGAAGGTTTAGTCACTGATTTGGCCACGTTTTTTATCAATCAGCCAGATAATCAGGATCTTAGGAAACTTTCTAGCGAAGTGGAGATTTTAAGGGGTATCTGGTCATTGATTTTAGAATGGCAAAATGCCTGGAATGAGTGGAGAGTTGGCAATTTCTGGAAAATCAATATTGATCTCATGGAAGATACCGCTCTTTCTCTATACAAGGAATTCAGTGCTCTAAATAAAAAATATTATTCCCGGAATTGGGATATGTTAATTGTCGTTACTAAGAATTTAGACAGTTTTCGCCGCACTTTGCCGCTTATTACGGCTCTTAAGAACCCGTGTATGCGCAGAAGGCACTGGGATCGTGTTAGAGATTTAATGCAGGTGTAAGTATTTTAAAATCTAGTGCTTGGGCTCTCAATCACTAATTAACAATGTTTCCTTTTCAGCAAATTCGATGAAAATGCCACAACCTTCACTTTAGAATTCATCATAGATTTAGACTTTCAAGCTTATTCCGAAGATATACAAGATATTTCGAATGCTGCTACCATGGAATTACAAATTGAAAATGGCATTAAAATGATTGCCGGCATCTGGAAAAAACAACCACTTGAAATGATTTTGTACAGAGATGGGATTTATAAAATCAAAACTGTTGACGAATGTCAACAGTTGTTGGAGGAGCATCTTGTTCAAATTTCCTCAATGAAATCGACCAGATTCGTGGAACCGTTTGCTGTTATTGTGGATTACTGGGAAAAAACTTTATCCTACATTTCAGAAACTCTTGAAAAAGGTTTGGTCGTGCAGCGACAATGGTTGTATTTGGAAAATATTTTCGCTGGCGATGATATTCGCAAGCAGTTGCCGAATGAAGCCAAACGCTTTAATTTTATAACCGATGAATTTAAGGCTTTAACGGAAAAAATGTTTAGCTCTAAGACCGCCTTGCGGGGCACACATTTCAAAAGGCCTCCCTTTTTACTTAACAGATTTCAAAAAATAGACGAACGTTTGGAAGCCATACAAAGAGCTTTGGAAGTTTATTTGGAAACCAAAAGACAACTATTTCCCCGTTTCTATTTTGTGTCCAATGATGATCTTCTGGAAATATTAGGCAATAGTAAGAGGCCTGATTTGGTTCAAATTCACCTGAAGAAGCTTTTCGATAATTTGGTAAAATTAGAACTTAAGCGAGTGGGTAAGACCCTTAATCGTTGGCAAGCCATGGGCATGTATGCCGATGATGGAGAATATGTACAGTTCCTAAATGTCTTGTATGTTGATGGACCTTCAGAAAAATGGCTTAAAGTTTTAGAAGACTATATGCTGGCCGTTTTGCGGGAGCAGCTCAAGCTTACCCGAGCTTCTTTGAGAAAACTTTCCGGCAATCGAGAAAAATGGCTATCAATTTGGCCAGGTCAGTTAGTTAATACCACTTGTTTGATACAGTGGACAGTAGAGTGTACGCGCAGTTTAATCCATTGTAAAACTGTCAATCAGAAAAAGCCTTTGAGAAAATTAAAACGAAAGCAGAGTAAAATTTTGGGTAAACTGTCTGAAATGAGCAGGAAAGATCTGTCAAAAATCATGCGTCTAAAAGTCAACACCCTCATTACGGTAGAGATACATGGAAGAGACGTCATCGATCGCATGTATAAAAATAATTGTAAAGACGTCGGACATTTTGAATGGTTTTCTCAGCTTAGATTTTATTGGCATCGTGAAACGGAGAGTTGCGTGGTTAGACAAACAAATACGGAACATTGGTATGGCTATGAGTTTATAGGCAATTCGGGTAGACTTGTTATAACGCCCTTAACAGACAGATGTTATATTACTCTAACCACTGCCCTACATTTATATAGGGGAGGTAGCCCCAAGGGTCCAGCTGGCACAGGTAAAACTGAAACCGTAAAAGATTTGGGAAAAGCTTTGGGCATGTGGGTTATAGTAACTAACTGCTCTGAGGGTTTAGATTTTAAAAGTATCGGCAAAATATTTTCCGGCCTGTCCCAGACGGGTGCCTGGGGTTGTTTCGACGAATTTAATCGCATAAATATAGAAGTGTTGTCTGTGGTGGCCCAACAAATTCTGTCAATAATATCCGCTTTAACTGCCAAACAAAGTGAATTCCTTTTCGAGGGCCAAATTATTAGATTGGTGCCTACAGTGGGTTTGTTTATTACCATGAATCCTGGTTATGCAGGTCGTACAGAGCTGCCCGACAACTTAAAGTCCATGTTCCGTCCCATATCCATGATGGTACCGGACAATGTTATTATTGCTGAAAATACTTTGTATTCCGATGGCTTTACCAACACTAGAAGTTTAGCACGCAAGGTTTTCACTTTGTATGAATTAGCCAAACAGCAGCTGTCCAAACAATTTCACTATGATTTCGGTTTACGTTCCATGGTGGCTCTTTTAAGGTATGCAGGACGCAAGAGAAGACAATTGCCTGGAGCTTCCGAAGAAGAAGTTGTATATTTGGCCATGCGCGACATGAATGTGGCCCGTTTAACTGCAAATGATTTACCACTTTTCAATGGCATAATGTCGGACATTTTTCCAGGAGTCGATGTTCCTTTAATTGATTACAGTGATTTCAAAGATGCCATAGAGGATGAACTTAAATCTTATGGTTTGCAATTAATACCCATATCCGTCAAAAAGGTCATAGAGTTGTATGAAACAAAAAATTCCCGTCATTCGTCTATGATTATAGGTGATACTAATACGGCCAAGTCTATAACATGGAAGTGCTTACAAGGTGCTTTTGTACGCATGAATTCGGACAAGAAGGATGGATGGCCAGGAGTTGTAGTTTATCCCGTCAACCCTAAAGCCTTGAATTTAGCTGAACTTTATGGAGAATATAATTTAGCTACCGGTGAATGGCTTGATGGTGTTCTTAGTTCAATCATGCGGGTCATTTGTGCCGATGAAGATCCTACCCAGAAATGGTTGTTATTTGACGGCCCTGTAGATGCAGTATGGATTGAAAATATGAATTCTGTAATGGATGATAATAAGCTGTTAACCTTAGTTAATAGCGAACGGATAACAATGCCCGCTCAGGTTTCATTACTTTTCGAAGTGGCTGACTTGGCAGTGGCCTCTCCGGCAACTGTTTCACGCTGTGGCATGGTTTACAATGACTATATTGATTGGGGTTGGCGTCCCTATGTTACGTCTTGGTTGGAAAAGCAAAAGCCACCTGAATACGTCAAGTATATAACAGAATACTTTGATGAACTTCTTGACAAGGTGTTGACATTCAAGCATTTCAATTGCAAAGAGACCGTTGTAAGCAATGAGTTAAATACTGTGATATCAATGTGCAATTTATTGGAGGGTTTTGCCACCAAACAAAATGGCATTGTAACTGGCGATGAAGAACTTTTAGAAACTATGAGTAAACTTTGGTTTTTATTCTGTTTGGTTTGGTCGGTGTGTGCCACCGTCGATGAGGATGGTAGGACTAAAATTGATGCATTTATACGTGAAATAGATAGCAACTTTCCCATTAAAGATACTGTGTATGATTACTTTGTTGATCCTTATCAGAAATCGTTTTTACCATGGAGCAGTAAACTTTTAGATACATGGACATACGATGATGAGTGAGTAAATCCTAAGAGAACTTAATCGCCGAATTAAAGAAACTAACAAAAGTTGTTAAGGTTAACCTTTCACTATCATACAATTTGTCTAAATCGAACTCAAATTTCTAATCCGGTGAAAAGGCGGATAGTGAAAATGCAACTTTAATTAGTTTGTTTTTGTGAAAATTTACCTTATTAACTGATGTTGTTTTAGAGCGCCATTTTACAAAATAATTGTGCCCACTGTAGACACTGTGAGGTATGAGTATCTGGTTTCAAAACTTTTGCAAGACAATCATCCAGTTCTCTTAGTGGGCGGTGTTGGTACCGGCAAAACCTCTACAGCTGTTAGTGTTATGGAATCGTGCGACAAAAGCAAATTTACAATATTTTCAATAAATATATCGGCTCAGGTATGAATTTTTTTTAATTGTTTATATAGTTTTTTTTTTAAATTTTAGAAAAGGAAAACTTTGTGCATAATCAGAAAAGAACTATAACAGAAAAGAACTATAACTATATTTTAAGAGCTTTCGGATTTGTTCAAAAAACACATAATTTAGTGAAATGTATGATATCTTTAAGTCCATCTATACAATTCAATATTTAAAGATGATTCATGTAATTGTTAAATGCGGCTACGTCTCAAATGGTTCATACGCTGGACCCATTTTGGCTTACTCTCTGCAACATATCGGCCGGTATCTCACGAATAAATTCTTCAATATTAGCTTCCAGAGCGTTAACCGTTGCTGGTTTGTCCCTATAGACATGAGCCTTAACATCGCCCCACAAAAAACGGTGTAAAGGCGCGTTAAATCGCACGATCTAGGCGGCCAATTAACCGGCTACAAACGTGATATAAACTGTTTACCGAACTCGCCTCTCATTCGACCCATTGTTTTGCGTGCTGTGTGGCATGTAGCACCGTTCTGTTTAAACCACATGTCAGCCAAGTCCAGCTCTGCCATTTTGCGTAAAAAAAAGATTTGTAATTATAGCATGGTAGCGCTCGCCATTCACAGTAACGTACCTGCCTTCGTCGTCTTTGAAAAAGTACGGTCCAATAATGCCATTGGCAGTATTGTAATGCTTCTCGAAATTGTGCTTGTTCATGTTTCCATTTCACCAGAAATGAACTTCGTCGTTGAACACAATTTTCCGAAAGAAAGTGGATCTTCATCCAACTTTGCCAGCATGAATTTTTTTAATAAAATTCTATAACCTGTAGGCCTTGTTTGTTTGTAAGTTTTTTCATGGTTAAATTATAGACCAAACTGAACATGTTTAACAGTAACATGTTACACGAAAACAGCTGAGCTGCCAAAACAGTGGTGGCAAGAAGAAAGTTGTTAAAAAATAACCAAGAGCCTCCACGCAAACTCCTAAGGGTCTGTGAGCACATACACAATCTCAACCAGAATCTCACAAAGAGAACAAAACATGTACAAATTTTAAATCAGTAGCATACCAGCTTTCAACAATGTACGTTTGTGACACTTTGCTAAATATTTAGCAAACCAATGCATTTTCATTTTACCCACTTTTTTTGGTTGGGGGCCTCTGAAAATCACCCTACACGACAATTAACATTATTCCCTGGTTGTTTGAGATCATTTTGAAAATCGTCCCTAAAAATTTTATAAGTGATTTAAAACATTCTGTAATAGTGGCCTGAAATTGGTTATACGTAAGTCAAGGAGAAGACTTGGTAAAGTAAATATTAAATTAAAATCACTATTGTAATAAAATGGAGTTTGAATCAGAGTACGAAAGTGAACAAAACGAAACGTTTGCTTTCATTTTGTTTTGGTTTTTGCAGTAAGTAAAACAAAACAGATACAATGAAAACGATGTTGGTTTTGTATTGTTATGGTCGTAAACTCAAACAAAATCGGCATTTCAAAATTGAATGACCTAAATCAATCTGTAAAATAAGTACGTTTCTCCTTTTGTTTTTCACACAATTCTGCGTAAAAAACAGATGAACGATTACAATCGTTCAGCAAGGTAAGCAGATGAGTGAAAAGCCAATTGTTTGGTTTGCGATTTTTGTCATTCAAAAAGCATTTGTTTCGGTTTTGGAAGAAACGTTTGCGAAACGTTTTGTTTATTTTCATAATTACACAGGTTTCAATAAGTCTGTCATATACATATATATAGTACTATGTATATCTTTGGGTCACTTTTGGGTCACTGTGTTTTATTTGAACCCTTTAAACTCATGTCGACCTATATTATTTTATATTTTCATAGACCACAGCTGCTGGCTTACAAGAATCCATAGAAAATCGTACCGAGAAAAGAACAAAAACTCACTTTGTACCCATCGGAGGCAAGAAAATGATATGTTTTATGGATGATTTTAATATGCCAGCAAAAGATGTTTATGGTTCTCAGCCTCCCCTCGAACTGATAAGACAGTGGATTGATTATAAATATTGGTTTAATCGAAGAAACCAACAGAAAATCTACGTACTCAATACATTACTAATGGCTGCAATGGGTCCTCCAGGTGGAGGACGTCAAGTTATTTCATCACGAACTATGAGCAGATTTTTCCTCTTAAATATGACATTTCCAACAGAGGACATTATAAGGAGAATTTTTGGAACCATGATAAAGCAGAAATTACAAACATTTTCCAATGAAGTTCGCGAATTATGGAGCCACATAACAGAGGCTTCTTTACACGTCTACAGTGACGTTGTTGAAAAAATGCTGCCAACTCCCAACAAGTCTCACTATCTTTTTAACCTTAGAGATATATCGAAAGTGTTCCAGGGTTTGTTGCGCAGCAATTCAGATGTACAAGTAAAGAAAGCTCAGTTCTTAAGACTTTGGATTCATGAATCCTATAGGGTTTACTCTGATCGTTTGGTGGATGAAATTGATATGGGTTGGTTTCAAAACAAAATGAATGATGTCCTGGGTAAGCAAATGGAAATAACCTTACATAGTTTATGTCCGAATAAGGTGGTACCCGTTTTTGGGGATTTTATGAGTCCTCAGGGATTTTATGAAGATTTGGCTTTTGAAAAACTGACTGCTTATGTCAACAATCAGTTGTCAGAATATAACAACTCTGGCATGACACGTATTAACTTGGTTTTCTTTAAAGAGGCTATCGAACATGTGGCAAGAATCGTGCGTGTTATATCTCAACCACGAGGTCATATTTTAAATATCGGCATTGGTGGTTCCGGACGCCAAGTACTGGTAAAGTTGTCCGCCTTTATTTTGGAAATGGGTGTATTTCAAATAGAAGTGACCAAACGATACAAAACTCAAGAATTCAGAGAGGATTTAAAGGCGTTATATAAACTAACTGGAATCAAGCAAAGAACGACAGTTTTTATATTCAGTGGCGAGCAAGTTGCCGAAAATACATTTTTGGAAATTATCAATAATATGCTGAGTACAGCCGAAATCAATCTTTTCAAGGCCGATGAATTCGAGGATATAAAAACTGAACTTGAAAGATCAGCCAAAAGGGCCGGCGTCCCACTAACCACTGAAGCTTTATACAACTTTTTTATGCAAAATATAAGGGATAATATGCACATTGCTTTAGCTATGAGCCCCATAGGAGACACATTTAGATCATATTTACGCCAATATCCAGCACTCATTAATAACACTTCCCCCAACTGGTTCAGACAGTGGTCTCAGGAAGCTTTGTTAGAAGTTGCTGCTAAATTTTTAGCTGGTTTTAAGATCAATGTACCCGCTCCCGGTAAAGAATCGGATGTACATAGGGAAAGTTTAGTAGAGTCAACCGAGACCTCACTACAGCGTGACGTAGCATATTGCTTTTCAATTATTCATTCTAATGTCAGAGAAATATCTACCATGATGTTGAGAGAAGTTAAACGACAAAATTATGTAACTTCTCTAAATTATTTGCAGCTTGTAAGTGGCTTTAAGGAGCTACTTGAGTTCAAACGATTTGAAATATCCTCAAGTGCTAATAAATTAAGAAATGGCTTATCAAAAATTGCAGACACTCAGGAAAAAGTCAGTGGCATGACAGAAGAACTTAAGGTCAGTTCCGCCCAAGTGAAGGTTTTGGCTGTGGAATGTGAGGAGTTTATTGCCATAATCGAAATTCAAAAGGCGGAGGCCACTGAGCAAAAAGAAAAGGTGGACTCGGAAGCTGTTATAATAAAAAAAGAAGAAGTAGTGTGTTTAGAATTAGCTGCAACAGCCAAAGCTGATTTGGAGGTTGTATTACCCATGATTGATGCTGCTATTAAGGCTTTAGATTCATTAAACAAAAAAGATGTAGCCGAAGTGAAATCCTATGGCAGGCCTCCCATGAAAATTGAAAAGGTTATGGAGGCTGTGTTGATATTGATAGGCAAGGAACCTACTTGGGAAAATGCAAAGAAGGTGTTGGGTGAAGCAACATTCCTGAATGACTTGAAAAACTTTGATCGTGATAACATATCGGATAAAACCCTAAAGAAAATTGCCTTATACACTAAGAACCCGGAGCTGGAACCAGATAAGGTGGCGGTGGTATCCGTGGCTTGTAAATCCTTGATGAATTGGATTATGGCAATTGAAAATTACGGCAAAGTTTATCGTATTGTTGCTCCAAAGCAAGAAAAATTAGACAATGCCATGCGTTCTTTAGCTGAAAAACAAGCTATGTTGGCGGCGGCTAGAGCTAAACTTGAAGAGCTAAATGCTCGTCTCGCTGAACTCTATAGACAGCTAAATGAAAAAACAGAGCTTCTAAATGAACTAAGAGCCAGAGAAGAGAAATTACGAAAACAGCTCGAAAGAGCTATCATTTTGGTTGAATCGCTGGCCGGAGAAAGAGAACGTTGGATTGACACCGTGGCCATTTTAGATGGACAATTTGAAAAGTTGCCGGGTGATTGTTTAATTTCTACGGCCTTTCTTTCGTATTTGGGACCTTTCGATACTAAATATAGGGAAATTCTCTTGACCAGATGGTTTAATCTTATTAAGGAAAAACAAATACCGTCCAGAGATGAGCTGAAAATCACTTTCTTTCTCTTGGATGCTGTAGTGGTGAGAGAATGGAACATACAGGGCCTGCCAGCAGATGATTTTAGTACTGAAAACGGCATGATTGTAACAAAAGGCAGTCGTTGGCCTTTAATTATTGATCCACAAATGCAAGCTAATACTTGGATTAAAAACTTTGAGGAGAAAAATGATTTAAAACAGATAGACTTTGGCCAGTTTGATTATTTAAAAACCCTAGAGCAGGCATTACAGAATGGCAAACCCGTGCTGTTGCAAAATGTCGGAGAACATATTGATCAAGCTATTTATCCGATTCTCAAGAAGAGTTATGTAATGCAAAGTGGCCAAAAATTAATTAAATTTAATGATAAATTCATCTCCTTCCATGAAAATTTTCGTTTGTATATCACCACAAAACTAACCAATCCTCACTATCCTCCCGAAATATCTTCGAAGACTACAATTGTTAATTTTGCTCTAAAACAAGATGGGCTTCAGGCTCAGCTTTTGGGTATAGTTGTGCGCAAAGAAAAGCCGGCCTTAGAAGAGCAGAAGGATGAACTTGTATTGACGATAGCACGTAATAAGAGAACACTTATTGACTTGGATAATGAAATTCTGAGGTTGTTAAATGAGAGTAGAGGTTCCCTTTTGGAAGACGACGAACTCTTCGCCACCTTACAAAAGTCCCGGCAGACATCCATATTGGTGAAGGAGTCTTTAAGTACAGCTGAGGTGACAGAAATTGAGATCGATGCTGCTCGCCAAGAGTATCAACCTGCCGCCGAACGAGCATCTATTTTATTTTTTGTCTTAATGGACATGGCCAAAATTGATCCCATGTATGTTTTTTCTCTAGCTGCTTATATTCTTCTCTATACTCAGTCCATCGAGAAAAGTCCCAAGCAACAAAATATATTCGAACGTATCTTAAACATTAATGACTTTCACACTTACGCGGTTTATAAAAATACTTGCCGAGGTCTATTTGAAAAACACAAGCTTCTGTTTTCCATACACATGGCTGCTCAGATATTGGCAAATGCTGGGAAATTAGTAGAAGCAGAATATGAGTTTATTTTGAAAGGAGGTATTGTCTTAGATAGGGCGGGCCAAGCTCCTAATCCTTCTCCAAGTAAGTAGTAGTTTATGCTTATGGCTTATATCGTGGTTAACGGGTTAAATTTTATACATATATAGATTGGATAAGTGAACAGTTTTGGGACAATATTACAGAATTAGACAAAGTTGCTGGCTTTCATGGCATAATTGATTCATTCGAAATAAATTTTAAGGATTGGCAAGGTAATTTGTAGCAAAGGTTGATCCAAATACAAGTATCTTTACTCATACAACTCCTAGACCCAAACTGATAATAACTATCAGGAGACTGCTCTAAATAAATGTAAATGTAATTCGTATCGAAAAAGATAATCAATAATGATTGATGACAATTGGATCTTCGCTCCGAAACGTCCCGAGTCTTACACAGCCAAAGAAAGCTGTAACAACCGAAAGTTTTTTCCTCAGAGAAAGCCTCTTACAACAAAAAAGAAACATTTCTGACCTTTTGAAAATGTACTTGTACTTGTATTTGTATTTGCATTTGCATTAACTTCTATTCGTTTTAAATATTTATTCATTAATGTTATTGTTATATGTTTTTGTTTTTATTTAGTTTGGTATGCTACCACCACACCCGAAGTAGAAGATCTAATAGGAGAATGGAATGAAAAACTAACAGATTTTCAAAAGATTTGCGTTGTTAGATGCCTTAGAGCCGATCGCATGCAATTTTGTCTCACTCAGTTTATAGTAAACTCTTTGGGGCCACGCTTCATAGAACCACCCGTTTTAGATCTGAAAGTTGCCTTTGAAGAATCATTGCCACAAACTCCCTTAATTTTTGTTTTATCGCCCGGCGTCGATCCTACACAATCGCTCTTAACTCTTGCCGAACAGGTAAAAATGTCGTCACATCTATTTTCGCTTAGCTTAGGTCAGGGACAGGCACCTGTGGCCACAAAAATGATAATGGATGGAATACGCGAAGGCAACTGGGTGTTTCTCGCCAACTGCCATTTGTCGCTCAGTTGGATGCCGACTTTAGACAAAATTATAGCCACTATACAGGCAATGAAAATACACAAAAAATTTCGTTTATGGCTTAGCTCCAGTCCTCATCCGGACTTTCCCATTTCCATACTACAAATTAGCATTAAGATGACTACAGAGCCACCTAGAGGCATAAAGGCCAACATGAAACGTTTGTATACTAATGTGAATGAGGGAAATTTCGAGTTGGCCAACGATGCCGGAAAGTACAAGAAGCTTTTATTCTGCTTGTGTTTCTTTCACACCATACTGTTGGAGCGTAAAAAGTTTTTGCAACTGGGATGGAATGTCATCTACAGCTTTAATGATTCTGATTTTGAGATTTCAGAAGTTCTATTGTTGCTGTATTTAAATGAATATGAAGAAACGCCTTGGGATGCCCTTAAATATTTAATAGCGGGTGTAAATTATGGTGGACATGTAACCGATGATTGGGATCGTAGACTTCTGACCACCTATATCAATCAATATTTTTGTAATGAAGCTATAAATACAACAAAATTCAGGTAAACTAAAATTCTGAACCTTGAAATTCCAAGGAACGCAAAGTAACAACTTTTATTTCAGGTTATCTTCTTTAGCCAATTATTTCATTCCCAATGATGGCGACTTACAATCTTATCTCGATCATATCCAGCAATTACCGAATTTTGATAAACCTGAATCATTTGGTCAACATTCAAATGCCGATATTGCCTCTTTGATTGGGGAAACTCGTCTACTTTTTGCCACCCTAATATCTATGCAGGTACAGACTTCTTCTGCTGAAGGTGAAAGCAAAGAGACCAAAGTATTACGTCTGGCACAAGATATAGAGCAGAGTACACCTAAAACATTAAATTATGAGCAAACGGCGAAATTGGTTGGCTTAAATCGCACTCCTTTAGAGGTAGTCTTGCTGCAAGAAATGGAACGCTATAATGTGCTGCTAAGGAATATGAAAGTACATTTAAGAGATCTTCAAAAAGGAATACGTGGCTTAGTTGTAATGAGTACCGATTTAGAAGATATTTTTATAGCTGTTGACGAGGGTCGTGTGCCAGCTTTGTGGCTGAAATGTAGGTTTATGTCTAATTTAAAAAAAAAAGTAATTTATTGATTTTGACCTATTTTAGCTTATCAGTCCGAAAAACCCCTTGCTTCCTGGTCACGAGACTTGGTCTTTAGAATTGAACATT
The DNA here is from genome assembly GCA_949628195.1 of Phasia obesa. NCBI lineage: Eukaryota > Metazoa > Arthropoda > Insecta > Diptera > Tachinidae > Phasia > Phasia obesa. Next base: position 12,060,457 of record OX451216.1, read on the forward strand.
TCACAAACTGGGCCAAGACCCTGAAACCGCCAAGCCTTTTCTGGCTGGCTGCCTATACATTTCCCACTGGCTTCTTAACTGCTGTCTTACAAACATCAGCTAGAGCTACGCGCACTCCTATTGATGAATTAAGCTGGGACTTCTTTGTTTTCGTGGAAGAAGATGCCGCTGCAGCCCGTATAATTCGTGAGGGTGGTGGTGTTTATGTGCGTGGCTTGTATTTAGAAGGTGCTGGCTGGTTACGCAAAGGTCAATGTCTTACCGAACCATTTCCCATGGAATTAGTTTCTCCAATGCCCGTAATACATTTTAAGCCCGTTGAACAGCTTAAGAAAAAAACAAGAGGAATATATTCCTGTCCATCCTATTATTATCCCCAGAGATCTGGTTCTTTTGTAATTGCAGTGGACTTAAAGTCTGGCAATGAAAAATCCGATCACTGGATTAAGCGGGGAACTGCCTTGTTGTTGAGTTTGAGTAATTAGTTTGTGTTTGATTTTATTTATTCATTTTAATAAATCGTTTAATTATTTAACTTGAATATTTTTTTTAACGTTGTGCGAAAATTTTGCCATTTTTCTCGGTTAATTTAAATTTTATTGTTTTTTAAACAGTTGTTGTTTCAGAACGTAAAATGCAGATCTGCGAAACAACCTTATTGAGATGGGAGGTTTGCAAAGCGACAAAGGAATAGTTTTTAGCAAACAAAACCATAATAAGATATCTCTGTGGCTAATATGAAACATTAATTAAAGCTTTACAGTTAAAATATTAACATACATATCGTCACTTGAAATGCACAAGGACCAATGATACTTTTTACATTTTAATAATAAAATGGAAAATATTGATACAGGCATGGCACAAATTCCGTTCGGAGTTAAAATAACCGGAATGGATTTCGCTTCTGTAGATTCTGTTCGATTTCATTAAATCGACAAAAATACAAAACCACTTTTAATCTATTAAATGTGGCAACAAAAGAATGAATGTAGCAAAGCAGTAGTAGCAGTAAAGTACCTTCGGATGTGGAATGGATTCAGTATTTTGCTTCTATTAAAAATGTAAAACAAAAAAATTTTCGGAATGAAATCACGTTCAATTTGAAATTTGTTCACAATATTATTCCTATTAGATTTTAGATTACGACATTTCTGTATTATTTTAAAACTGTCCTTGCAGTTGATCCTTAACGGTACCATGTGGACAACTTAAGTTTTATCTAACAAGTATTCATCTGTTATTGGTATAGGGTACACCTTTCTTTATGTGCTTACGTGTCAAGCTTCTTCTAACAGATTTATGTATTTATGGAGCAACTCTTCCAAAGAAACCTAGTAAATTAAGTATATGAATGTGATTTGGAAAGAATCGACATGAAATGATTGCAATTTATCTAAATTCTATCGGATCAGGTTGATCTTCAAGGTACTTTTTTTATTCATATTTTATTTATTGTATCTTCAATATATTGAACTAACAATAATTACTCATTTCTTAAGTATAAAATAAATATATTTAATAAGTCCAGCCAGACCTACACATAAAATAATCTATGTTCCACGATTGTTGAAACCATTTACGGGTCATGCCTCTATTGGACGGCCTAGAAAAGCAATATCTCTTCTTTTTAGTCGAATGGATTTGGATGAGTTTCAAGCTTAACCAAATACGTTACCGCATGTTTCGCTATTTCTGACTTAACTGTTGGCACGTTTAGGTCTTTGTGGATATTAGAGTTTTGAGCAACTGTGATAATTCATAGAATCTTACCTTGGCGCCTTTGAATTTTTTTAACATTGCTCGCTGAGGCAGTGATTGAATCCCATAGCACCAAATTGGTTTAAGGATCGATTTGTACAGTAGAAGTTTGCAATCTAAGCTGAGGGTATAATTTCTGCAAATAAGCCAGTTGAGTTGGATTGATTTTAACTTCATTTCTGTTAACTTGGATTCTATGTGGCTGTGGGACATGAGTCCCTACGCAGTCTGAAAGTTATATGAGTGCATTTTTGTTCATTACCTTTATTCTCCATTTCTTCAACCATTTTTCCAATTTATTATGTGATTTTGTAAATGTTGTGATGCTACTTGGGCGCTTTCATTAATACTTAAAAAAGCTGTGTCATAATCTGATTGTGGAGTTGGGTCCAGATCTTACAGGTAATTTTTCAGAGATGCCACACTTCGAGATTCTAGTAGGTTTCTTAGCCGCTTCGTGCAATCTTTAAGGCTAGTTTTAAGTTGCCACTTTCTCCGAATTTTTATTTTTTCATTCAAGAGCCGCTCGACATCTGCAGAATAAATGTGATTGCATCTGTATATTTTCCGGGTTACTGTTGCATGTTGGGCAGCTAATTTGATGTTTCGATCAAAATCAATAAGACACTGCTCTACGTCTTCTGGTGTTCTTAGTGGCATGTTTTCCAAACAATGTGTACTGAGATATTTTCTATATTTCAACCAATTTATGCTTGCGCTGGCTGTTGCTGAAACGATATTTTGTTGGTGCCATATATATATATGTATATATATATATATATATATATATATATATATATATATATATACAATAGTGGGTGAATGATCTGAAGATAATTCTAGCGATGCTCTTCTCATGCTCTGCCACGGGGATCTTTGGTATCATATAAGATATTGCCATTTATTTAAAAAAAGCTATTTGTTTTTAAGTGAGTGTCTGCAACCAGCATGACATCAATTTATTCCATCTTAAGGAAGTACTCGAGTTAATTTTTGTGTTGGCGTAATCCGTTCCAGAAACATATTTTTAAACAGTTCATGGTTTGTTAAGTAACGCCTGCAACATCATAGATTGCATGCTTACCATTTCTTGCATCATGCTGCTCATAGAGCTCATAAAAATGTTTAACGAGTGCACTAATGTCTCGATGATTGCTTCGAGGCGATTATACATAGTTACCAGATGCTGTTTGTTCTTTAGGTTCTGGGTATTAATTTGGAGTAAAATCAAGATACCAAAAAACAAAACGTTACGATCCTTGAATATCCAACAATGTAATCGAAGTAGAAAAACTGGTTGTCATGTGGATGCATCTTAATATGTATATAAAATACTAGCTATCCCCGGTGCGCTTCGCTACACCCATCCACAAAAAATACAATAAACACTTGGAAGAAGTATGACCAAATTTTAACGCGAAAACGCACGCTATTCCCAAGTCAAAAATGTCCCCATCCAACCTGTTTTTTTCTGGACTATGCGTATTAACACGATAACAATTTTTTACTTTTAATGGGAAGTGCCGTTCCAGTATTCTTATCCAGTCTGTATTTTGGTAGACTATACACATTAGTATGAGGGTTACTTGCGCAAAGTTGCAAGACTATACCTAATGTAGTTCTCTAGGTACGCGATAATAATTTTTCACTATGTATAAGAGGTACCACACCCTAAATGCAAATTAAGTCTGTGTTTCTCTACACAATGTCTCTCAATATTCCAAGGCGCTACCTATTGCAGTTCTCTAGATGCAGGATAATAATTATTTTGCCTGCGGCAAAAACACACTCACTTCACATACGCACCGCCCACACATGCGTTATCGGATTTCAACCAAACTTCATATCAACCATATATGTGCCACTGCCTATGTAGTGTATAAGTTTGGTTGAAATCGCACGACGCGTTTATGATTAGTTCGGCGACGTACATATACGGACTTATTTTTATATATACAGGCCTGTCACAGAAATTAATTTCAATCGAAAGTTATTTCAATTCCGAAAAAGCTTCTTCAGAAAATCAAAATCGACAAATTTCCTTGAAATGAAACCACTTTTAATTTCATGATCGAATTCGTATTTTTTGTATGTGATAGTACAAAAACAAACTTAAAACTTTCTTCTTTGAATAAAGAAAATAATTTGGTAAGCTTTTAGCTAAATTTTTTAATTTATTTTTTATTGCCCTCCACATCAACGTTGAAACCGTACTCCTCCCAAAATTAATATCATTGTCCTTAGCTAAAAGTAATATATTTAATCATTTATGTTCTTGTGACAAATGTACACAATACTTATCTATAACACCTTGAAACGAGCCTGTGGCCAAAAACCGCAGTGTGGTCGTCACTTGTATAATTGGTGGAAATGAAGAATTTTTTAAATGACGACTCAGTTTGTTTAAAACCATTACAAATGCTTCTTTGCTTAGTCGATAATAACTTATAAATCTTAAAATGCATATGTAATTACATTTATATGTAGTATGTCTGATTGTGGCAAAAATAAGAACACTTACACTGCGTTTGGACAAGAAAGGGGATTCGAGGCATCCATTAAACTCCTACGTCGCAATTTTTCGGCGGAGTGTTGTCGTGTTTGTGCAGTCAAAACCGCAACGATTGAAACTCCAGGCATTTTTTTGTTTGAAACTTTTTTTAATTTAATATAAAAATTTGTCTGTTCTATTTAACTTTATTTTCTTCTTTAATAACTATATGTTTTTGAGTTGGTTTTCACAATATAGCCACATTTAGTGAGCAATATTGCCACATTTAGTGAGCAATATTGCCACATTTAACTTAAAACTAAGAAAACTAGAATTTATCGGAATGAAGCAAATCAATCAAAGTCTGAAGAAAAGAAAAACAAATTCTATCGAATTGAAAATTCTGTGACAGGCCTGATATAGATTAACACGAATTGTATACACAAGGAGTTTGACATCTGAGTTTTATTCGAAAATGCTGTTGTTTGCGACTATGTACCTTGAATATGATTGAGCTCTTTGCGGCTCTCCGCGATTTGATGGTGGAATTTTTGGAAATTCGAAACCAGATTTAAAAAATATATTAAATTTCCATACTATAAAATAAATATTCATATCTATTTCTATTAAAAATATTAACGATATATTTCGCCAAAGCAATATTTTTGCTCAAGCACAGTGTGTGACCGTTTTCTCCTCAACTGTATATAACTGCTTGTGCAGTAGTAGAAGCAGCAGGTAGCCTTGCTTACAATTTTCCCACTTAAATGGTAGATTAAAAGGTAAAGTCTATATAAAAAAAATTTAAAAATTTCCGCCTTAATATTTCCCCTTGGAACCTTGCCTTCGTCAAAACCTTAAAAATCAACGCACATTTATCAGGTAGCCTCCTACGAAGGGGAAATATTAAGGCGAAAAATTAAAAAATTTTTATATGGTGTTTGACAGTTCGATTTCTATTTAACTGTCAAAATCCATCTGATAAATAAGCCTTGGTACAAATAGTTGCCGTTTGAAATAATATCCAAAATAATTCAATAATGTCATTTGACTAGTGTTTATTATACAAAAAGAATGTTGAAAATAATAACAAAAATTATATAAAAAAATATTCAAAAATAAAAACATTTAAAAATTTTTTTTTTTAAATAAGTGATCGTATGTAAAAATAAGTGATAGTTATAATACTCGTATTAAAATGTTTAAGAATACTCGCATTCGTATGGGCTTAAATGTTAAACTAAAATTAAAAATATCTTTAGAAATTTACATATAATAATTTATATTTAAGTACTGGTTAAACAAAGTAAATTTAATTATTTATAATAAAATGTTTGCTTATTATACATATAATTGAATGTAAGTAAAGGCTAATTCAAGTTGAATTTACACAAATATTATTCAAACATTAAAGAATGAATCACTACAAAAATTAAATTAAGTCTTAAAGTAATATACAACGAAAGAATTCGAATTATTTCAGCATATTATGAGTATGAGCGAGAGCCTGAGCGAAAATGCCTAACGTGCTTTACGTGTATACTATAGTTTATATAATCGACATTCGTAATGCACAATGTGGTATTTACACGTAGTTAAGAAGTTGAAACAAACTGGGTATGTATTAAACAGTTGCATTAGCAAGCTCATCAAATGGGTGTGCTCATAAGCTCATGAGCAAGTGGTCACACAAGCTAGCTTACTAAACACATCCCTACTCGTACCATACTATTGGTGAGCAAACCTCTGTTCGTTTCATAAACGCATTCAGCTGAACGAAATTGATATACTAGTGATCGCCGTATTTACTCATGTCATGTTCGAAACACTCAGTGTGTTTCGTTTAGTAGTTGTATAATTTTTAAAAGGTTTATTACGTTATGCTTATATTAGTGATTTTTTAATTTTTGTATTTTTTAAGAAATAAAGACCTTAAAATGAACATAAGTAATGTTGCTAAAAAAAATCTGTGTTTTTTGTTTGTACACTCGAACTGTGTTCGTGTTTCACTCAAAGCATAAAACTGCTTAAACTTGCCCAAGTGCATCGTTATTATGTTCAAAATTTACTCATACCTAATCAAACTTGCTTATGTAAACTCTACAAGATCATCGCACCGCCCACTCATCGTTACTCGTGTACAATGAACAGATATGAATTCAATGAAATATTATAATGAGCTTCTAACGAGCTTCGTTTTATGTGCTCATTCTGTACTTTAGTGAGTATGGAAAATTAAAGCACTTCATTATTTTAGGAGAAGTTATGAAAAGTAAAACCGAAAAGACGAATGCAGCGTTCGGCTTGTGTGATTTAAATCGCTCAATTTTTAGAGCAAAGAGACCATCAACACCGTTCTCTGTTTATCAGATGGATATGATGATCAGATTGTTTTTTAATTTTTTTTTGTTTATATGAAGTTTCAGTTTTGTTACGACATATTGATGGCTCTTGTAGAAGGGGGCAACGAGAGGTACGCTTTTCGAAGAACATTTGCACTTCAGCGGTTTTTTATTAAAGAAAATTACCACATTTATAAAATAGGGAACTTGAACAAAGGATTACTATTTTTATCAATACAAGAATAAAATCACTCAAGAACTAATGCTCAGAGCCCATCAACAGGGAAGTGTGTTTAGGGAAGAGATGGTCTGTATTTCGAAGAAAACTGTTCTTTGTGGACTTAAGGCGTAATTGGCCCATATATTTTTTTTTTAATAAAACGAAAAATGCTGTTAAAGACAATGATGTGCGCTAAAAGAGACCTCCGGTCTCAATAGGATTGTGTCACATATCAGCAGGAATAATTATGATACTAATCACCGGGATTTTAGATTGGATGATTTTAGAACACAACGACATTAACTGGCCTCCGAGATCGTGTGATTAAACAATTAGCGATTTCCTCTTGTAGTGCTATTGAAAAAGTAGTGCCTAGAGTCAAATTTTGTTTTTAAAGACCACACAATCTGCGAAGCTGTAAAAATCTGTAGAAAGCATCTAGAGACTTTGGCCTGAATCGAACCCGCAATCCTCAGACTGATAGACTAGCACACTACCTACCAATCTATGGCGGCACTCGAACATAGGCGATGCAAAGTATTGAGTCCCTTGGGCTTTTAGCCGAAAAAAATTTCAGACATAATTATAATAGACAGGTAAAACTTATGGTTTTCTTGATAGTTTAAGGTGGAAACTCAAATTAAATTATAATTTATAAAGGATGATTATCAGTTCTTGCAGCTGTCGCTGAAGAGTTATCAGTAAATATAATTTTTTTAAATTTACTTAATTTTGAAAAACATTTAGCAATAGTATATTTTAAATATTTAATTTAAGGTTTTTAAAAAGTAATTATAAGGACCATTTGTTTTTAAATTAAAAAAAAATATTTTATAAGAGTTATTTTATAAGAGTTTTAATTTTATATTCAGACAAACCCCTAGGAAAATAGCGTTAGTTTGCTTTACGAGTAGTTATGGCAAGTTGTGAAAATAATTTACCTAAAACTAATTCTATATCTACAAAACAATATATTTTCTTAGTTTCAAATGACTTAAAATAGGTTTCTAGTATTCGTGTAAATAATAACTAAAACTATATGGAAATTCTTTAAGTGTATTAAGTTTTAAGTATAAAAATTTACGAGCGCACTCAAGTCGTTTGTAAGAGATGTGATCTATAGCTGGGACAGCGACCAACTCGTAAATTGTATTCACCATATGAGCAAACTGGGGGTTTACAGTTGCGTTCCAATATACATCTGCAATGATAAATATAAAATGTTTAGAACTTTTTAATACAATTTTTTACAAAATGTTTTAATTCCAATCCGAACTTCTAATTTAAATTTTAGCATATAATAAAGTATGTATATACATTCCGAATTTTTGTGTAGAAAATTAACGCCGACTTGTAGTGTTCAAAATTATTTTCGACTTTTCCTTAACAAGTTGTACTTTTTATTTCCGTTAATACTTTTTAAATTTATTTTTTTCTTGATATCGTGTACGATTTTGTTTAATATAATTCTTGCAAAAAAACCGACTTCAAAACAGATAGAAGGGCACCATTTCTAAACTAAAAATGTAAGAAGTAATCTGTAAGAATTAGATTTAAACCAAATAAAAGATGAGTGTCAAGCCTCTCCCTATTACTGTTCAAAAGTTAAGCTATTTTCATAAGCAACGTCTTTTATGGCGACACCCTTCAAGCCGCTGTCTATAACGGTTTCAAAAATAGGGTCACATAAATCAAATAACATCTCCTATTGGGACACCCTTTAATTTACATTCTTAAATTAAAGACCTGTTATTATAAAGGACTGGGTCACAAAGATTCTTTGTAAATTTCAACTGTCTGTCTATTAGGGTTCAAAAGTTTGGCCATATATATCAAATTACATGAACTATTGGGACACCCTTTACATTATAATTCCCAATATTTATACTTGTTATTATACCAGAGAAAGTAGTGAACATTCTGCCTAATTTTCAAGTGTTTGTCTTTTACAGTTCAAGTGATAGGGCCATATAGATCAAATTACATAATTTATTTGGACACCCTTTAATTTCTACATTAAAATTGTATATTTGCTATAGTGGACTTTGGAATACAGGTTCTTTGAAAATTTCAGCTGTCTGTCGATAACAGTTAGCCACATACATAGAATTACATTAACTATTGGGACACCCTTTTATTTCCAAATTCAAATTTTATATTTTATACAGGCTCTTTGTAAATGTCAGCGGTCTAAGTACAACTGTTTAAAAGTATGGCTATATACATCAAATTAAATGAACTATTGGAGCACCCTTTAATTTAAAATTTTGCATATTTATACATTTTATTGTAACGGTCATAGTAATCGACATTCTGTAAAATTTTCAAGGTTTTGTCTGTAACGGTTTAAAAGATGGGCATATATAGGTCAAATTACGGCACCTATAGGGACACCCTTTAAATTTTAAATTAATTTTTTTATTAATTTCTGCCGTTGGGAGCTATAGCGATACGCAATTTTTTAAAATTTTAATTTGGTGCCCTTTACGGTTCTTAATACACAAAAAAAAGATGTATGTTGTATGGGGACACCCTTTAATTTTTAATATAATGAACTGTTTTTAAAACGGGACCAACCTGAAAGCATAACCTTTCAAATAAAGAAAAAAAATTTAAAATCGGTTTAGAAATGGCTGAGTTCTGCGGTTACATACATAAAAAAGCAACATTCAGACGAATTGATAACCTCCTTCTGTTTTGAAGTCGGTTAAAAAATAGACCAACCCGGTACGAGTTGCTGAATAAATACCCAGGGTATTTATTCAGAAAAAATATTAAATATATTTAGTAAGATTAAAAAAACTTTAATAATTTTCTATATAATTATAAAGGCATGTCGACTATATAAGTATACATGTAGGCCAGATCTGATCTATTTTCCCTAATATATAGCACAGTGCCCTCCTTAGTATATAGAACTAAACAGTCGGCGAAGTTATATATTAATAAAATGGCTATACAGCTTAAAAAATAATGTGATTACTTCACACCACAGAAGCTGCAACAGTACGAAATGAAACTTTCTTTCTTTATTTCACTACCTGTCTTATCATTACTCTATCCCTTTCCTACAATTAATTGGTGGGCATAATTGCCTGAGCGTTGAGTCGCACAAAAAATCAGCAATTTTAAAAATTTCAAATTGAAAATCATCTAGGATAGAAAAGGTGTCATCAAGGCATATTTGGCAAGGTGATAGCGTAAGGGAGAGAAAATATCAGCAAGAAATTTTTTGATTTTTTTTATATGGATTTTGACAGTATTATCTAATTTATGCTCTCTTAAAATTAATTAATTAATGTCAAACTCCATATAAAGAAAAATTTAAAAAATTTCTCTTTAATAATAGCTCCGCCTTATGCAGTCACCTGGTTAAATATGCCTTGGGTGTCATCTTAATTTTGAAATTTTACTCAATATTTTGAGAATCTAGAGCTGTACCTCGTTTCTGCAACTAAAGTCTGGTACTCTCTTCAGTTTTTCATGCGGAATGCTGTCAAACTACATACATAAAAAATTTGTATGAAAAAATGTTGCAGAATATTTACTGTGGAAAAACATTGAAATATTTCTGGCAACATTTTACCAAAGCTGTGAAATAAATCAAATGTGAATTATTTCATCTGGAATTTTTTGTAAATTTTTTTGTGGAAAATTTTGTAAAACATTTTGCAAAATTCGAACAGGGTACTAACGTTTAAAGTGAGAAACTTTTCACATGAAAATATTATAGTAATTTTTTTGTTGTTCCAGGTTGTTTCCTAGCTAAATCCTAGTACTCTGTTCGAAATTGTGAAAAATGTTGATTAACATTTATTATTTCACAAGGAATATTAGATATTTAAAATGTGGTGTCCATCTCGCAATTTGGAAGAATTTTCAAAAACTTTCCAAAATATTTTGATTCTGCCCCACTGTGCGGTGTAATGGAGAACTTTTGAATTATTGGCAGCGACATATAAATAACAGGAAATTAACTATTCCTTGCAGATGGATTCCAAAGGATATATTACACATTGAATTCTGCAAGGGGCTTAGATTGAGGAAATCTTACTGTTTGAGAACAAGTGGATTATTACTCAATAGCCCGTCCAACCAAGCTAATACTAATGTTGCTAATATTCAGTTTATTAGTTTCTGTTTTCATAGATAGTACCTGTAATATTGACTTAAAGACTTAGCAACCCTTACAATGGGAAAACTAATAGCCAACCCTAAATAAACGCGCTGAACGCTAATTAACCGTCAAATTTTCTCATGTACATACAAAATGTATAAAGCAAAGCAAAGTAATTCGAAATATAATTTTGTCAAAGTTTTAGGTAGTGAAGTTGGCTGCAAACAAGCTATCATTATTTTTTTGTCATTGTTTGAGCTACTTTCTGCTTTTAAAATTATTAGATTTTATTAAACAAAATAAGTTAAAGTTACTGTTTATTACAGAACTTTGCCCTTAAGGCACATTAATCAGGTAGCCTCATAAAATTTTTAATTTTTTTATATGGATTTTTACAGTTAAACTTACAATTTTTGCTCTTAAATCGAAGTTGAACTATCAAACTCCATATTTTAAAAATTTTCACCTCAATGTTTCTCCTTCGTAATAACAATGCCTCACTACGAAGGGGAAATATTAAAGCGAAAATTGTAAAATTTTTTGAAGTGCAAACTTGTTTAGGCACTTTGAGCACTTTTTGGTTGAAGAAAAATTGTTGAACTCAACAGCCGTAACCATCGTCACCATTATCATAACCGTAACCGCGTCACCTAACATTAGTTTCTATACATACATAGGTCTGCTCATCGTCACCTAACATTGGTTTCTAAAGATCTGCAGTTTTGGCTGAAGGAAAATGATTGAACTCGCATCATCGTTACCATCGTCACCTAATAACATTGCTTTCTATAGATCTGCTCGTTTTGGTTGAAGATAAATTATTCAACTCGCATCATTGTCACCTAACATTGGTTTCTATAGAGAGGTCTGCACATTTTGCTTAATGCAAAATTATTGAACTCGAGTAATTCGCATTATTTCCTATTTTTTCACTTCTATTCACAGTCCCAATGACTGCCAAATGAAGTTTAAAAGTTAAACCATAGATAATACATAGATGGCCAACTCTCCAAATGTCAAAAACGTGGCTACAAATGTCTTCACACACACGGGTACGGTGTGAATTCAACACACTTAGGGGAGTAAAATTTTTATTCACCTTTAGACACTATTACGCGATATTCGATTCCACTTTTCAAATATTTAAACAATTTTGAATTTTTGCACAAAAAATTATTTAACAATTTATTGTTTTTCAAATTTATTAGTACAAAATAAATTTAATTTTGTTGACATTTGTTTGGTGAAATTTATTTCTACACAGTATTGTATTTTTTTGTCTTTTAGGGGATGAAAATTTTCAAATCAATATAATAAATATTTAAAATTAGCATTCAATATAACGTTTTTCGCACATAAATATATTAGCAAAAAATACAAAATTCATAAATTTATTAAACAGCAAAAGAATTATTTAATTTTAACATCTAAAATTGAATGTAAAAAAATATTCTGTTTTTACAAAATATTTTATACAACTATGTGCAGTTTAGGTGCTGTGGGGAATTTTTTTTTTTAAACCAACACTTATACAATTTTGTCTACCAATATATTCTTAGACTTAGGTTTTTTGACACGAGACTTAGGTTTTTGACGTTTCAGTTGACTATCTATGTGTTATCTATGAGTTAAACCTCCAATTAAGGGGAAAAATTGTAAGTTTACCTGTCAAAACCCATATAGAAAAAATTTTACATTTTCGCCTTAATATTTCCTCTCCGTAGTTTGGCTACCTGTTAAATGTGCCTTGATTTATATGTATGCAAGGCATATTCAACAGGTAACCTCACTACGAAAGCAAAATATAAAGGCGAAAACTTTTGAATTTTTTTTATATGGATTTTGATAGTTCAACTTTTGTTTAACGAGAAAAATTGTAAGTTTAACTGTCAAAATCCATATTCATGGTGAGGCTACCTGATTAATATGCCTTGTATCAAGGTATTATTTATCTTACTAGGTAGTGTCGTCCGCCCAGCTGATTTAGTAGTTCGAAATGTCAAAAGTTGTATGCGTTCAGAAATTCTATAGTATAGAAGTGAGAAAGCAATAAAACAAACACACGCCTTCTCAATTTTCTTCTATGTTTTTTGACATTTCGAACTACAAAGCAACAACAAAATACCATGTTGTTCTTGTATTGTTGTATTTGTTGTAGGGACGCCACTACCTAATAATTGTATGTATGTATGTATGTATGTATGTATGTATGTATGTATGTATGTATGTATGTATGTATGTATGTATGTATGCATGCATGTATGTATGTATGTATGTATGTATGTATGTATGTATGTATGTATGTATGTATGTATGTATGTATGTATGTATGTATATATGTATGCATGTATGTATGTACATATGTATGTACATATGTATGTATGTATGTATGTATGTATGTATGTATGTATGTATGTATGTATGTATGTATGTATGTATGTATGTATGTATGTATGTATGTATGTATGTATATGGGGTATGACGTCTCGAGTAAGGAATGGTAATCGTCTTGGGTAAAACTTTGTGTAAAATCGTATTAAACATAAATTGTAATAACCTCAATGTATCTTCAGAGAAAATGTAAAAAATTGGACCTTTACTAAAAACCGTTCTTAAAATAAAACTATAAAAAAAAATTATTTATTTTTGAATTTTTTTTTTTAATCTTACTTGCGATCTTCCAATGAAAATCCCTCTTCGCCATGTTTAAACCGCAGACATATTTGATGATTGACCAAACAGTTACAGCGGCATTTGCGTATAAAAACGCTGTGTGGCTTTGGCAAATGAACATGACGCTCCACATCCTCTTCAAAAACATTAAAGTGCCGGGGACAATGGCAATCTAGCATATTCTGCAATTGTTGTTGATGATGATGCTGAAGCTGGGCATATTGATGAGATTCTAATTGATGTTGTTGTTGTTGTAGTAGTTGTTGTTGCTGCTGTTGTCTTCTCTGTTGATGTTGAAAATGATGCAAATAACTGATGCTACCTCCAGACCTCTTATCACGTGGCATAGAGTCGTGCAACAAACTCCCCCTATTGACACAATGACATTCAGTATGATTTTGCATTGGCAACGCCTCGATTTCTTTGCGATAATTAAAATCGTATGACTAAAAATGAATAATAAAAAGTATTGCAGTAGAGAATGAGAAAATGAAATATATTAATGCAAAAAGTACAAAGGCTATGAAGAAATATTTTATGTTAAAAAAAATTCACTCTGATCTTGAGTGAGAAATCAGTTAAGCCGTCTGTGTGTCTGTCTGTTTAATTTGCATTTCATGTGAAAAGGAATATTTCAAAAACAAAAAAAAAAAATCTTTAATGCTTCTGTGAAAAAAAGAACTCTTTCTGGTTTAAAGGGATCTTACTTTGCAAGATCCATTTAAACCAGAAAGCAACCAGAACATTTAAATGTATGAAACAAAGTATTAGTCTCAAATGTGAATTATTAACACTGAAATTTATGACCGCGTTTAAAGTTAATCGCATTATGGCTTTTAAAAGACCATCAGCTACCGAACACACCCACCTTAAGAATACGATTGCAACCAAAACATACATATGCACTCGGTTGTTGTTGTTATTATTGGCAACAGCAACAGGAACAGTAAGTACTTCAAAGCAATGTTGTTGGCCTTAAAGTAATCCTATTCCTATTCTTCTTCATTTACTTTTTCTTTACTGATGCAACCTCGAGCTGTTGTTAAGTTTGTAATTTGCATTAAGTAGTCTTGACAGCGGCTACAGGTAAGTTATGGCTTAATAAAATTGGGCGTGTGCGACGACGCATTTTTATGATTGTTCACTAATCCTTAAACAACAACAAAATAGCAGAACGCATTCATACATTTCTTTATTTAATTTAAAGTTTTCTTTATTCAACTCTTTTGCAAAGCGCGGTACCGGTAAGTTTGAGCAAATAATCTTGTTAACGTCTCCAGTTACCCAGTCATGTTACCTCAAGTATGAATCCAATTATGGGAGCTCATAGTTTTGTGTAAATTCAAAAGTTCACGTAATCTTTACTAGACCGCTTTGTATAAGTATTGAAAAGAAATAAAATTACAACTCGTAATTTCCTGCAGAAATGATCATTTCAGTTACAGAAGTCAAGTGAAAGTCAATAAGTCTTCAGATAATCGAAAAACATATTTTTTGTTGTTGATTCTTTTTTATTTTTGCTCGAGAACATTCACCTTTTGTAAACCTTAAACAAAGTAAGATTAGGAAGGACTTCAAAAAACTATTTTATTAGAGAAATGACCACCGAATTCGACTTGAATATTTCTTTGCCGATACATATCTTTATCATTGGGAAAAGAATAAAAAAATAGCTAAAAATAGTTTCTATGATAGACAAGTGTTATTTATGTTTTGATTTTTCTTTTTAACACGCAGCCTTGACGAGCCATTGATTTGTTCAACCATTAAACAAATTCATGTGCGCACATCAAAACATGTCATGTTCTTGTTCAAACAGCATTGTTAGAAAATTTGTTCGCACAACGATGTCTGCCATCAAATGCTGTTTTTAGTATGAAAGTTTGAATTTTTAAGAACGCCATCTGTTAATTAAGCGTGTAAATCCTATTTGCTGTGCTGTAAGCATTTGAACAACATTGACGACAAACAGAAAATTTTGTTTTGTTAGTGTAACCGACTTCAAAAAAAGAAGGAGGTTATCAACTAAAATAAGTGTTGTTTACTACCTAATACAAATATCATACTTATTTCTTGTGAGTAGTCGAGAATGTTGTTTCTTTCTTGCTTTGAAAGTTGTGCATTTTTCGCTTGTATTAGATAAGTTGTTGGACCCCACTAACTATATCATATTACTGTACTTCGTGATTTAGTATTGTTGTTAACTGTACCTTAATTGTATTCTTTTGTTTGATGTCTCATTGAGTCCATAAAACTCAGACGAACATTTCCACTTCATATTTTTTTTGGCAGATTAGAATAAAAACTAAAATGAAGTATACCTGATGGACTAGTAGAGTACCACAAAAAATTCAGAAAAATACTAGTGAAGAACAATAAACTCTATACGAAAATATAAATTAACTAGCTGTTCCCACACATATGGTGGGCGTTCTGACAATATTTTGTTCGATTTTGCTTTGAAAGTAGTCCACACCAAATTTAAAGACGTATTTACATACTTTGTATAAAGGTAGTTATCCCTGGATAAAATTCAAAAATTTTCAAAATTATTGTAAAGCTGGTAACAAGGTATATTTATCTTACTAGGTAGTGTCGTCCACCCAGCTGATTTAGTAGTTCGACATGTCAGAAGTTGTATGTGTTCAGAAATTTTATAGTGTAGTGGTAAAGTGAGAAAGCAATAAAACACATACACGCCTTCTCAATTTTCTTCTATGTTTTTTGACATTTTGAACTACAACAAAATGCCCTGTTATTCTTGTATTTGTTGTAGGGACGCCACTACCTAGTAAAATACATATATCTTGGCTCGTAAAAAGGTGTTTAAAATATTTTAATAACAATTCAATTCCACAAAGTAAGAATACAAATTTTATTCCATTGACTATTTGGCAGTTAGTAATTAATATTTTGTCATTATTTTAAAACAGCGCTATCTGTTGCGCCACCATGTTTAAAATATACCGCTTTCAAAAATAAAAGATGCCTTAAAGTATGCAGTACCTTTAAATCGGTAAAAAAAATCGGCGTACTTTCACTGCTTTTTCTCCACTTTCTGTTGGAAATAAGCTATTTTTGCGGAAAAAAGTATCCTATAATGTAATCAGGATACTAAGGTACCTTCTCACAAAATTTTTTTAAAATCCATCCAGTAGTTTTTACGTGATGCGAACACAGACAGGAATTACGTAACTGTTTTATTCGTATGTTACCCTAGCAAAACTATATAAATCGTAACCTTTAATAAGTTGTCTAACAAAAAAAAAAAAAACAAAAAACACTAGCCCCGGTGGGGTATTAGTTAGTGTACTAGTCTGCTAGGCCGATAAAAGTCTCTAGTTCTTTTTACTACAAGTTGAGAGGAAGGGTAAAAAGAATCTTGGAAATAATCTGGGTACCTTGAAGTGGTTCTGTGTACCTTAAAGTGGTTTTCTTGTATTTTTTGTAGGAGAAAATAAAACTTTTTAAATCGAAACGTTGTGGTTTTATGAAATTTAGACTGACTGAACTTCTCAGTTAGTCTATTAAGTTACAAGCATAAGAATCTGAGTTTTTATGCAGAAAATTTGGGAAAAAATCCACTAATGAGCTAATTGTGGCGATCTAGAAAATGCATAATGCATTCAGTTAGTATTTGGAGTTTCCGTTTTGCTTTGTAATATTTTATTAAATACTAGCTGTGCCCGCCACTTCGTCAGCGTTCTTCAATATTTTGTTCGATTTTGCTCTGAAAGCAATCCACACCAAAGATCCTTACGATTTTAGTTTTTTTTTTTTGTAAGAGAAGTAACACTCGGGCAATTAATCAATTAATTCCTTTAGAAAGGGATAATTGTAGATAAGAAGTAGTAGCGAAGTAGTTTGAAGCTAGCATAGCCAATTAATAATTATTTAACTTCGCCGATGATTTAGCGCTATGTGGTAATACCGGCGTTTTTAGTTCCGCCTTACGATATGCTACGTATCAGTTTATGTATTTTTTTAAAGTAAAGTATTCATATCCGGTTAGTTTAATTGCGTACTTTCACTGCTTTTTCTCCACTTTCTAAGATATTTTTGCGGAAAAAAAGTATCCTATATTGGGACCAGAATACTTAGGTACCTCCTCACAAAATTTTTTTAAAATCCATCCAGTAGATTTTATTTGATGAAAACGTCAATAAAAAGCAGACAGACAGACGGAAGTGAGGTACTATTTTATTATATGTATATAGATGTATATATAGATTTCATAAAAAATATTAATTTATTTGTAAAAAGATTTTTGCCAAACTATTTTCAAATAAAAGAAAGAACCATAGTGTTGAGTAGCAGTACGGAACACCTCGAGTGTGATGAGTCCGATCGCCGCTTGATGAGTTTATTAAACTTGGACACATATTTCACATTTTACAAGTCATTTTTTTAATAACATAAAATTATTTTTTATTTTTTGTTTGTTTTTTCTTTGTTGGTTTAGTCTTTTTAGGAGGTTCTATGGGTGTCTCCTAAAAATATATAAATATAATTTTAAACCATTAAAACATATTATAGAAATTAAGATAATATCATTTTATATATGTATGTATATACCTCCTCTTGAAGTTTCTTTTCTTTCTCCATCTTTTCCAGTCGAATACGCATTTTTTCTTCCTCCTCGTGAAATCGCTGTATTTCGTAGGACATAAATTCACGGCGCTCCTTTACGATTTTAATTTTTAGTTGTATTTTCTCCAACCTGTTATCTATTTCTTCAATATCTTTATCAAGATCTTCTTGAACTTTTGTCAGGCGATTTGTATAATTTCCCATGGACGTATAACAGTAGTCTATACAACTAATGTGTATATAATCTTCTAAATTAAACACAAATCCATACTCTTCAATATTATGTTTGTATTCGTTTGTGGTCTTATGCAACCCAATTTGATTTTGGCTGACATTAGTTTTGAACCAACTTAAAATATATCGAATTTCAATGGGATCGCAAACTAAGGAAAATTTATTTATCAACAAGATTAAGATTTAAGCTTTTGTTTAACTGGTTATGCAAGCTATTAAAATATAATCGCAAATAACATATCGACTTGATTTCTGACTCAACCATTTAACTGAATTTTTTCAAATATTTTCGATGTTTTTTTTTATCACACTATACATTGTCTAAGACGCGGCGGGATTTGATGAAAGGTTGCTTCTGAACCCTTTACATTTTGCTATCACGGGGTTGAGTCAGAAACTAGTCGATATACAACTTACAATTTGCATCATAAATCAGATTTATCAAACGGGCGTCCAAATCATCATTTTCGAAACTAACAAAGCTCGGATTATATTCTATACTTTTGAAATGTTGAACATTTGAATTATACTCGTCCTGTATGTTATTCATAATATATAGGGTTTTTTTGGCTTCACTAAGAAAATACTACCATAATTGTCTAGAACCCATTTTGGCAAATAAAACTTACGCAATTGTTTGCTCCACTTGCTGATGAAAGTCGAAAGGCTGCTTTTTAATTATTGCAAATAGGCCGTCAAATAGTTTTTCTACGAACTCTTGTAACTGCTCCAAGTCCTTGTAGAATTTATAAATTGATAAGTGTTTTTCATCAAGTTGCAATAAGACCGTAATCCAAAAAAAATGTTTAAGTTCTCGACGTGCAAGAAAGTCCTTCCAACTCCAAC
Organism: Phasia obesa; assembly: GCA_949628195.1. Lineage (NCBI taxonomy): Eukaryota > Metazoa > Arthropoda > Insecta > Diptera > Tachinidae > Phasia > Phasia obesa. The sequence continues at coordinate 12,079,731 of OX451216.1, forward strand.
TGAAAATTTCATGTGATAACTGATTTAGTATGGCAAGATTTAGTTTACAACCCATCGTTTGGGCAAATAATGCAAGTTGTTTTTTCAAATTCGCCTCCAAAATTGAAATGGCATAGAATTCAATATATTTGTTCTTTCGGGATTTGTCCAGTTTTTTTAAGACATTGAGAAATTTTAGCTTAGCGACAGGCTTTTCTAAACTTTTGTTTAGCAGAGCTGTGCTTGTAGGCCCCATAATTGCATGGCATTGCGAAGGTTCAACAAAACCGCGTTCTTCATTTAAAGAATGCATTCATACATATGTTTTTGAATATAATTAAATCAATCTTTAATCTGTTGTTATATTTTTATAAAAAATATATATTTTTTCCTATTCTTTATTATAACAAATGTCAGCTGAACAACAGAATTATAAAGACTTCAAAATACTCAGGTGTTGGCAAGGCACATTAATCAGGTAACCTCACTACAAAGGCATATTAATCAGGTTTCCTCACTACGGAGGTTAAATATTAAGGCGAAAATTATCATTTTTTATATGCATTTTGACAGTTATACTTAAAATATTTCCCCTTAAATGAAAATACTATCAAACTCCATATAAAAAAAAAATTAAAATTTTCGCCTCAATATTTCCCCTTCGTAGTGAGGTTACCTGATGAATGTGCCTTGATAAAGACTATAAAATACTCAAGTCAAAGTAAATCTACCTCGTAAACCAAGGCACATTCATCAGGTAACCTTACTAAGAAGGGGAAATAATAAGGCGAAAATTTTAAAATTTTTTTTATATGGAGTTTGATAGTTCAACTTCCATTTAAGGGGAAAAATTGTAAGTTTAAGTGTCAAAATCCATATAAAAAAAATTGATTATTTTCGCCTTAATATTTCCCCTCAGTAGTGAGGCTATCTGATTAATATGCCTTGTCGTAAACCATACTAGGTAGTGGCGTCTCTACAACAAATACAACAATACAAGAACAACATGGCATTTTGTAGTTCGAAATGTAAAAAACATTGAAGAAAATTGAGAAGACGTGTATGTGGTTTATTGCTTTCTCACTTCTGCACTATAGAATTTGTGAACACATACAACTTTTGGCATGTCGAACTACTAAATCAGCTGGGTGGATGACACTGCCTAGTAAGATAAATCTACTAGGGTATTCAATTGATATACCGTTAACCGATTAATATTATTCAATTTACAAATCGATATATTTACAATTTAATTTTCGTCAACCAACCGAAATATTCTGTTTGCTCAGGTAGATAATTTCGTGGTATTTATTTTTTAAATATAATTTCCGGCATAGTATGTCCACCACGGTTACGATTTCCATGGTCCATTCGATTAGTCCAATTTTTGAAGACTTATTTCAATAAATCTGTCCGTATCAATGGTGGCTTGAATATTGGCTTTCGGTGATTCAAGTTAACATGTTAACATAAATCAATGCCTTAACATAGTGTCATAAAAATTAATCCAGAGGAGTTATATCGCTCGAAAGAGGGGGCCAGTGGATAGGACCAGCAGTGGTCCTTGACCATTACAGTCAGTTTTAATGAATGTAATGGTGATTCTTTAAAGACTTGGGGATTGTCTTCGCTCCAAATACGCCAATTTTGCTTAACCATTTAACCGGAGCTTCATCACTAAACACAAACAGCTCGAACGGATTTATTTTTTTCAAATTGGATTTGGAAGCTTTGTTCTAGCGTTAAGCTATTCATGATAATTTGCCAAATCTTACTAAACAGAAATGTAAAAACAGTTTGACATTCTCAGCAGATAAAAAAACAACCGATACATATCCCTAAAATGTAAAAATAAGTCCAAGTACTCAGATCAAATATAGCAATCACTCTGACATCTTGTAGCATTGGTATAGCACGAACTATTATCGCTTCTAGTCTCGCTTTGCTTGTAGCGCGCACTCTGACATCAGCCTTATAGATGTTAGACCCAGTAAGAACTTGATTTTAACCTTTTGGCCTTATTTTCACATTTCAAATCTAACCTTTTATCCTTTTTTTGAAGCGAGTAATAAAATGATGGGGTTAGCAGGCTTTTTTTTTAATAGTAAATGTTAATGGCTCTATGATGCGACATAACTGAATAAGCATTACAACATGAACTAGCCTCATCCTGAAACATATATTGCCGGAGATTACGATACGGTGAAAGTATTACAGAAAAACGCTTTATATGAACTCTAAATTAGCGCGTTAAGCGTCTATATGTCAAAAATTCTCATCTTGCTTTGCAACTGGTAAAAACGATTTCGATTGATCATTAACATTAACACTAATATCATGTTGGTGTTAAGAGTGGACAGCCCATGTTAATGTTTTTTTTTCGAGTCTTAACATGGTTGTTAAAACATTTGTTATAAAAACTCTTTTATAACATGACCATGACGTTGTTGTATATAAGATTGATAGTATTATGTATTGCCAGTAACAGCGCCATCTTTTGCTCAACCGTACTATTACTATCTGCTGCATAATAAGCACTCAAACAAAAAATGACATAAACATGTATTCGCCATGTATATGTTTAGTTCAAATTGATGGCTAGTGAAGACGGCCTCTTACCCCCGTCTACATGTCTTAACAAAACTCAAACTTCATATAAAAAACATTATTTTTAATACCGGTTTTTTTATATGAAGTTTGATTTTTGTTAAGACATATTGATGTCTAATGAAGAAGGGGGGTTGGGTCAGTAAGTCCCCTTTCACAATAGGACAGAAACAGGGCAGACAGACGAGATTTGTTGGCAAGGGGTTGAAGAGGTAGAGTGTGTATTTCATGACTATCGTACTTGACATGTTTTCGTTTCTCTTTTCTGCTTTTCGCTTTTTTCTGTGTTGCTTCTCATTATATTTCTCAAGTCGGCGTCTACTTGCTTAAAATTTCTCAACAAAAAATTTCTCAGCATGTGCCACAGATTTTCAAACACACACACACACATGTAAAGTAAATAAATCTGAAAATAGAATGTGCAAAAAACTGTCTGTCTTGTTTATGTCCAATTGTAAACGCATTACGACAGAGCGAAAGAGAATTCAAAAACTGTCTGCCCTGTTTCTGTCTATTGTAAAAGCAGTCTAAGTTGACAGGAAAAAACTGTTATTTTGTAAAGGTTATTTTCAACTCTATTTAGCGATTTTATATCTAATTTGGTTATTTCTATTTATTTGGTTTTATTAAACGAGATATGTTAGTATTTTTATTCATTTATAGCAACGTTATATTGGGCGCTGGATAACGCTACGCTTTATGCTCTAGTCTAGGTTTGGCTGATAAAAATTTTTGATTTCTTTAAAGATCTCGTTAAGCAAATTCCTCCTAAATAGAAACCTGGATCCCCAAAACTCTTATTAGCTGAACTAATAAACATCCAGAATTCAAAAACACAAAATTACATTTTATAAAACAATCCAATCTAAATGGTTGTTAATTCATCCCAATACAATTCCCAAATACAATTCGTAAGTAATATAAAGGTGGGCTAAATTTTATTTAATTTACAAAATTACAAAACCATTTGTTACGAAAAGATTGACGCCTAAGACGTTGTAAATTATTAGCAGAACAACAAATTTGCATAAAATACTTACAAAAACGTAAACCATAACGATTTCGTGTCTTTTTACAGTACAAACGCTGGCAGTAGAACCGCAACAACCGGTATCATCGCCACAACGATGCAAGATTGTGGCATATGGCTCATAACGTTTTGATGTGTTATTTGAGACTGGAATAACGCGTGGTAATGGTTTACGGCATTTGGTTGCCTGGATCATGCGGTGCCAGTGCTCTGTTGCCAACTCATGTGGAGTTCCTGCAATAAACAAGTCAATATTTAATAAATAAAAAATGTTTAATATAAATATTTGGGATAAAAAAAAAACATGTAGTTTTCTTATAAACTTTTTTAATGCAAATTTGCATATGTAACATATTACAGTGCACTACAGCCAAAGAAAATAATAATATTTTTATTCAAATGCAGTACTTTTAAATCGGTAAAAAAATCGACGTGCTTTCACTGCTCTTTCTCCACTCTCTTGGAAATAAGATATTTTTGCGGAAAAAGATTCCTAAATTGGAATCACAATGCTAAAGTACCTTCTCACAAAATTTTGTTAAAATCCATCCAATAATTTATACGTGATGCGAACACAGATAGATAGGAAAAAGTTACTTTTTTATATGTAAAGGGTGCTTTTTATAGAGGTATAGAACTTTAAGTTGGCATTACTTTTCAAGATGGCGACCGATTTAATAGCTGTCAAGTGATTTATTCTCAGTTTGGTTTGGCAAATCATCATGAATAGACTCACGCCTGAACAACGCTTGCAAATAGTGAAATTTTATTTCGAAAATAATGGTTCTGTGCGGAAAACGTATCGCGCATATCATAAGCGAATTTTATTTAGCGATGAAGCGCACCACACAAAACTGCCGCATTTGGAGTGAAGGTAATCCTCAAGTGTATGTCGAAACACTGTTACATCCAGAAAAACTGACTGTTTGGTGCGCTTTATGGGCTGGTGGAATCATTGGTCCGTACTTTTTCAAAAACGATGGTGGCCAAAACGTTACAGTGAATGATGATCGGTATAGAGCCATGATTACTAACTTTTTCATTAGTGAATTCAATAACCATGATGTACAGGAGATGTAGTTTCAATAAAACGGCGCAACATGTCACACAGCTCGTGCCACAATAGATTTATACGTTTGGTGACCGCCTAATTTCACGTTTTGGACCTGTGAATTGGCCTCCAAGATCTTGTGATTTAACACCGCTAGACTACTTTCTGTGGGGCTATGTAAAGTCATTGGTCTATGCGGATAAGCCACAAATGCTTGACCATTTGGAAGACAACATTCGCCGTGTTATTGCCGATATACGGAAAAAGTCATAGAAAATTGGACGTCCAGATTGGACTACATCCGCGCCAGCCGTGGCGGTCATATGCCAGAAATCATATTTAAAATGTAACGCCACAAGATTATCTTTCGGATAAATAAAATTCATGTCAATCGAATAATCCATTGCAACTTAAAGTTCTATACCTCGATAAAAAAACAGCCATTATATATTTCGTTTAGGTGGTAACGCTTCTTCTCTTCTGCGCTACGATTGCTTGGGAAAAGAAAATAGCAGTTGTAGTGCGATTATTTCAGCGAAATGATAGTAATGTATCTAAAGAAGCTTTTATATTCTATAATTTTTAAGGGTCTATGAAATCATATATTTTTTTATTTTAATTAAAGAATGTCTTGTTTAAATTTATTAATTTGTTTATTGTCAACTTAATAAAAATGTAAATTAAGTTTTTATACCTTAAGGACTACTTGTAATTTAATAGCACCTGAAAGAAAAAACAACTTGCTGCATACATTACGAGATTTGCTCAAGGACTCATACAACCAACCACACACATATAAGTATGTATGTATGGATTTGTGTTTATTAAGTTTAAGTCAATCTTTAGCAAAAATTACGAAGAAAAAGCAACGCATTGCTTTATTAAAAATTGAGGAATTTTTCTTTTCTTCATTGTTACAACAGAGGTGGCAATTTGTTTAACCTGGGTGGCATAAAGAAAATGGGTGGTAGACTAAATGAATGATTTAAACTATCGTTCGCCATCTAACAATCGATCGATCCAATCACTGCTTCTTTTTTTTTTGTTGTTGCGATAAAATCAAGCAGTTTTTTGCAGGCCTTTAAAATATGAATTGTTTTATTAAAGGGCGCTTTAGACGATACGACTTTACGTACATTACGTAAATTCCAAGAAAAAATAATATTAACTAAATGAGAAATGAGATTTAGGAAATTAGAGTAAAAATCGTACGTTTAATTTCTTTGCGTTTACACCATTGATTGCAAGGCAAATTGCTACCAGGTGAGAGCACTATGGCAACAAATAAAACAAAACAACAAGTTTGACAATCTAAAATAAAATACTGTATTATTGACAAGACATTAGCAAAAACAGGAGAGCAAAAAATAGTCAGCTCGGCTACCGCCTTCTGGTGTGCTGGTTTTTTGTAAAATTAAAAAAAAATAAAGTGGGACTGTCACAGTTTTATTACATATTATGAATAGACAAAGGCGAATAAATACAATGTGAGCAAAAAATAATCAGCAGCGATACCATTGATATGTCGTAAGACGTCTGTGATCATGTAAACCGCCCTTAAATGATTTTTTTTTAGAGAGAAGTAACACTCAGACATTTAATGCCTATATAAAACTGTGTTACATCCTTTGGAAAGGGATAGTAGTGGATAAGACAGATGGTTAGTGGAATAGTAAGGCTTCGCTTATGGCAACACTGCAATTGCACGTTATGATTATTTTACAGTGTTGCAAGCGCCTCTGATGTTATTTAGACGAATTAGTTTGAAGCTAGGACTGCATTTACAATAGACAGAAACAGGGCGGCCTTTTTGTGAAGTCTCTTTTGCTCTGTCTTAATGCTGTCACAATTGGACGTAAACAAGACAGACAGATTTTTGCACATTCTACTTTCGGATTTATTTACTTTACATGTGCGTTTGTGTGTGTTTGAAAATCTGTGGTAATTGTACTTTGTTAAGTAATTTTAAGCAAATAGATGCCGACTTGAGAAATATAATGTGAAGCAACACAGAAAAAAGGGATAAGCAGAAAAGAGATACAAAAAAATGTCCAGTACGATAGTCATGAAATACACACTCTACCTCCTCAACCCCTTGCCTACAAATCTCGTCTGTCTGCCCTGTTTCTGTGTATTGTGAAAGGGGTTAGTCCCCTAGCCATTTTATAATTATTTTACTTCGCCGGCGATTTAGTGCTATGTGGTAATACTGGCGAAGGAGGGATATGCAGTGTTATAAAGAGAAATTAACCCATATAAGAAAAATTGAACTCGTAAACATTGCTTAGTAGTCAACGTGCTAACCACTTAAGCTACACCACCCCCAAATGATTTTTTAAAAGTCTTGGATATTTTCAAGTAAAATTTATTTTAATATGTCCTTTATTTATTAATAAATAGTGTATAAACAAATTAATTGAAACTTTGCATAGTGGCTTAAACAATTTTATTTTGGAAATAATTCGGTAGTTCAGAGAAGTTGTCGACTGGACGCATGTCTCTTAGCCAAAGGGGCTGTAGATATACCTCTCTGCTTTGCCTCTGTGAAAACGAACTATTTCCAACATAAAATGTGTTTTTAACCATTGTGCGTGCTCTGGTTAAGGAATACAGCTTTTATCAGTTCTGAGATTTGATTTTTCGAGCGGAGAACAAAAACAACAAATAAGATTAAAACGGCTTTCTCCTGTTTTATTGAGCAACACAATCAAATTACCTCTTACCACTGGCAAATGGGCGGTTGGTCTATAAAGGTGATTGAAGCAGATCATAGATTATGCAGATGGTTTGCCAACGACAAAATTGCATGATCGAAGAGTTGGCTTAATTTCGTTTGAAAATGCGCCTGGCTATTTGTACAAGCGAACGCGTCTAATACGTGATAAGTGACGTTTTATGACTTTATTTTGTTGTTATGAACATGTGTAGATCGGCAGGCCATATGATAGCCATACCATTAATTATATTTTGATAGCATGTGCAATATCTCCTGTCTAACTTAGTGTGTGTTTTTTATTGATACATACATACATATGTATGTATGTGTGTATCGTCATTGCAATAATATGAGTACTGAAGTAGCCAAGTTATTGAGACAAGATCATGTTTATAGAAATGTATATATTATAAAGTAGTTAATGGGATTTTCTTTCATAAAATAACGACAATACAGTTAATGTTACAAACAATCACCGACAAAATTTAATTTTAAATATTAAATAAATTTACATTTTGCATACATATGAAAATTCTTTGTATTCAATTGTATACAATTTTAGCGGATGTTCAAATAACAATTATAAGCAGATTGGGTTAATATCCAGTTTAAGAAAAAAGTCTAAATACACCCTAAAATTTTGGAAGTTTAGGTAATTTAAAAAAAACAAAAACTTAAAAATTTGTATGCTAATAAATAAGACACCAATAACTTTATTTTGTTATAAAATAAAAAAATAATTCATAAGTATTGTTAACTTAATAATACCAAAAACATCAAAAATTCGTAGGAAAAAATCTAAATACACCAACAATACAAAAACAAAGTGAAATTGCTTTCAGTACTTTGTTGGTCCGCCATGGGCATCAATTACTGCTTGAAGACGACGGGACATTGAATTTACTAAATTCTCTGTTATGTCGGGTGTTATTTCGGCCCATGCACTAACAAGAGCAATTTTAAAGGTTTCACGACTGCTTATGTCATATTTTCGGACCTTTTTTTCCAAAACCTCCCATATACGCTCTATAGGGTTTAGGTCAGGTGATTGGGGTGGAGAATTAAGTTGCCTTGGAGCATAATAGAGAAGCCAGTGTCGTACAACATGTGCGGTATGCTTTGGATCATTGTCTTGTTGGAAAATCCATTGATTGCCAAGGCCCAAGCTATCAACAGATACCTTCAAATTTTGTTCCAATATGTTTTTATATTGATAGCGATCCATATTGCCTTTAACAAAAACTAACCGACCCACTCCAGATGATGCAATGGCCCCTCAAACCGTAACACTGCCACCGCCGTGTTTAACAGTTGGTATAACATTTTTTGGATCAAGCGCAGTGTTGGGTTTTCTCCAAACCTTGGATCTTCCGTCATTTCCGAAAATGTTGTACTTACTTTCATCAGTAAACAACACGCGCTTCCAAAAGTCCACATCTTTGTTAAGATGTACTCGAGCAAATTCCAGCCGAAGCTTACGTTTTTTTTACTGAAATTAGAGGCTTTTTCCGTGCTACTCTGCTTTTAAATCCATTACTGTGCAAAACGTTTATAACTGTTCTCGGTGTAACAGCAACATTGCAAGATTTCTCTAGGTGTTCCGCTAGTTTTGGGGCACTTAACTTTGGATCTCGCTTGATTTCTTTTAGAATACAGCTCACATCGCGTCTCGAAAGCTTCTTTGGTCTTCCAGTGCGTGGTTTATTTTCCGTACTATTGTTTGCTTCGTAATTTCGAGTTATCGTCTGCACGGTCGCACGACTAAGTTTTAATATTTTGGCAATTTCTCCGTAGGATTTGCCCTCCTTTCGCTGATTTATTACTATATTTCTAACGGAGATCGGTATCTCTTTTCTACCTTCCATTTTCAAGGTTAAAATTACAAAATTGTCGTTTTCACTTCATTTTTTAAACTGAAAGAAGTATGTATAGAGTGCTTTTAAAATTAATTAAAATAGAAAATAACGGTTATTTTATGTCCTTTATTCTTAATTTTCAACTTACTGTGTGGAGTTACCACACTGTATGTAGACTTTTTTCCTGTCGATTTTAAATTTTTTTGTCATTATTGCTTGTGTAAATAAAATTCGTTATTTTTTTCTTTTAGAAACTAAATTATTTGGTAGTGCTTTAAATATTAGCATTAAAGTTTTTCTCATTATCTTTACAAGTTCATTAAAAATCCACAATTGAAGGGTGTATTTAGACTTTTTTCTTAGACTGTATATCACATCTTGATATCTTGCGTGTTCCTGCGTTCGTTTCCGCTAATCACCGAAACAGGCCAATCAGTTTTTGTGACATTTTTTACTTATTCATAATTCAACTTGGAGACATATTGTATATGGAATTTTTGGAACCAATCTGCGAAATCAATTTTTTTTTCCAAGGAAACTTTTTCATATAAATGGTTGTGGTTAATTCTTACAGAGTGCCGAATTACATTACATGCAACTTTTGTCACTGCAATTTTTCTCTTTTCTTTTCTTTTTTTATATTTTATTTGTGTTTATATTGTGCAATTTTAATTGCTGCATTACAAATGAATGGATGAATGTACACATTTGTTTACATTTTAAACTTCAAATTAAAGTTACGAATGAGAGAACAAAACGAATTTCAAGAGTACATGCATTTATGTACCCCTCCTAATTCCTCTCTCCCCTCTCGTCTACTAATAGAGAATTCCAGCGACAAAAGTTGCATAATGTAACACGGCTGTAAGATACGTTTGAACTTAATAAATAATTTTTTTAAGAAAATTTTTTCATACAAATGCATGTTTGAAGTCGTAAGGCTTAAGTTCGTTTTATTCTTTCTAATTTGAAAGATCATTAATTACATTTTAGGTGGTTAAGTTTTAAAGAAAAAATTGGAAAATGTTATTTTAGACACTAGAAGAATCCAACCAAACTCAAATAAAGGAATACGAGAAAAACTGTATTCAATCATCATCGTTAGTTGTGAGAACGAAGTCTACCACTACAATTCTGTACTAAAAATACGTACGTAAAAATACGTATATTTTATTTTTGTATAAATCGTTTTAGGCTCTCAAAAAAAAAAACAAAAAAAAAAATGTTAGTACATTTTGACACTAGAAGATGGAGACGAAACATAGTCAGCTGAGCTCTCAAGTTTATCTGTTATGAGTTCGCCTTACCTTAAGCCTTCCTCTTGTTCAATATTTTTCTTTAATATTTTACCACTTTATATTTCTTATTGCTTCAGCCAACTTTCGTTTAGCAATGAGAGCAGCTTTTTGTTTATTTGTTTTGCCTTAACATTCGTTTTTAGTTGATAGTAATCTAGTATCGCGCCAAACTTTGTTAGCTAAGTATGTTTGCGCAATACCCTACGATTTTTTGGTATTACATATTTTTAAATTGGTAATTAATATTCCTTCCAATTAGAAAGAAGAAAACGAATTTAAGCCTGACTTCAAAATTTATTTCTATGTTAATAAATAGTTCGACTAATAAGTAAATTTAAGAATTTTTTTTATGTAAGTACATCACGAATGCCAATTTAGACTAATTTTTAGAATTCCGTTAATAAGGATTTCGAATGAAAATAAAAATATCTGAGTACAGGCTTAATTCAAAAATATTTCAAAATCTTTCTTCTACATACATACATATAAAAACCTGTGTACTAATAACTTTGAGTAAATAATATGTTGGAAATATCTACATATGTTAGAATAACTTGCATTGGATTCCCACATTTAACATAAATATAGTCATTAAATATTTTTTATATAATTCCCCACATCGATAGCTAAAAGCCGTTATGGCTTTATTTCACCAATTTCTTTCGAGTTTCACTTTTTCTGGTACGATTATAAATTAAAAATTTTTAAAGCAATTTCCAATTTGACTTGTTATTGCACCTGTTCCCACATGGATTGTTAGCTGATATCAACACTTTTGTTTCACTTTTCCTCTCGCTTTTAATGGGAATGAATATATATGTATATGTATGTATTTAGTCATTATGCCAAAGTATCGTCATTAATTTGGCAGACATTTAGGCAGACAGAAACTAATAAAAATAATTTGGTTATTTTTCATGTTGCTTTTTGGCTTTAGAAAAATGTCAGGTGAAAAGTAAAATTTTTTTTATTACCAATTCTCTCTTTCATAGCCCACTTTAATAGTGGCATCTCTATAAAAATAAAATTCAAGTTCATTGAATTGTTGACAAGTCGTCTTAACAAGCTAATGACGGTTAATGGGTAAATCTGTGTACAAGTATTTGCCTAGTGACATACATATATATGTATGCGTGTATGAACATTAATTCAATCATAAAAAAATAATCCCCGTAATGCAGGTATTCTCAAATATTTCGATATCATTAATCGATTTTGTAAAAAATTTTTAGAGAGTTGCTTTAATGGTCGCGTGATCGTCATATGTCATTATCGTTAATGGTCATGATCGAAATATCATTAAATTGTTCTTCCTATGCATATCAAGTCCATGATTCTACCCATGAATTTTTTTTCCGTTTCTAGAGAGGTCAGTGGTTACGTTGTTTCACTTCTTTTACATCTTCGTTACTGATTTTGCATATCCAACCGTAAGTTTTCGTACATCTGTCTCTAGACCCTAATATTGAAGAGTTAGTACCCCAAATTTTACAAATCACTGGACACCAGGCTTCTAGCAGCGGACATTTTTAACCTTAATTAAACATTGTGGAAGTCTGGAGGACTGACTAAATAAATTGCAACTCCCTAATCTGTTTATTCATTGTGGCTGGCATTTCAAACGCCTATCGTTCGTAAGCTTTCTTTGAGAGGTTTGAATAAAGGTTAAGCTAGAAGTGATGCCAAAGAAGACAATATGTTGTTATTATTGTCATTTAGGATTTTTTTTTTACTCCGAATCTATCGACCTATCAATGTTGCAGCAGCAGTCTTGTTTAAATTTATATTCCCCTGGTGTTAATAAAACCAGTGACACGATTCTTCAGAAGCTGTCCCGAGTATTAGTAAAATTTTAGCCCTGTATTTGTTATACCATTTTACACTTTAATACTATCCTTTATAAGGATAAAACAAAGCCCCTCAAACAAATATTGTTCCCATCATTAATTATGTAAATCTCATCATCGCATGAAAGCTTAATATGAAAGTTGAACCAAAAACTTTATTTTATTGGCCGAAAGCGTATATATTACCGAGTGAGGTTTTTTAAGCTTGGGTAACCCCAGCTGTATCTGGTTCAGATGAGCTTGGGTAACCCCAGCTCATTGGTATCGCGCTAGTCTAGCAGTTTGAGGTGGGTTGCGGGTTCGATTCCCGCCAAAGGCAGGGAAAAAAAAACTTGTTACACCAATTAGCAACCCAGTCCACACATTTGTTGACTAAGCTCCTTTTCGAGGTATTCACGAAAATTTAAACAAACAAAAAATCTTGATATTTATGGAAATATATATGTAATTTATTTGAAAAAATATTTTAAAGAATGTTTAATGAACACTACTTTAATAGTCATGCAGAGGGCATGCCAAAAAACATAAAAGTAGCCCGAATATCCGAGGTCACACATATCGATGCACGACTTGATTATGAATTACTTGGAAAAGCCGTATAGAAGCAAATTTAAAACAAATCAATTTAAAGGCAGTGAAAATAATTCGGTTTTTTATTTGCAACTCTGCTTTTGGCTTATAATGTCAATATAGCCAAACTTGGTCAATTAGCCTAACTTATTTCCTGCTCAAAATCATGGAACGAAGAGTAGATGTCATGATGTCATGGCTTTCAATATTGTGCGGTCCGATTTACTTATCTAAACTTTAGATCAGATTTTGGTCAGCCGGTTTAGTGAATGGAATAGAGTTATCCTATGCTAAGAAATGGTAGAGATGCGGATCGTATAACATAAACATTACAGACATAAATATTACGAGAGACCATAATGATTTCAACTAATCTGCAATACAGACGATGTCGAAATGCACATAAGGCAAAGGAATATGGATCAGATATGAAATACGGGCCAATGGACATAAAATATAGTAAACAGGGTATCTCGGTATGCTAGTAGATAGTGTGCTAGTCTATTAGTCCAGAGTTGTGGGTTCTATTTTATCCCACCAAAGAATCTGGAATTTTGCACTACACGTGTTAGTGGCAGATCACAGAAACGTCAAGTATTATTTGCAGACAATGTGGCTCGAAGAGGCTAAGATGGCAGGGCAGATTTTCTGCCGACTGGCTAACATTAAAGGCTTTGGACCATTATGGGCAGACATTAGTCTTAGACAAATGTTAGCAATTTCCATAGACTCTGTAATAAGGAAGAATGTCGACATATATCAGTCGCCAGTCTGAAATCACTACAGTCGAGAGTAAAATGCTAGTGACAGCACGGGACTCAATGAAAGTTAGGTCCTCGTAAATTACCAGTTGATTGCCAAAAATCATTGAGTAATGAAGGGATTGAAAAGGGATCGAAAAAATTATTGGTCTGCTTTGGTATAACCCCTAAAAATACATATTGTTATGTACTGCGCTCAGTAAAAATATCTGATGGTAAACACAGACAAAACGAAAATGATTTTATTTCAATAAAAACTAAGATCGTAAAATTTCTCAAACGGCACTTACTGAAGAAGATAATTTCTTTAAACGACAAAATTAAATACTAAAGTGTTGTAATAGAAGGAAAATGTAAGGCTGTCCATTGGGCAACAGTTCATGAATGATACACTGCGGTAGTTTCTTGAAAAGCCTTATATCACTTAAGTAGCACCCAACCATTACATCAATTTCAGAGGATGCTTTAAAAAATTTTCTTAATTTTCTTTAGTGTAATTTTCACATAAAAAAGATAAAGAATTTTCTAAATTGCTTCGTATATTGAAGTTTAACGATCGCTGTCCAGTTAGCCATTAAAAATAAATTTCATTGGCTTTTTCCTCACTGAATGCATAAGTTCGTAAGTAGCTGTACGTACATAATTACAGATTTATATGAGCAAGTCGTAATTGAATATAACTACCAAAACTGAAAAGAAAACAACACAAATCAAAATACTTAGCAATTATTTTTGGTTGCAAGGAAAATTGTGTTTGTTGTTTTTATTGTTGTTGTTGTTGTCGATCCCAGTTGATTGTCAAAACCGCAAACTGTAGAATTTGAATTTCCTTTTCTTTCACAGACGTCAGTTGACAACTGTCATCTAGAAGAATAACAGTGAATTCACCAAGATACTCGTTAGATACTGGTAGATAATTAAATCTTTATGATCATTTTTTATTTATGCAGTCATGTTACTTTTATTTATAGTTTATAAAATTGCTAAAAAAACTATAAGACAAGTTTTAAAACGTCAAAAAGGAATGTTTTTTAGTTTTAAACTTCTGTCAGCAAAAACTTTTTGAAGAAACTGATTAGTTTTAGCAAAGAACATTTAATAGACAACAGCTTTAATTTACAAAATTGTTTGTTTTAAAACAAAGAACTTAAAAAAATCTTTTTATAATTTACTAGCTATTCCCGGTGCGCTTCGCTACACCCATCCGCAATAATTACAATAAACACTTGGAACAAAAGTATGGCCAACAATTAACTTGAAAAACACGAAAACATCGAAAATGTTTTAGTTTATATGCAAGGTACGACGCCTACTGTTTTCATCCAATAAGTTTTTTGCTAGACTATACGTATTAACACGATAATAATTTTTTACTTTTTATGGGAGGTACCACTGTCACTATCCTAATCCAGTCTACATTTTGCTAGACAATGCACATTACTCTGAGGGTTAATTGTGCAAAGTTTCATAACTCTACCTATTGTGGTTCTACATATACACGATAATAATTTTTCACTTAATATAGGAGGTACCACGCCCACTTTCCCAATCCAGTCTGTATTTTGCTAGACTATACTAGACTATACACATTTGAGGGTTACTTGAGAAAGGTTTCAAGACTCTACCTATTGTAGTTCTCCAGGTACACGATAATAAATTTTCGCTATGTATAGGAGGTACCACGCCCATTGCTCCAATACAGTTTGTATTTATATAGACTATGCGCATTAGCATAGGGGTTGCTCGTTGAAAGCTTCTAGGCTTTATCTATTGTAGTTCGCCAGGAACATGATAATAATTTTTCCCTTTGTTTAAGAGGTACAACGCCCACTATTCCAATTCAGCCTGTGTTTAGCTTGACAATATACGTTAATATGGGGGTTACTGGTGAGAAATTCCAAGATGATACCTAATTCATTTTCTAGATATAGGATAAGATTTTTTAACGTTGTATGGGAGGTACAACGCCCATTATTCTAATCCAGTCAAGATTTCTACAATCTATGTATGTTAATATAGAGGTTACGGGTGCAAAATTTTAAGGCGCTAGCTGTTACTGTTACCAACCTACACGATTATAAATCTTTCCTTTGTATGGCAGGTTCCACGCCCACGTCGAATATCAAAAAAATAGTACTCTATTTTATCAACCGTATATCTAATAACAAACTGTAAAAATATTAGAAAAATCGGTTCAGTGGTGTAGGCAGCTATAGCTTTCCTACAAACAAACATACAAACAAACACATTTTGTGCTTTATATACATATATAGATTATAAAACCTTAAAGTTAAAAAGCTTTCTAAACTATAATAAATAAACAACAACAAATTTTAAAAGTTCAGTTTTCACTGACAAAAACTATTTCGATTTTATATTTATCCAAATATGCAATGATAAAGAAATAATTTACATTCGTGGTATTACGTACACTGCACAGTGGCGCAGAATCAAAATATTTTGGAAATAACTCAGCCATTTGTTAAGGCCTAAGCCGATTGATCCAAAATTTCACATTTTGGCATTGCAGGGGAGTATTTCAGCTTAAGTTTTGACGGTGGGCACCATCCACTTGTCGGGGGTGGGGCTATGTGGTCTCAAAATTTGGTACCATCCGCCTGAAAATTATATTATCAATTTTTGTTTTTTAAAATTACACATGGTCGTTTTAAAGGTCTCGTTAATACATATAAAATGTTTTGCCTGTAAATGATGTTTTAAAATGAGCGAGTTATAAGCATTTTAAAATTAAAATTTTTGATATCCTTTTTTTCAAAATTTTTTTTTTACCAATTTTCAGCAATTTTTTTTTAATTTTTTTCCATAGTAAGTGATAGTAAAGTGACAGTAAATTTAAAGTAAATTTAAGTGAAAGTAAATTTAAAATATTGTGAAAAAATTCCGAGATTATATCTTGTTTAAGTTAAAAACTAGACGATTTTAAATTTAAAAGTTCCAAAATTATTGTTTATTTTAGCCTAAAAATGGCCGTCAAACTTATTTTTTAATAGAAAAAAAAAATCTAATTTATAAAAAATTCATGTCTTTATGTAATCTAACAATATGTACGTACGTCCAAAATAAATTTCGTGTAAAATTTATCAACGTTGTAGAAGGTGGGGGTCCTTAAATTTGACCCATATTACATTGAAATTTAGACTTTAGTCTATATGTTCTAAAATACCAAAGCTGGGTTCGAAAAAAGAATACTGCCGTAATACAGCTATACATACTGCCAACTATTGCTGAAAGTATTTTATGCCCATAAGTAGACGTTATGGGCAAAGGACTGAAATTTACCAATTTTGGAATTTTTCGAATTTATTTTGGGAATTGTAGGATTTTGGATCAAACGGCCTAGCCCTTTACCAATCGTTGAGTTATTTCCGAAATATTTTGATTCTGCCCCACTGTGCACTATGGCCGTTTCGCCAATTTTTATACCCCAGGTTGAAGGGGTGTTTTTTATAGAGGTATAGAACTTTAAGTTGCAATAAAACAACGCTGGATTATTCGATTGACATGAATTTTATTTATCCAAAAGATAATCTTGTGGCATTACATTTTAAATATGATTTCTGGCATAAGACCGCTACGGCTGGCGCGGATGTAGTCCAATCTGGACGTACAATTTGCGATGACTTTTTCCAACATTTGTGGCCGTATATCGGCAATAACACGGCGAATGTTGTTTTCCAAATGGTCAAACGTTTGTGGCTTATCCGCATAGACCAATAACTTTACATAGCCCCACAGAAAGTAGTCTAGCGGTGTTAAATCACAAGATCTTGGAGGCCAATTCACAGGTCCAAAACGTGAAATTGGGCGGTCAGCAAACGTGTCTTTCAATAAATCTATTGTGGCACGAGCTGTGCGACATATTGCGCCGTCTTGTTGAAACCACATCTCCTGGATAACATGGTTAGTCAATTCAGGAATGAAAAAGTTAGTAATCATGGCTCTATACCGATCACCATTGACCGTTTTGGCCACCATCGTTTTTGAAAAAGTACGGATCAATGATTCCACCAGCCTATAAAGCGCACCAAACAGTCAGTTTTTCTGGATGTAACGGTGTTTCGACATACACTTGAGGATTACCTTCACTCCAAATGCGGCAGTTTTGTTTGTTGACATATCCATTCAACCAGAAGTGCGCTTCATCGCTAAACAAAATTCGCTTATGAAAATCGGGAACAACGGTAATCTCGGTTTGGACATTATTTGCAAGCGTTGTTCAGGCGTGAGTCTATTCATAATGAATTGCCAAACCAAACTGAGAATAAATCACTTGATAGCTGTTAAATCGGTCGCCATCTTGAAAAGTAATGCCAACTTAATGTTCTATACCTCTATAAAAACACCCTTTACAAGTTATCATTTCGTTTGTAATTTCTACGATATTGATTTTCAACCCGACATAAATTACACAGGGGAACAAAAACAAAATTTTTGTTTGGTGCCTAAGATTTTAGAGCTGATTTTAACTATATTTGGGAAGCTAAATCTATAGGTGCAATCCGTTTTTCTTTATCAGCTCTACTTTTTTAGATACATAAATTTATCTACACATCTGGTTTCTATGCAGTTTATTGGTTTCTGAGAGTTCTAAAATTATTTTAGAATCATTAATGTAGGTGCAATTGTGTTATTGTCAGTCTGAAAATGAGTAAATTCCAGGTAAATCTATAAATAGTGGAAGCATTGCCGCCCAGGTACCTGAACTGACCCTTTTATACCCCTAACTCAGGTAAGTCTCGTCAGTTTGTGCCGTCTTGCTAAAGAGAGTAGATCGAATTCGGCGTGTTATTTTGTGTTAAGAAAAGAGTGTTAAACAGAATTAAAATAAGTTCAGCGTCCAGTTCAAGAAGAAGTTGTGTCAATCAACCTGATGTGTTTTGTTATATATGCGGGGAATACATGTTCCAACAAAACAGACGAGCTATTACTGAGTTTGTGAAGCTAGCATATTTGGCATACTTTGGAGTTAAGCTTGGTGATCAGGACAAAACGTGGGCCCCGCATCTCGTATGTAAAACTTGCACAGAGCAATTACGGAAGTGGACTACCGGCAAAAGAAAATGTTTGAAATTCGGCGTACCAATGGTGTGGAGAGAACCAAAAAACCACGTCGCACAGTGGTCAATTTCGCGAGATAGCGGTCAAAACTCTATAACTTTTGACCGGATTGGTATTTTTTTACGCGATTTTTTTTGTTTAATAGGAGGGACTTTAAGCTTCAATTTGCGTGTTCAAACGTAAAAATCGACTGATAGGAACGTAAGTAATGTGGAGTTAAAAATGCATTTTAATTTTTTGTTGAGTTTCCATGTAAAAGTTGAATATTTTGACATTTTAAATAGGTATTTTTTTATAATTTCTTATTTTCTTCAATCGTATTTTGCAACCAATACTTATTTATTATTCTTAAACTTAATTTGTGTCAGAAAATGCCAACATTTGGCCCCTGACATTTATTTAGTCTCAATATTCACAGGGGCCAAAGGTTGTTTTTTTTTGGAAGAAAGCTAACTCTTGTGTGGATTAAACTGAAAAATAATACTGAAATTCCCAACAATATCAATACCATTTGGATATATTATATACAGAACACAACATCGATAAAATTTTAAGTAAACTTTTACTATTGATTTAAAGTGCACATATATTTTATTTAAATGTATTAATAAAAATTTTATAATTAAGTTTTTATGCTCTAGGTCTTTTTATAAAAATATTTCAATTTACTTTTATTTTTATATTCGATATTTCGCTACACCATTGGGTAGCATCATCAGGAAATGGAAAAAGTTTTATAATATTTTTTTTTTTTTTAATAATTGTGTATTAATAAAAATTTATACTAAAATTAGAAACAAATTATAATCTTTAAACTAGTATTAATTAAACAATATTAGTAAAAATTTCTTCCAAATAGCTTTGATTTTCATTTTGCAGTAGTTGTTTAGCTTCTTTATCTAACTCCAATAAGGTTGATTTCCATTTTTGTCGAATACTGGACATATATGGGTCTGATGTGTACAACAAAATATTAATTAGATCTTCATTAGTACAATATCTGGAAATTTTTCTTGTATTGTGCTCGCGAAAGAATCTGTAGTCTTTGTTCCTTTTTTCTTGCGCTTCTTCTGAGAGATCTCCAATTGGAAGCATATTGTGCTGAATTATTTGTTCCCCATGGAACAAAATTTTGTGAACTGTGGTTGGCATATGTCTCCAAGAATATTTTTGGTTATAAAGTGTTGCTGTCTCATTAGCATACTGACCAAATTTTTTTGCATCTATCTTTTTGCTACATGCTATAACTTCTAATATGATTTGGAATCGTCGTATTAAATCATAATCTACTCCAGTTATAGAAGCTGCAGTTTCTGGATCGGAAAAAAATCTCCTTGCTGTGTTTCCATCATTAGAATTTCCTTCTCCTTGCTTTGGCTGGTCAATTATAAGGCCTATCTCACGGTATTTTTCTTGAATATCTTTTTTTTTTTGCTTTCTTTTTTCCAAATTTTCTTTGTTGTTTCTCACTGTTTCGCCTAACGGGCCAAATTCCAAATCGTATCCCAATTTAAGAATATGCTCCATAAAACGAATTCTAGCATGAAGAGGTGACATTCCAAATTCATATGCTTCATTAAAACTATCGTCTTGTGTTGGTGGTTGGCTCAATTGACTTGTTGTTTTTTGGCATATGGTGCAGCTTGACGAAGACTTTGTTTCGGTTAAAGCTTGTGCAACTTTTCCATCGATCATTGTAAGTGACATTTTAAAGTTAACATCGATGCATTGGTCATTAAATTCAAATATCACTGGTTGAAGTTCTTTAATTTCATCTCTGATTTTGCCAACTTCTTCAGTTATGACATCTTTAGTTTCTTTTTTGTAAGCAAACTTTATTGGTCTACAAAATTTTGTTGACGAGGGAATTTCATTCTTCCATACATCTATCTCTGCAGCTCTACTAGTTGACGGCTCTGAAGCAATATAAGTTTTTGTTAAACGTAATGGAACGAAAGAAATCATGAATAAATTGGCATCTGATGAATTTTCCGCATTACATTGTTTGTATTGTTTCTGGCCAGAGGACCCATCACATCCCCATTTAGAAATTAAAGCCATGCTGCAATTTTTAAACTTCTTTAAATAATCAGCATCAAATGTCTTTAGTAATCGTTCTGCAGTGTGTTCAAGAAGATCCTGCAATTTTATTTCTGCTGAACTTGAAGTTACACTAATAGCAGTTGGTGAAGGTAAGCAATCTTTTTTGGCAGAAACTATATCTCGATATGATGGAAAAATTCCACAATTTTTTTCATTGGTTCGCTTCCGCAATTCTGTATATTGGTTTTTAGTCATTTTCAAATCCAAAAATAGTGCAAATGCTTCTTCTGGAGTAAATTTATTTTCTTCAGTTGGTGTCGCATACTTTCTAAAATCCTTTTTGTGCGTCTGGGGCTTGCTTCCACTATTTTTTCAATGATAGCAATTTTACTCATTTTAGTTTTCGATGGTTGAATTTGATGCAGAAATGAATCCTTTATGATGCTACAAGAAACTTCTTCATTGATATGTTTAAGCTTGCGTCTTCGTGATCTTTCACTACAATTATCAATTGGCTTTTTCAGTTTCCGTGGAATGGCTTTTTAAAAATAAGTTTATTTCTTAGCCATTCTTGGTTGCGTGAGTAAAACAATTTCTTGTTTCTGGAACATTGATTGTACCGTTTTCTTAAAGTATTTAAAAAGTTTTTTATTTTTAAGTTATGAATTTTAATTTCTTGTTTGTCGCATATTTTGAAGAATGGATTATTCATTATATGTAAAATAATGTCGTTTTCATCTTTCCGTTCAAAATATATATCAGATAGAACACTATAACTGAATTTAGCCATTGTTTAAACAATAATGAAGAAAAAAAATGAATGCATGGATTAATATACTATTGCTCGAAGTTTCAACATGATCTTTTTTACCTCTTTGAAACATAATATAACAGGTACTTGGTTTTACCAGTTATTTCCATTGGTTTTAAATTTATTTGTAATTTTCAGGTATTTAAGTTGTGTAATATTAGATGGCAATAAAATCATTTTTTACCTTTTCCAAATGAATTGCTAGATACCACATAAATTTAGAGTTAACAGGTACTGGCAATAATATAACAGGTAGTTGGTTTTACCAGTTATTTCCATTAGTTATAAATTTATTTGCAATTTTCAGGTATTTAAGTTATGTAATATTAGATGGCAATGAAATCATTTTTTACCTTTTCCAAATGAATTGCCAGATACCACATAATTTGAGAGTTCTATTGTCATTTTTGTCAAAATTTTGATACACCCTTCTATGTGGACTAGGTCCAAATATGGGCCAACTTCTCCTAATTTCAACAGAATTATTTTTTGGGTCAATAAGAACTCTTGTACAAAATTTCATCAAAATATATGCACAAAAAAATATGTCGTGCATTTGTACCGAATATCTTACCTTGGGTCAGAAAAATTGCTGTAGCTCAAAAAGTGCAGTCCCGATGCATGGACATGTATATATAAGAATGAAGGGGAGAGTTAGGACTACAAAATAGTAAATTTGTGTTTTGACTCAGCTTGACTCACAGGAGTTGTGCTCTATGAAGTAGGAAATTTTCGAGAAATTTGACCTTTTTTAATAAAAATATTTAAATTGTTCTGAAAACAGTAGAGCTTCAATTTTTTTTTACCAGTAATAGGAATAAGTTAAGTTACAACACAAAATTTATTTCGTCCAAAAATCTTGAAAAACAAAAAAGTTATGATCATTTAAACTTTAAAAATTAACTAAAAATATCATAAATTTACTAAATTCTGAAAAAGCCCATTTTGGACCACCCTGTTCTCAGTGAAATAGTTGAAATAGAGTTCTAATTTTTTGGCTCCCGAGGTTTACTACTGTCTACTTTCATATGAGTATAATAACTTTAAAATCGGAGAACAAAAACCAAAAGGAGTTTTGGCCGCTATCTCAAAATATTGACCACAGTGCGTCGATGATTGCTATTTCTGTTTAGCAAATATTAATGGAATCAATCGAAATAACCGCCATCAATGGACTTATCCCAATTTAGACTCGGCAATACGCCCTATTCCGCACTCAGATGAAATACCGATTCCAACATTTCATGAGCTACCAGATATCTCCGATAACGAACATTGTCCCTCTGATCGCTCTTCCCATACTAATGAAACTAACAGTGACGATGAGTGGACGTCTTCAGTTCCTCAACGCTTCAATCAAAACGAATTAAATGATCTCACCAGGGATCTCAATTTATCGAAAAAAGCTGCTGAAGTACTGGCTTCTAGGTTAAAAGAGAAAAATTTACTGGAACAAGGAACCAAAATTACCTTTTACCGTACAAGAGAAAAAGATCTGCTACCATTCTTTTCTCAAGAAGACAATCTTGTATTTTGTCACGAAATTAGGGGACTCATGAAAGAAATGGGACTTTCTGCATATATTCCAGATGAATGGCGCCTATTTATTGACAGTTCAAAGCGAAGTTTAAAATGTGTCCTTCTACATAATGGGAATAAATATGGTTCAATACCGATAGCTCATTCAACGAAACTGAAAGAAGAATATAACACAATAGGTTTAGTCTTGCAGAAGATAAAGTATCACGAACATCAATGGTTGATATGTGTAGACTTAAAAATGGTGAACTTTCTTCTTGGGCAGCAAAGTGGTTACACAAAATATCCGTGTTTCTTGTGCCTTTGGGACAGTAGGGACAAAACACACCACTGGCTTAGAAAAGATTGGCCTCTGAGAGAAAACATGGACGTTGGGGAAAAGAATGTCATTAAGGACGCTTTGGTTGAAAGAGAAAAAATCATTCTTTCTCCGTTACACATAAAGTTGGGCTTAATGAAGCAATTTGTAAAAGCTCTTGATAAGGATGGGCCTTGTTTTAAATATATAGGGGTAAAAATGCCTCAGTTGAGCACAGAAAAACTCAAAGCAGGGATATTTGACGGCCCACAAATAAGACAATTAATTAAAGATCCTGCCTTCAAAAATTCAATGAATGAAGTTGAAGGAGAAGCTTGGACATCATTTGTTGCAGTTGTAGAAAATTTTCTAGGCAAACATAAAAGTGAAAACTATGTTGAAATTGTTAACAAGATGCTGAACAGCTTTAAAGCATTAGGGTGCAATATGAGTATAAAACTACACTATTTAGACAGCCACTTGGACCGGTTTCCAGAAAATTTAGGAGACATGAGTGAGGAACAAGGTGAAAGATTTCACCAAGATATAAAAATTATGGAGGACCGCTACCAAGGAAGATGGGACATCCACATGATGGCAGATTACTGCTGGAGTTTAAAGAGGGACTGTTTGCAAAAACATTCAAGAATGTCGCGGAAAAGAAGTTTTAGAAGTGTCGAGTGACTATATTTGATTTCTTTAATGTTTTTTTTTGTTTGTAACTTTGACTTAAGATTGTATTTGGTATAAATAAAATAAAAAATTAGAATCTACTTTTGTTTATTACACTTTAGATTTAAGTTGAAATCATAGAACTCATATTTCTCTCAAATTGTATATCTTACAAACTGGAGCTGATAGGGAAAAATGAATACGATATTTGAATTCAGGACATCAAACTGATATAGAATCAGTTCAAAAACCCTCGGCACCAAAACAGCTGTTCCCCAGTGTTATAATTATATTGAAACCTTATACACAGAGAAGTCATTTAGATATGTCCGTCTGTCCGTGTTTTAGGTTGAGATGTCTTATTTGAAGACCCCAGGATATTTATGAAAATTCTTAGTACAAAAATTTATCGGATTTAGTTTGGAGAATTTTAATGTTCTAAATCAGAAAAATCAGTTCATAGTTTGCGGAGATATGGCCAAAACAAAGGAGGCATCTCTTCTTTTTGCTCACACATTCTCTAAACAATATTAGCATTCTTTCGCAAAATGTCATTAATTTAGTTAATAAAACTATGAACTAAAATGATGAAAGAAAGGAAAAAAAAAACATTTCGTAAAATGTATTAATGCCAACTCATAGGAATAAAACAGTTGCATGAGCCAACTCATCTAATGGGTGTGCTCATAAGCTCATAAGTAAGTGATCATACTCGAACGTAAACTAACTTACTGAACACATGTCTACTCATACCATATTATTAGTGAGCAAAGCTCTGCTCGTATCATAAACGCCATGAGCTGATTGAGTAAAGTGAACTTTATATAATACTGAGCGCCGTGTTCACTCATCTCTTGTTCGAAACACTCAGTGTCTTATTTTGTTTTAAAGTTGTGCAGAACTTTTGAAGAAGGCTTAATGCGTTTTGTTTGCGCTAGTAGTGTTTTGTATTTTTTAAGATATAAAGACCTTAAAATGAAAGTAAGTCATGTTGTTAAAAAATTTTATTGAAATATTTGAGTTAAAATATATTTTAAATTCATTTTATGGCAAAAGATATTTAGTTATTTTTGTTATAATTTAAGAAGCATTTGAATTTTTTAAGATTATTTGGTTTTTTATTAAACGTTATGTATTTTTTTATTTGTTGCAATCGAACCATGTTCGTTTTTCACTCAACTTAATATTTATAATGTTTAACATAAACTTGCTTACGAAAACTCTGCAAGGTAATCGCATTTAGCTGGTTGCTCTTCGGTGTTTATTATTGTTCACTCATGATTAGGTGTGTACATCGAACAAGATATGAATTCAATGAAATATTATAATGAGCGTCTTATAAGCTTAATTTTTTGTGCTCATGCAGTGCTTTATTAGGAACCAAAACGAGTGAGAATGTGTCCAAAAACCCCTAAAATTGATAATAATATAAAAAAAATTGTTTCTGGAATATATTACGACGAATGCAGAATATTCTCTTTTTTATATATTTTTTGACATTCAAATTCTCAATTGAGCCATGCCCACTGCTCTTAGCACGCCCCTATTGTTCTGGTTACCATTTAAGTAATGAAGTTATTAATACAAAGTTTTAAGACTCTAGTTTTAAAAGTTCCATTGATATTCATACATGTGTATGCATGTTTGTCAATAAATATAAACATTGTGTGGAAACGACCACGACCGCCGATCTGGTTCCATCAAACTTAACAATAATTAAGTAAATTAGTTTCAGTATCATCATTTTGATTAATTTAAATAACTTTTAAAAGAAAAATTAAAGTAAAAAAAACTTACTTGGCCTTTTTTGCTCCTGTATGTAGCGTTCTCTTGCCTGTTGGACAGCCTTTTCATTGCCAACGTCCAAATACTTTTGCTCCGTCAAAACACCAGGTGCGGCATCACGTTGCATGGACAGTTCATTGATTCCATTTCGATAAGGTTCATCGTCTATGTAATCGTCCTGCGAAAACACAACATAAATTTAAATGGCAATTAATTTTTCATCAATCTTAGTTAATTAATTTAAATAATCTTAGAATGCCATACTTATTGTATAAATCAAAATAAAGGGTGGTTAAATTTGTAAGGGCCGATGTTGATTTTGAATAAAACACAAATTATTTAGGAAATTATTGTCATTTCTTTTTATTTTGATAATATTGGTGTGGTTCAATTATGTATATGGCCATTTGGCCGATATTTTGTTCCAAATTTTCGATGACGCTGAGGCATGATTGAGGTTCTATGGCGTTAATGTGCCGAATTATCTCATCATTTAGCTCTTGAATTGTTCCTAGCTTATCGACGTACACCTTTTCTTTCAAATAACCCCCAAAAAAACAAGTCCAACGGTTTCAAATCACATGATCTTGGCGGCCAATTGACATCGTCACCACGTGAGATAACACGGCCATTGAATTTGACGCGCAAAAGAGCCATTGTTTCGTTAGCTGTGTGGCAAGTGGCACCGTCCTGTTGAAACCATATATCGTCCACATCCATATCTTCCAATTTGGGCCATAAAAAGTTCGTTATCATCTCACGATAGCGAACACCATTCACAGTAACTGCCTGACCGGCCACATTTTGGAAAAAAATACGGCCCGATGATGCCGCCCGATGATGTAGGTGCATTGGTTTTTCGACAATCACTCTTGGATTAACATTCGCCCAAATGTGGCGAATCCACTGAAGTGAAAATGTGCCTCATCACTAGAGATGATTTTCTTCGAAAATTTATCATCCAACGTTGCCATTTCTTGCCACCATTCTGACCATTGCTCGATTGTGCATCTATCCATGGTTCAAATAATAATTTTGAAAAAGTGCGATGATGTCCGTAGGTATGTGGATGTGTAATTCACTATTTTTGTAAAGGCTCTATAGGTCATTCCGTTTGAAATATCAAACTGAAACTAGGTATGTAACTTTGGTACACATACAAAGACGAAGAGCTGTAAATTTTTTTTTTGTTGGCATAATAGGGAAACGGGGTGTGGTACTTTACTTAACACCACAATTTTGTGAACGTCCTACAGAGCATACCATTTGACTTATCAAAATTAAATTCAGTATGTGCCGTTGGTATATGGAGATGAAGATCTGTATAGTTTTAGGACATAATCTAGAGGGGGCAAGGGGTAAATTTACTTGATACTCAAAACCGAAAATAATTATTTTTTCGATTTGAATATACTTTGAGATTTATTCTTTATGGTATTTATCCATAAACATATCTATTGCCATGAGGTATGGTAAAATTGAGTGTAGGACACGACTGATTTTTTTATATTAGAGAGGCCAAAGACCCATTTTATTACTTTTATATTGCTGAAACTGCTTGAGGTAACCAAATATAACGGGCCCATGTGTATCTTTCTGGCTCATTACATCCCCGTCACCATTGTTGCGCTAGTCTGTCTATCAAACTGGGGGTTGCAGGTTCGATTCCCGCCAAAGACTCTAGATGTTCTCTGCTGACAACCCAGAAGCTTCGCAGGTAGTCTTGTTTTTATAAAAAAAATTTATTACACGAGACTCCAAAGCAGAACTCTACCAAGTTGTAATAAACTGTTCAGACATGTTTTCTTAATTGAGACAATTTATTCTTAATTGAGCAATTTAATTTAATAACATACTTGTAGAGTTTATTGTTGTAGTAATACGGCTACCTAATATTATTATGCCAAGTAGTGAAGTCAGTTTTTCTCACTGAACATACTTCGCAATACCAGACAACAGAGTTGCATTTTATTCAATTATTGATGTACTAATTGCTCAATTTTGTAATTGAGTTCTCATTTGGTAAATTGAGCTCATTTAAATCCTTAATTGCGTAAAATCTCTAATTGTGTAATTTAAGGCTTATGTCTGAACAGGGTATAAGAGTGAACATTCTGCGTTACTAAAATCAATTAATGGAATTTAAAATTGCAGTGTTCGACGAGCCATCCCGTGTTTAATCAAAGCTCTTTATTGACAAGCATCAGAATCAGTAGGGATTTTTCCAGAGACACTAAAATATACCCTTTGCTTAATTGAGTCGTAAATAATTAAAAAGATGAGCTCAGGGTTTTCCTTAAAGCTGGAGATATTTTTTTTTTGTGTCTGAAACTTAAATCTGTTACATGTGGTTTTCTATCGTTTTCTCTTACTATTGCCTTCGCGATCATATTCTCTTTTCAAGAGCGAATGAATTTTTACTGAGGGAGTTTCTCTCAGTCTGTGGGAATTTCTTAAAAATAAGTTTTTAATAAATTGCGTAAATTTTGCGATTTAAAAATAATTTGGAACTTAATTTTTATGGAAATTTGTGTACGAAACTAAATACGAAACCTTAAATCATTTAAAGGAAATACTTCAATATAAATATTAAAACTCTTTCCAGTACCTAATTATTTCACCAATACTGTATAGATACAAACATTGAACTTGACAATATTAATCAACTTATTTATTATGCTTTTAACTTTTAAGATATTTAAGGATACGTAAAAAAACACACCCACACCCCTTTTCCTTATTAAGAAAATAATAAATAAGAGGAGCAGTTGGTATTAAAATATTTCAATAATTTATGCTTCAATGTAACATGCTGGCTTTTGTTTTCATTTTGTTTTTACCTCTACCCTGGTTGTTTTACTTACAATTTAATTAAAATTAAAGTTTCTTTTGTATTATTTGAAATAAAAGCAGAACAAATACCAGTTTGCACACAAAAATGTATGAAACCTAAATTGTTATAATTTTTCCTTTTTTTATATAATTTTAATTGCGAGCACAATAGCCAGTCATAACCATTATTTTCACTTCCATTTAATTTTTTTTTTTTTTTTGTTAAACTGAATAAATGCTCAAGTACGAGTAGTGCGTAAAAAGTTTCTGGCTAATAGCACAGTGCAACAGTGAAACAAATACAAGGAAGTGGCAGTATAGGTTCGATTTTACTATCAAAAGGGTAGTAAAACCCTATACTCAGTTTGACGAAATTAGTGAAAAATTTTTATTTATGGGCCTTTCAAAAGAGCTGTCATCACTTTTTGTCTAATATCTCATACAAACTAGGTGATAGCGCTTAACTTTGTTCTGCAATAATGTAGCCAAGGTTTCGTCTAATAAATTCTATATCATTTTATGTCAAAAAAAAAAAAAATAATTTAATCCTGCACTTTTTTCAGCTTAACTAATACGGGAAAATGGTAGCCACTGCAAAACTGCAAAATTTTTGTGAACACACCAATACCAACTGAACGTGTCTAGGCACCTTAAATAGCACTTTCTACATTAAAAGCAGCAGTTTTTACATTTTTTGTATTTGAGGCCCATAAATTAAAATTGGTCCCCAATTTCGTTAAACTGAATATAGGGTTTTATTACCCTTTGATAGTAGAATCGAACCTATATTGTCAAGTTCGTTTAATTTTCAAAAAGTTTTTATTTGTTGCACTGTGTAATCGGGCATTTATTAGTACTAAAATTTTTATTTTTAATTCCAGTTAAAATGATATTTCAATGGGAAAAATTTAATCTGATTTGATTTTTGATATACTTTTAGGCTGTTTGTTTAGATAGTGCTATCTAAAAGGTGATTTGATAATGATATCCTCACATCGAAAGCGCTCGCCAACTGCAACAACCAATCAGCCATAGATGATGGTCTACAGTGTAGACTCTACACCCAAAGTTATTTTAATATAGCTTTTCTACGATAAATTATATTAAGTAGCAATGTTAAAAATAATTTAGATTTCCATAAATCTGAGAAAAATTCTTTTAAACGACCATTTTCAACAGACGAAACAAATCAAATGACTACCGATAACAACATTTAAAGCGTCTGCGTTTTAACAAAACAGCAAAAATTTTAATAAATACCCAGTGGTAAAACTAAAAAGGCCTTCTCGCTTAAGTTTTTAATGAGGCATGCTTAAGCCCTACCACCCTCATTTGTCTGTGCCCTACACAAAAGGTCTTGGTTCTGCCTTCTAAAAGATTTAGTACACATTTATACTTCCCTTAGCTTCCGTCAATCGCGAAATAGGATAATCTCGCTTTGCCTAAAAACAACGCCCTCCATTTATTTGGTGTAGTGGTAGGAAACCTTGCTAATCTTTGATTCCAACTAAAAAGGTAGGAATCAAAGACGAAAATCCTTCTAAAAGGCATTAAAATTTAGCCCTTCTAGCAGATAATTATCGGAAGACCTTTTGGAACATTTGCCGGCAGAAGAGAGACTAGAAGTGGAGAGTGATCTTCTCCACAGTGACAACCTGAGTAAAAAAGTATTAGTATGGAATGCGACCGACAAGAAGGCCTTGTGCCTCCTAAAGAAGGGGTAGGAGGCCTTAAGACGCCTTTACAAAGCTAAATAAAAGTTTATAAAAACAGTAGCATTGTTATAAATAATGGCTTCTTTTTTTAACAAATTATTATTAATTTTGACATAAGTCAACACATTCATATATAAACTTTAACATTTTCCGAAGAAAACATATAAAAAGCTGTTCCAATAGTATTACCTGTATAAATATACCTTGAAGTATACTTATTGTTATTTATTTGAATATAATTTTTATATTTCTTTTTTTTCGAACATATATTTGGGAGCTCTTCAAAAAATTTTAAATAATATTTTGCTTATGCTTTAAACACATAGACAACAGCGGCTACACCGCTACATGACTACAAATGCCGTTGGTTACAAACATTAAGCACATAGGCAACAGCGGCTACACCGCTACACGACTACTAACGCCGTTGGCTACAATCGTCGTCGTGTGGTCAGCTACTGAATTATAGTTGAAGACGACAGCTGCATACTTCAAAACTATGAAAATATTGTAGAAATACATATTTAACTTATAAAAAAAATTACTTTTTCAAAAAATACTTTTATCATATCGAAACAAATAAATATATTTGCTCAAAATCTTTTGATTGTAAATAAATTTGTATTTTTAACTTTGTGACATTTTCTTTTGTTGAATAAAATAAAATTGTCGCTAACAAAAATAGAAATTAGCCTAAGTTGGCTACAGCCACAACGGTGGTCGTGTGTAGCCATGTAGCTGTGATGTCGTCAAAATAATCCTCTTCATATAAACGTGTGTATTTTAATTTTGACAGGTTGTAGTCGGTATCCTGCTATCGTCTATGTGTTTAATGCTACAAACGTCGCCGTGTAGTCAGCTAATGAATTATGTTGAAGACGACAGCTACATACTTCAAAACTATGAAAATATTTTAAAAATACATACTTTACTTTTACTTGAATTGTGGCAAACAAAAATAGAAATTAGCCTAAGTTGGCTACAGCCACAACGGTGGTTATATAGCCATACAGCTATGATATCGTCAACATAATTGTTTTGCTAGAATCGTTTGTGTTTTAATTTTGACAGTTTGTAGCCGGTAGCCTTTGTGTTGTTTTTGTGTTTAGTAAATTATGACTACATATATTTTTTAATGACGGCATAAAGTATTATCTTGTTATGATGAAGTCATAGTTTAGTTAATGTCATGTCTGATCATAGTATTGTCAAAGTCGAGTTATTGTATACTATTGTATAGAGTCATAGTCAAGTGATAGTGTAATAAAAGACTTGTTATTTTCGAGCCACAGTCTAGTAGCCAATTTATAGCCATAGTCAAGTTTAGTCATTTTACTTTCATAATCCAGTTTTAGTAAAATTCCATTCCAAGAGTAGTTACAGTAATTTGGTCAAAGTCTTTCTGGTAGTCTACAGATAGGCTATATATAAACTTGAGACCTTAGTTCAGCTTTCAGAAAACAAAATTTCATTAGAATACTTCAACTTCGGTTATAAGGTTCCTTTAAAAGTCCTAAGATATTTTTTTTCATTCGCCAGCAATAAATTAAAAATAAATTGGAGTTGCTATTTCTTAAAACAAAAAGTACTGATTTTATTTATTTTAGTAACAATGTTTGTTTTCAAATTATTAAAATTTTTAAAAAATATTTAATCAAAGGCTTTTAAAAATACTTTTGAAAAATGTGTATTTTTTAAAGCATTTACTTTTCACTTATCCCTCGCACTGGCCTTTGCTAGGGTGAGTACTTCCTTAATTTAATACCTGGCAACAGAAGCATAAAAAGTGACTTTTTTAATGTCATATTGCAAGCAGTTCCGGTGGGGAAGTCACGTAAAAAAATATACTAAAGTTTTGTTCTAAATTCTTATCAAGGATTAAACTTTCCTGCGCTGTTTAAAATAAAATTAAAAAAGTGCAAAATAAAATAGGAAAATAAAAAAAATATAAAAATTAAGCACAATGTTGTATTAAATTACTTGTTTCCTTAGAAAATTTCATTTAAAGTTTTTATTTTTCAGCATAATTTTTTAGCTTCAGTTTATTTTTTTTTTTTTTTGTTTTTTCTAAATGACGCCCAAAATTAATAATTAATGACATGTTTTCATGCAAATTGAAATAAATAATGTTTAAATTTGTTAAAGAATCAAATTAAAATTTAAACTGTTATTGTTTGTTATTTAACACCCACTAGTTGTTTGTACAAAAATTCAAAAATAAAAACAATTATTTACAAAGTGTTTGCAATAAACTGATCCTAAAAACGCCTTCTTGCGTGACACAAGTTTGCGAAATTATTAGGAATAAAATTAAAATAAAATTAAAATAACTACGAGTAAAAG
Source organism: Phasia obesa (assembly GCA_949628195.1). NCBI lineage: Eukaryota > Metazoa > Arthropoda > Insecta > Diptera > Tachinidae > Phasia > Phasia obesa. Next base: position 12,112,563 of record OX451216.1, read on the forward strand.
AAAAAAAAAAACGTGTAAAAACAAATCAATCATTGACGCCGAAAGTAAAGTGCCCTGCGAAAATACGAGGGCACTCTCAAATAATTTCAAAAAATCTTTTTATTCAAAATGTTTGGTGTTACGCTAAGCGTAACGTTGTCTAGCGCCTAGCCTTAAAGCCGGGGCACAAGAATCCGTCATACGTTAGTTATACTTCGACTTTTTCAACTCACAAGAAAGTTGATATACAGCTTTTCTAATGAGTGTTGTCACAATCAGTACGTCTACGTCAACGCAAAGTACGAAAGTTGGGCAACTTTTAACTTTTGTCGTACGTTGAAAGCTATAATTGTTTTCTCTTTGTTTCTCTCTCTCTCTCAAAATTAAATTTTTGTGTTGATTGGAATGAAAAATAAAACAAAGTACAACAAAATAATTTAATTTAATAGAGTAAAATGGAGAAAAAAGCTTTTCTCGTGTTTTCTTTTCTGATTTAATATACGTCAACAAAGTACTCATTGTGTCAACCTCTTCCGTTGTTACTGTGATTTCAGTTGAGTACATTAAAGTATAACGTATGACGGATTCTATGTGCCCCGGCCTTTAACGCTGCAATGACCAACCTAAATAAGAGCGCAAAGCTCTGCCATGAACAATAAGGTTAAACCGCCGTCTACATTAGTCATTAACATGTCTTAACAAAAGTAAAACTTCATATAAAAAAACATTATTAATAAAAACATTATTAAAAATAATATGTTTTTTATATAAAGTTTGACTTTTGTTAAGGCATGTTAATGTCTAATAAAGACGGGGGTTTACTTTGTCTAATAAAATAAATTGAAACGCAAAATATAGACAAAAACGAGATAAAGCAGAATGTAACTAAAATGTCAACACTTTTCCAAAAAAAAAACCATTTGTCTGCAGCCAACTTCACTACCTAACGCTCTATCAAAATTGAATTTTCCAATTACCCCCTCGTCTACATTAGACATAAAATAAAAAACATTAACACTAACTTTATATTAGTGTTAGAGCGCTGATTTAAATTTGGCTGTTAGCAAGAGACACCAGATATTACGAAGCTAAAACAAAAGGCATCAATTCCAATTTTAAAACATTATTTTTGTCATTGTCACAGCCACATAAACATCATAAGGGTCCTATGTTGACTGCCTCCGATTCCTATTTTATCAATCAAGCGCTGTTTAAAATTTAAATAATATACATACCTCATTCGAATGAGGCTATTAACTTGCCTGCTGATGGTACTTCCCTTTTCTTAATTTTATTGGTTATTATAACTCTGGTATTGCCTCAGGCGTTAAATAGTAAAGCCAAGATTCTTTAATGTATTCGGTTGAATTGATGTATTCGTATTCTTCACCAATTTTTAATCTTATGTTTTTTTCTTACTATTAAATATTTTGTTGTAAAAGAAGGCATGTCATTGGTGCCTCTGTTGAGAGTGCAACAGCACGTCGGAGTAAATAGCATAGCAACCATATAGTTCCCCGAAGTTCCTCAGCAATAACCGGTTACAGAGATTTTAGGTAATCCCTATTGGGCTACCAATTCCCTTGCTACCAGTCATTTGTACACTGGTCAGACCTCATTAGTTCTTATCTTTCAGTTTCAGGCCCCTACTATCCTCGGGGTTTGGTGCCGTCATATACCCCAGAAACCTTGTCGTCAAGTTTTTTAGAAGTCAACAAGATAATAATGCTCCCGGGGGGATTGTAGACGTGGAACAAGATTAACGTGGGCACCTGCCGGTTTGGCCTAATCCCACGATGGTCTTTCCACCCAGTGAAATTTAAGCGTAGACTTGCGCCCCCATTGCGCTATATAGCAACACTCCACGATATGACGTTACCGCCAGTATCGCAATTTATGTGTGATACAGTCACAATGAGTAGAAATTTATATAATATGGCAAGCCTAAAAGGCCAACCTAGATTCCATATTATAGCCTCTTGCTTGCGGGTTTGGAGACTATCCAAACTCCGTCTGTTGAGAATGCAACAGCACACTTGATCGACCGTGCACCATACCTATATAAATCGATCTTAAACCACAACCACCACGTGTACCCCTGAAGAGGACCTCACCAACAACCGGTCACAGAGAGGATAGGCTCTCTGTGGGGCTACCGATTCCCGTGGTACCAGTCCTTTGGGTACTAGTCGGGCCTCGAAGAGGACCCGTGCATTAAAACAACAGACCTGTTCTTCCAGATTTAGGTTCTAGGAACCCTAGCGTCTGGTGCCCCTATTTTCCCCGAGTAAACAGCGTCAAAGCATTTGCAACCTACTGCAGTGACAATTGAAACCCCCGGTGGTAGGGGGGGGATTGTAGAATAAATTATAGGTTTTCCTATAGAATAATTTTGCTCGGTTTGAATTATTTAGGGCCAAAATATTGTACGATTAGGACCCTGGCCGCTAACCACACCTTCGGAACTTCTGATAACTTCTCCTCGAGTTTATAAGTCTTAACCCAACAATCAATGAGTTAATCGGTACTCAACTATTCAATAAAACAAATACTGTAATTATTGCTTTGAGTTTTTAAGGTACTCCACCGTAAGATTTATGCAAGATTTTGCAAATTTTGCATAAAATTTATTCGGAGTATCGATTTAGTTTCGTCAACTGTAAAGAGAGTAATTGAAAAACTCAATAGCACTGGGTCAATTGGGAACATTATTCTATCTGTCCAATACAAAGGCAATCAAAAGGTAATATCGAGGCAGTATCGGAAATAATCGGGAAAATCAATTAGAAATCGTAGAGAAGAATTGATAGTTTAAAAAAATCTCTTTTTAAAGATTTGTTTCTTAATGATTAAAAGTTCAATTGCGGTATGTTTATTTTTCAATTAAAGCCATTCCAAGCATCTAATCCTTCCTTGACCTTGAAGTCTATATACCTTAGTCGTGTATTTAAAATTCAGATAACTTTTATGCGAATAAAAAAATTATTTTCTTCAATATTTTGTGATGATTTTGGCCTGGAAGCGTCAAAAGTGGAGAGTCAAAACTTACTCAAAATAAGGCTGGTATTTTCAACAAGAAGGTGCCACATTGCATGCAGCTTATAGTAAAAAATTTCAATTACAATATGAAATCTATTGTTTACTCTTTGATTTCGGTGATCAGAAGTGACTTCTTACTAAAGGGTTCTTGATCACCAAACGAATAATTTAACAAGCCCATGTCAACACAAGTATTTATTTGATTCGATGCTTTATCACTGAATTTTTGGATACTTTTATAAAGAATCGTCCTGGAAAATTGCTAACAAATTATGTGTTTGTGCCAACAAAGCTGTGGAGACCATTTACCGCTAGTAATATTCCATTCACAACCCTATTAATTTTAAATTATGCTTCAAAAAGAAAAGTATATTTAGAAAAAAATGTGTTTTCTATTTAATTTTTTATTGTTGTAAAGGAAACCACTACCTGCGCTGGACTTTACTTGTCTAAAGAAAACACCTAGAGTCTTTGGCAGGAATCAAACCCGCAATTCCCAGACTGATAGACTAACGCACTACTAATCAGTGTGTTGAGGCATTTAAATTATGCTTAAGCTTAAGGGCACCTTTAAGAAGAGTTGGATAGGAAGATTTTAAATAAAATTACTTTTTAAAATAATTGCCAAAGTTCGTTCCATATACATATATATAATCACTTACAGTGTCTGTTACTTATGGCTGACGAAATAGTAAAGATCGTGGTATTCTTGAACTTTTCAAAACATTCTTCTAATAATAATACAATGGAACACAGTACTGTTCGAAATGTCAAAAGAATTTGAATAAACAATTTTGTCGAATATTTACTGTTGTTGGTTACCCACACGTAATTTTACGTCCGCCCTCGTTTTTTAACTTATATCTCCAACTAAGAGTTCAACAGAGTAAATTAAACGTAATATTAAATCTGGTTTAGAAACACAAAATTACAGTTAAAATAAATATTTAGGTCACCCAAATGCAATTTGCCTGGAAAGACGTAAGAGTACGAATACTTCAAATTTTATTTTCCAATTGTTTTGACTTACAATTACTCGTACTTGTATGTAGCTTTTATTTGTCTACTGCATATTTATACCAATTTTAAGAGAAACTTGTCAATAAATTTTTTTACAATCATTTAATGTGATCCTTAACCGAAAGTGAGTGTCAGACAGTGTCAGCTCTTGAGGTGTGGCTGGTTGGTTGGCTGGCTGGGTCTGTTCGCTTGTTTCGCTGGCTATTTTATGTAGTCGCAAAACAAATACCCAATTTGAATCAAATAAATATTTGCATTTTTTCAAAAATAAATTAGATTAAACATTTTTAATTGTCTCTTAAAAATATCTACAGGTCTGTCTGTGTCTTTAAAGCGTGTGTGTATTTATGGACAGGGTGCTCCAAGAAATCTTGTGGGAAGCAGCCATATAATAATGGCAGCAATAATAAGTTTGTGGGTACAAATGTGTCATTGTAAGCGTAAATCAAATTAGAAAAACAAATGAGTAATTCTGTTCTAAGAGCCACGAAATTAGGTCATTTCGTGATTTTGTAAATCAACATGAAATTACGTAACATAGGGTCTACACTTGGGCTAAGATCTGAGATATTTATCTCAATAAACGTCAAATTCAATGCCAGAGACCACAAATAAGTGACATTGCAGTGCCCTGAACCTTTTCATTGGGGATCTTATCGCAACCATTTCATTAAATTAGCTGTCAAATAAACGCCTACAATTAGACAAAGCCAATACATAGTTGCAATAAATATTCTGATCTATGCCATCTATACATAAAATAAAATAGTAACTCATATCCGTCTGTTTGCTTTTCGTTTGTGTTTGCATCACGTAAAAACTACTGGATGGATTTTAACAAAATTTTGTCAGGAGGTACCTAAGTATCCTGGTCCCAATATTGGATATCTTTCTTTCGCAAAAATATCTTATTTCCAAGAGAAAAAGCAGTAAAAAATGCAATTTCCGGTTTAAAGGTATTAAAAATTTTGGTTTAAAACTGGGATATTTTCAACACGATATTTTTCAACACGGTTACATTTTCAACACACTTTTTTTTATTTATTTTTACTTTACTATTACGCAACAGATGGCATATCTTACAGAGTTTTACAATAATTTTAAGAATTTTAGAATTGTTTATAAATTTTCAAATTTGATCCAAGGATGGATACCTTTATATAAGGAAATACATAAATCATAACTGAAGCACTATAAAAGTAAGATTCTTACAATTGGTGTGGAATGCTGTCAAGCAAAATTGAGTAAAATTTTGTCAGAACGACCACGACGTGGCGGGCACAGTTAGTCTAGTTGTAAAATTTCATGAGATTATTATGAGTACGTGTACCCCTCGCTTCAGATTTATAGTGACTTCATCACCGTAAATCCACTATTCTGGCGGCATTCGCTCATATATTACGTCAAAGTTAATCCAAGTTATCATCACTGGCTGATTCTTATTTCGTGGCAGCCTGAATGGTCTTGAATATTAAAAAATCAGGCAACAAATAATTCATTTTCGGTTTCCCGAAATATAAGCAAAAAAATTTTCTTGGCCTTTTGTCTAACTAATTTCGTCATTCTTTACAATGGTGCACTAATGCGACATGATACATTTTCTTACGCTCTTGTGTAAATATTTCAATATAAGGATTAAGATTCAAACAATATTCATTGCCAGACAACAAAACAAGAAAATGCTTTTGTATTGACTGTGGCGACATTGTCATCATAAAATATAATCGGATTAAGAGGATTGTGTGCGTGTGGTGTAGTCAAGTTATTTAGCGATTATTTGCCTTTATAGTTGTGCTCTGGCTCTTAGCTGAGTTCGAGCATGTATAAAAATCCTGTTTTTATCTTTATGTGTCACTATTTATATTCGTAAGCCGTTAATGTTTTTAAATTTAAAGTTTATGTTTTTAAATTTAAAATAAATCAGTCAGGTGCGAGTCAGACTCATACATGTTGGGTTGCGCACGATGTTCAATATACAACTTTAAAAGTAAAAGATTTAAATTTTACATGTTTCTAGATTTATTTTTTTATACTTGGTAATATAGCGAAAATAATTTTAAAGGCTCTCTGTAAATTTTAAGTGCTTGCCTCTAAATGTTCAAAAAGTAAGACCATATACGTGATAAACAATACACTATCAGAACACACTTTAATTTTGAGTAGTTGCTGTTCTAGCGGCCATAGTAATACAAATTTTGAAAAAATTTTTAAATTATATACGGTTCCAGAGGCAGACCTCAGATTTAAAACACTGAATGAGCACAAAAAAACGAAGCTCATAAGATGCTCATTATAATATTTCCTTAAATTTATGTCTGCTCATTGTACTCGAGCAACGATGAGTTGACTATAATAAGCGGTGAAAAGCAGGGAGCTAATGAGGTTACAGAATTTCCATAAGCGAGATTGAATAACACAGTGCAACACGTGTTTAGGTAGCCGGGAAATTTTTCACTTTTGCGGCTACCTAAGCGCTACCTAAACGGTGTTAAGAATCATTCGTAGGAAGTTCATATGTTCTAGAAAGTTGTTTATTGAGATCTTAGGTTCATTTTTGTAGTTGATTGTTTCCTTGAATTTTGAACGGTTTGCTACCTATGGACCTGAACAGGGGTAAAAAGGTAAAAAAAATTGAATTTTTTAAAGTTTTTTGCGATTTTGACCTTGAAGATGAATTTAATAATTTTTGTTCTTTATGACAAGAGCTACAACTTTGCCTCAGAGAGTATATCAAAATTCCAAACGGTTTGCAAAATATGAGCTTGAGTAAATGATCATTTTTTTGCAAAAATGACATCGAGGCCCCACATCTTTGAGGGCCCATAAAAAAAAACCTGGAGGACTTTGGGCAAAACTGGGAGATAGGGGTCTTTTTTTTAGGGGAATTTTTTTTTAACAAAATTATTTACGTTCGTTTGCAGGTCTTCATTTCGTAAGAAATACAAAAAAAAAACACTGGTGCAAGCAAACTGCCGTAAGCCTTATCCAAAAGTCATACACAACTACTTAACAAAACACACTGAGTGTTTCGAATATGAGACGAGTAAACACTCGTCGTAAATTTTATTTTTAAAAATAGCGCGGCATCGCCTCGTAGGCACATTAATGTGAAGTTAGTATAGCCATTTTTTTTATTATTTTACTCCGCCGGCGATTTAATGCTTTAAAGTTATACGGCAAATTAAGGCGCTGCGATATGTACTTTATATGTCATATGACTTGTCACTTTTTCATGTGTAAATTCTATACACGTCGTGTGAACCCTTTCAAACATAACATGTGTATTTTCCATGTGTACAATACAAATAACATTTTTCATTTAGAACGTGTTCTATTTTGATGTGACAAAGCATCTGACACCCTGTAATGCCAACTTTATATTTTGTTATTTTATGCTTTTTGTGGTACCAAAAGCGCTAAAACTGTGGTAAAAGCACAATGTTTGCATCTTTGCATCACTGTGGTTGGAAATAAAAAACTGTGTGGCAGCAAAATTATATATTGTAGGTTATGTCACATGTAATTACATATGAACGTTTGAAAACAAAAATTAAAAGCGTATGTAAAATGGCTATTTTGAAAACACATGAAATTACATATGGGTTATCAAACTGACAAGTCATATGACAAATACACGTCGTGTAAAACCATTTTAAGTAGCCAACGTGGTAACTACACGATGTACAACATGGTAGACTTCGTGCTCACTAAAGGCCAGGCTTCACTATCCTACACAATCGTACAATTTAATCAACCAAAAATCTGACAGAATTCTGTCCGAATTTGAAAATCGTTTAAAAATGGCGTTGTAGATGCCACAGTATCATACAAAACAAGTTTTTGCAACTCTGATCGCATGGAAAAACAATATTTTATGAATTTTTTCAAAAGATTATCAAATCGTATGACTTGTCACACACATACATTTCTAAGCCACACTATCATACTTTTTGAGCACACATGCATTTTTTGACAGATCGTACGACTGAGTATGATAGTGAATCATAATAGCCTTAACTGACAATAGATAATTGAATAAAATTTTTCGTATTCTATTATCCGAGTTTGGTTGAATAAATAGATGATGTTTATAACTAAAAAAATAAGGCTCAAAAAATATGTAACGATTCAAAAAATTAATTGCCTTCTGCTAGTGTCTAAACTAAACTTTTTCCCCATTTTTCTTAAAAAATTAATTACGTAATTGATAAAAAATATTTTTTTCAAGGCTTTTAAATAGTTAGGCAGAATTTAACAATTCATTTTAGTAAATAATACAATTTTTAATAGTTATATAGACAGTACAAAAACAAGGCCTGAATAGCAACAAGGCGCAGTTAATTACACTACATAGTGCGTGCACTTGTATTCATATTCCTCTCTGCAGCTCTACAGCCAATTTGTATGGCAAATTAAGATGTAATTAAATAGTATTCCTAGACAGTTTCTCTTTATATTTCTTAGTCTGTATTTATACAAATAATTAAAATTTATAATTAAAACGTCCAGATATAACACAAGCAATTTGACTGCCCATACAAATGTGCATTTTCTAAAGCAATTTATAAAATAATAATTTTTATTAGTTTCACACTCGTTAATCAAAGCAGTAAATCATAATAATTTTTAACCACCAGACAAACAGACAGACAGTCCATAAATATTTGCTTCATTTAACTGCTTTATTATTCAATTAATGCTAATTGTGATTGAATTTAAAATAAAATAAACTCATATTGAGAAAACTAAAACAATTAATTTACACCCCAAATACTTAATAAATTCTTGTTCATTGTCTTGTATCTGTGAATAATTTAAACAATTTTCATTGGAAAACTTGCAGCAAAATAGTAAATTACATACGATTAGAATTCCTGAACAGCACTTAAAATGCAATCTGCTGTCATGTAATTTCATGAAATAAATATAAATCGCTGAATATTATTTGTACGCAGAGTATCTGTCTTATCAGTCAGTGTTTTATTAATAAATAAATGAATAAACCCACATCTTAATGTACGAGGTTTAAAGAAAAAAAAAAAAAAAAACTGAAAGTAATCATTTTTCTTATTTTTTATTTTATTACTTTCTGTAAAAGTTCAAGTACAACTGACATACTGATTGCATTGATAACAAAATAATCAATAAATTTATAATAAATTTTTATTAATTTTTGAAATTTAGGAAATTCAGTTTGCGAAACATTTTTTATTTTATATGTTGTGTAATTAATCAATTGTAAGAAAATTTCGAAAGTTGTCACTTAAAAACTCGTCATATATTTTTGAAATATGCAAATCTGACCTATAATAAAACTGACGCAGCTTCGTGTCTATATATGATTTTTTTTAAATACGACACTACCTGCGAAGCGTTTTGTTTGTCTCCAGAAAACACCCACAGTCTTTGGGAGGAATCGAACTCGCAACCTCCAGACTAATAGACTAGCGTGATCACTTATAAAATTCATAAAAATGTATTTTTTATTGAAAAATTCGATTTTTTTATACCAATCAGTCTATCTAGGCAAAGTATTTTGTTGAGGCAGATAATAATCATTATGATTTGCAAAACACAAATTTTTAGAATTTTTCTTTTAAAAATGAGATATTTTTACGGTATAAAGTTTTCTGTATATGAACTGTGGTACTAAGGTACATCTCCATAAATTTTTATTAAATTCAGTAGTTTTTACTCCCAGTTTACATTAGACATAAAATGATAGGCATGTTAATGTTAGGGCCAAGTCTTAACATGGTTATTAAAATATTTCTTATAAAAACTCTTTTATAACATGACAATGATTTTGTAGTTTCATTTTAGTTTGACAGTTTTATTTCAAACAGCGTTATATGTTATCCAACCGTACAACTACTAATGGGAAACATAAAATTATGTTCAAACAGAAAATGACATAAATATGTATTAGCCACCTATAACAACATGCTCAAATTAATTCCGTTGCTCCGGCGGCGTCATATTTATGTTGTGTTGAAATTGATGGCTAGTGAAGACGGCTTCTTACGTCATGCGAACATAAACAGAAAGGCGAACAGGCAGAGACACAGAAATTCTAAAAATTATTGTTTTGTATTCCATTTCGATTTATATCTGCACCAGCAGCAAAATTTTCAAATATTCGTCTTCTTTGTAAAATTACAAATAGTTGGTGATATTTTCGCTTTTAAGCTAATTTTTATTTTTTTTCCACTGATATTTTGTTTTTCTGAGAAATTTCCTTTTTTGTGGTAGTTCCATGTTTAGAGCCCTTAAAACCCCGTCTCCACTAGTCATCGATTTGAGCAAGAAATAATCATAACGCCCGCAGAGCGCTGTTCGTTTTTCTAATATGAAGTGTGACTTTTTTAAGGCATATTGATAGCTAGTGAATGCGGGCTCTTATAATAACTGTTTTAACAACCATGTTGACATAAAAGAGAACTTTAACATAGACAGTCTACACTAGGGTAGTTTTATCTCATAGGGTAAAAAAAATGTCTGGATTTTTTTGGGGGGCACCCCCCTAAAATGTTTCCTTCTGTCAGATTTTAGGATTGAAAAAGTTTGAGCACGATTGAAAGATGTTAACACGTGCCACTGGAGCCTCAACATTTTGAAAATCGAGATTTTCTCTATTTATTGGATAAATACAGAATAAGAAATATAAAGAGAAACTGTCTGCGAATACTATTTAATTACATCTTAATTTGCCATAAAAATTCTCTATGAATACAAGTGCACGCACTATGTAGTGTAATTAACTGCGCCTTGCTGCTATTCAGGCCTTGTTTTTGTACTGTCTATACTGTCTATATAACTATTAAAAATTGTATTATTTAATAAAATGAATTGTTAAATTCTCTCTAACTATTTAATAGCCTTGAAAGAATATTTTTTATAAATTACATAATTAATTTTTAAAGAAAAATGGGGAAAAAGTTTACTTTAGACACTAGCAGAAGGCAATTCATTTTCTGAATCGTTACATATTTTTTGAGCCTTATTTTTTTAGTTATGAACATCATCTATTTATTCAACCAAACTCGGATAATAGAATACGAGAAATTTTATTCAATTATCTATTGTCAGTAAGTGAGCACGAAGTTTACCATGCTGTATATCGTGTAGTTACCACGTTGGCTACTAAAGCATATGGTCACGAGTTCGATATCCAGCCATGCAAACATCGATTTTTCTAACATGTAGTAATTCCATTCACAAAAGTATATATCGCACCCTAAATACAAAAGGGTCACAACTCAAAATACTAAAATTTTCAGGAACTGAAAAAAACTGTTTATATGGAGAAGCAACACACATAAAAATAAACATAACTGTATTTTTTTCCAGTTAAAGAAGATAGTGATGTGAAATAAATTTTTGCAGTAGTTAGAGATATGTACTCTGAATTAATTTATGGAAAAGCCAGTTTTAGAACATTTTGAGTTGTGACCCTTCTGTATTTAGGGTGCGATATCACTTGATTTTCTCAAATCAAGTGCTTTGCTACTTGATTTCCCATACTTATTTCATACAAACAATTCACTTCACATTAGGTGATTTACACCAAATCATATCGAAAATTGTATGTACAACACTGCGTAACCGTTGTGATTACAAATGTAACACCGTGTTAATCATGAATGGTGATTAACAAATTCGAAAGAGTGACAGTTTTATGTCAATTGAAAAAAAAAATAATAATAAATAAACATAAGTAAAAATATTAGAAAATCAATTAGAAACAACGAAAAAACTTGCAGTCCAACAAAAAAGATTGTAGGAAAAGTATTAACACGATTGTGTTCTTATGCAGCTATTAAGTTGGATTGTAAATGAAATGAAAAACTTGCATGTTTTGAAAAATGAAACTCCCAGCAAGTTTATTAAGTTCATCAAACCAATTTCACGCCATTCTTAATGACATTACCAAGGAAATATGTCTCGAATAGTGCATCTTATTACGCGCAACATCCACTACCTTTGACACCACCAGAAAGACTAGCTAGACTTAAATCTAATGATGCAGATAACCAAAAAGTTATAATTCTAATAGTAGTGAGCTTATTATTACTTCATCAGCCGATACTTATAATAATTCAACACCTTTTCATCTTCAATGTTCTGCGTGTCATCGGACATGTCCGTGCCAATGGGATCTTCCACGACCACTACTACACATCAATATGATGCTGTATCTACTGCGGAAGCGTCAGCTGGGAATAAACGTTTAACACAGCAGCCACTATTTTTAAGATTTTATGAATTTATTAACAATCACCTATTATTTTATAATTTGGTTAGTTTTTTTTAAGAAAAAGTGTGAATTTTAAATACATATATTTAATTAAACAATTTTACAGTTTATTTTATTTAAGTTTCAAATAATGCATTTTTTGTAATAAAATTATTTTAAACAACATAAACCTCAAAATAGTTACGAAAATTCGAACATGAAAACACTTACGAGATAGTGGAAACACTTCGACATGTTTTGCTCAAAACAACTTTATTTGCTTATAATGGAAACGACTATTAATGTTTTTAATTTTATGTCTAATGTAGACGGGGTGTACTAGAGGCATAAGATAGGCAGACTTAAATAAAGAAATGGAAAATTTAAATATTGCAAAGCAATATATTTTTTCAGATGTAAATAAAAACAATTTTAAATACTAATAAACAACTAATTCATAATTCTTTATTTTCAAAAAATAATTAATGCTTCCGGATTTCAAACGAACACAATTTTTATTTATTATAGCTTCTTTAAAGCTTGGTGACACGTTTTTAGCCCATTCATTGTGAGTATTCCAATGACAACATACTTGAAGTATGAAGATATATTCATTAAAGAAAATATGACATTATTTCTTAAAATTGTCAACTTATCAAAACTATAAATTGTTTATTACTCAATAAAACATATAAATTGAAAAATGATATATGAAAATAAATAAATAAATAAATGAATAAACCTCTGAATGACTTTAATGCCGAATTAAATATGAAAGCCATTTACAAATGTTTATTTTAATGACACTATCATAGATCCACTTGACAGTGAACCAATGTGTGAACATTAATTTTATAGTTACTTTCGAAATCCATATACAAGTATTAAATCGTGTTTAATTATAATTTTTGGGAGTTAAAATTAATGAAAGCTTATTTGTATTAAACAAATTTTTATTTGTCAATAAACGATTTTATTATATAAGCATTATTATTTTAACCATGTGGTTGTAGTTTTCCTTTTTTCGCTGTTTAAATTAATTACAGCAATTAATTTTCTAAAAAAAATATTTCATTCATTTTACATATGAAAAGGGCAAGGTAGTCTGGGGGATTCAAAGTGTGTGCTATTATGGCACATTGTCATACATAATATTCCAAAATTTTACAATAGCATTAAAATATTTCAATATATTTTAAAATAATGTACCAACACCACATCAATGTATTAGGCTGTCGTAATCAACAAAACTGTTTTTCTATACCCCCGTATGCATTACACATGATATTATAAATATTAACACTAATATCATGTTAGTGTTAAGTGTAGACATCCCATGTTAATGTTTTTTGAAGTCTTAACAAAGTTGTTAAAACATTTGTTATAAAAACTGTTTTATAACATGAAAATGTTGTTGTTATATATTAGTTTGCTAATATTATTTTTTAAACAGCGCCATCTGTGGTTCAACTGTTGTTCTACTATCTGCTGTGCAATAAGCATTCAAGCAACATTGTTGAAAAACAGAAATTTATGTTCAAACAGAAAATGGCATAAACACGTATTCCCCACGTATAACAACATGATAAAATTTATTCCGTTACTCTGCTGGCGTCATGTTTATGTTTTGTTCAAATTGATGGCTAGTGAAGACGTGGTGTTAAGTTCCTTTAGATCTCTTTAGGTTTAGATTTTGGGGTCGATTTTAAAGGTTATGCTTACACATTTGTAGCATTTAGAACAAAGTTTATTAAAACTAGAAATTGAAGCGTGTCCCCATTATTAGAATAAAATTGTATTTTTTGAACCGTAAATGACAGACAATTGAAATTTTTCCGCCATAACAAGTGCGAAAAAAGTCAGAAATTAAAGGATCTCCCCTTAAGGACGTAATTTTGAGTAACTACGCAGCTAGAACACAAAGTAGTATAAACATAAACTTCAAAAGTGCCCCATACAAGAGATGATTTTGATATAAATGGGCTTATTTGTTGAACCGTAATAGATAGACTTTTTAAATTTATAAAATTAAAATTAATAATTAAAGGTGTGTTCGCATAAAATACGTGATATTTACGTATATGCCATAATCTTTAAAAATAAAATAGGCAGACTCTTGAAATTTGCACAAATTATATCCGCATCTCCTTAGAAGATACTCTTGTTATTTGAAAAATAAATGCAGACCGCTATAACGCAGAATGAAATAGTAACTTTCTTCCTGTCTGCCTTTCTGTCTGTCTGTCTTTCTTTCTGTGTTCGCATCTTGTAAAAACTACTGGATGGATTTTAATAATATTTTGTAAGGAGGTAATTTAGTATCTTGATTGATATAGAATACTTTTTTTCCTCAAAAATATCGTATTTCCAAGAGCAAGTGGAGAAAAAACAGTGAAAGTGCGCAATTTTTTAAATATCATATCAGAAATTCAAACTTTAAACATACGTGGCCGCGCAAATAGTTTGGCACCTAAAGGAAAAAAGTAAATTTAAAGAAAACCCTTTTTATCAACCACTTATGACTAATTTTTTCCTCCACCCGCTTACTTAAAAAGTAATTTTTCGACCTCAGAACACTTCGGGAAGTGTGGGATCAGTTCTATTTTCTCACAAAATTTTACCCCAGTTAAATAAAATTGCTTTACGCTTAAAGACGTTTCCTGAAAGGAAGTTTTCAAAAAAAAAAAAAAAAAAACAAGAGTGCTATATTCGGCCATGCAGAATCTTATAAATCCTTCACCATGGTAATGTTAAAATGTTAAATATTCTTTTACATTGTTATGAATCCCAATTTCACAAAAATATACATTCGATTTTTACTTTTATGATTTTCAACTTCTATATTACAACTATAATATACAGATATAGAAAATTTTTTTGTAAAAATTTTACCGAAAATTTTTTGTAAATATTTTATCGAAAATTTTTTGTAAAAATGTTATCGAAAATTTTTTGTAAAAATGTTATCGAAAATTTTTTGTAAAAATGTTATCGAAAATTTTTTGTAAAAATTTTATCGAAAATTTTTTGTAAAAATTTTATCGAAAATTTTTTGTAAAAATTTTATCGAAAATTTTTTGTAAAAATTTTATCGAAAATTTTTTGTAAAAATTTTATCGAAATTTGTAAAAATATTGTCGAAAATTTTTTGTAAAAATTTTATCGAACATTTTTTTTAAAATTATATCGGAAATTTTTTTGTAAAAGCTTTATCGAACATTTTTTGTAAAAGTTTTATCGAAAATTTTTTGTAAAAGTTTTATCGAAAATTTTTCGCAAAATTTTTTGAAAAAATTTTATTGAAAATTTTTTGTAAAACTTTTGTATAAATTTTATCGAAATCTTCTGTTAAATTTTTATCGAATATTTTTTGTTAAGATTTTATCGAAATTTTTTTGTAAAAATTTTATCGAAAATTTTTTCTTAATATTTGATCGAAAAATTTTTGTTAGAATTTTATGAAAAATTTTTTGTAAAAATTTTATCAAAAATTTTTGGCAAAAATTTTATCGAAAATTTTATAAAAAATTTTATCGACAATTTTCTGTAAAATTTTTGAGTAAAAATTTTATCGAAAATATTTTGTAAACGTTTTAGATATTGAAAATTTTTTGTATAAATTTTATCGAAAATATTTTGTAAACATTTTATCGAAAATATTTTGTAAACTTTTTATTGAAAATTTTCTGTAAAAATTTTATTGGATTTTTGTTGTAAAAAAGTTATCGAAATTTATTTGTATCGAAAATTTAGAATAGTCAGACAAAAGCATATTGGAACTGACTGCTCCTGGTTCCCACTGGGCGCCCTGTAGGTCTATCGGGTAGTTCTATATTTACTGCTTTCTATATTATATGATTAAAAGCAGAAAAACCCTACCAACCTAAAAACAAACAAAAATCGCTCCTCACTGGTGTTACTGATCCCCCGAGGTATGTATGCACTCCATGTTATCTACTGGTCGCGGTCTAATAATTATTTAACAAAAAAACAAACGAGAACAAAAGAATTACAACCGAAAAAAATAAAAAATAACGTGAAAAAATATAGGCGAGCGCAGTTTTTTTCCACAACCTCGTTAGGAATGGTCTGATATTGCTGAATTCCATTAGCGAAATTTTCGAAACTATCTATGCCTGGCAGATTGGTGGTCTTAAATTTTCTGTATCTCTTCTGGTGCCTTGGCAAAGTTGATTTCAACCCGAACACAGACGGGCATTGCTTAATCAACTTGTCTATAAGGATCCAGAATATACATATATTCTTTTTGGGGTCGGAAATGGATATTGTAGAAATTACACACGGAATGACAAACTTATATATACCCTGCTGTCATATCTTTCGGTGAAGACCGTCGTCACTGGCTGTTGTTTTGGTACGTTAGGCGAGCGCTTTCGTTGTAAAGACATCATTTTCAAGTCGCGTTTAAAAAGTACTCTTAAAAAAAATCGATCAACCTTTCCGTAACTCCTGTGTGCGCGGTCACATATTCATACAACATAATGAAAATGTGCAACAGACCATAACAAAAATATTAATTTTAGAAACGCAAAGCCTTGATTAAATTACAATGATGTTTAAATTTTCTAGACTTTATTTTATTATAAAAATTTCCTATTATTTAGTCGTATAATCGAATGAACAATCAAAATTAAACAATAGTAGTTTCCTCGAATAGTATAAAGAAAATAAGCCTTTACTAGACCACCCTGTTCGTTATAGTTTTAATTAGTAGTTTTTTTTTAATTGAAATAAAAATATTTCTTTCATGTCCAACATCATCATACATGAAACACAAAAGGATTAAACCACTAAAAATATTTATATTATGCAATTTATTGACCCCGACTCCGATTATAATACACATTTGCCATAAAGATATCACACAATAGACAAAAAGACACAGCTACAGACATAGGCACAGACAGAATCGAACAACAGGGTGTTGAAGGTGAGATGTAAAGAGGGAGACAATTATTTTATTTCCGGCATTCAGCATAAATATTTATACTGTGGGGATCTTCAACACTTTGCAATCTGTTCTTTCAATCTTACCATTATCCATAGACATACAAATGTACGTCTATCTGTAGCTATGTATATTTACTTGTATCTATGTTTGCTTTGGGCATGTGTTTAAACCATAAATTCAACATGAATAAAAACAATCTATGGATTCTTAAAAGCATTGT